>CM021106.1:259792821-259855725 GCA_007115665.2 Sequoiadendron giganteum | reverse complement strand
CACCCTAGCCCTAAGTATTTCGGTCGTGGGTGGATAGTAATCGGTTCCGTCCTTCCATTTTGATGTAGCCCTAACCCACTATGCCCGTCATAGCCTTCCTTTTGCATTATCTTAAAGCCTTTTCCATATTGGTTCTTAGCTATTTGAATAGACGGGGAGGGGTATTCATGTTCTTCTTGATATAACCAGGAATCACCTTGGTCCACAATTTCCTCGCTTAGCTCTCCCCATTTGATCAATGTCGTTGTAGGGGGAACATTGAATATGACTATTGACTGTATTCTATCTGCCATAGGTAGGCCATATGCCTTAGGTGGAATCAGTTGACTGACACAGTATGATGCCTTTATATGATACTCGCCAAAGCCCTTGTCTTGGATTTCAAGTTTAGGAGTAGTTGATGGAGGTGTGAATGATTTGGACTTAGTGAGATGTGATGAGTCAATGTATTGGGATGAATTGGATGATGAAACTTCTTGATTAACTGGTACTTGGCGTTGTGGAATTCCCTTTAGGCTTGTATAATACTGAAACAGATCTGGATCACCATCAATAGTGATCTCGGTGCCATTATGTGGAAATTTGAGACATTGGTGATACGTTGAAGTTACAGCTTTCATTGCGTGTATCCAAGGTCTACCTAACAACAAATTGTACGGAAGAGTGAGATCCAAGACTTGGAAGCTGGTGTTCATGATTGCTGGACCAATTCTGATAGGGAGTGTGACCTCTCCTTTGGATGATCTTTCCTCATCATCGTAAGCCTTGATGACTATACTCTTAGAGGTATCTACGCAATCTTCTGAGAATCCTAATGCCTTAACCAATTTTAGGGTACATAGGTTCAAACCTGCTCCTCCATCTACCAAGACTTGTCTGACTTTGGTTTCATGGACTAAGACTTCAAGATGTAATGGGTCATTATGATTAGATTTTTCTGTTGAGTAATCTTGTTGGGAAAATGTAGCATGGTGCGAATTGGTTAAATATCCCACCATCTCTTTGAAACAATTGACATCTAAATCAGTAGGGACAGTTGTGTTCTGCAAAGCTTTATCGAGAATGGCTCGATGCTCAAGTGATAAGGTCAATAGTTCCAAGATAGATATTTGCGCAAGGGTTTTACTCAATTGATCAAGAAGGTTGTACTTGAACTTGGAAGCTTGTGTAGATGGCTCAGAAGAAGGACCTGGAATAGTGATCTTGGTTCTGCATGTGTTGACACTACATTCTGGAGGCTTCTTAATGGTGAAGGTATCGACATGCTCATCTGCAGCACGGAGGCTATTTATAATCTTTCCTTTTCCATAGTCAAAATTGGTGTTTGCGTAATTGGTTGATGGATCGGTCTTAGGTCCCGAACCGGAGGCTTTTCCTTTTGTGTGGTCATGTAATGGGTCCTTGAAGACCTTATGATCACTGTTCTTGGTGTTTTTCTGTCCATCGACCTCTATGGTTCCGTTCTCCACAAAGTCTTGGATAATGCCCTTGAGTTGGCGACAATTTTGTACGCTGTGTCCTTTTATTTGATGATATTCACAATGGGCTTTGTCATCCCACCAGGAAGGTTTAAATTGTCCAGGATCATATTCTCTTGGTTCCAACGGTTTGATGAGATTGTGTTTAATCAATTCTTTGTAAATAACCTCGATCGGTTGTCCTAGAGGAGTAAATTCATGTGTTGGAAATCTTCTTTGAGGTTGTTGTTGCTGTGAATTTTGGAGATAGTTAGCCGTTTGATCTGGATTATCCATTGTGTCTTGATTTTGGTTGTATCCTCTCAGTGTGATAACTGGCCGTGTATGTATGTTTTTAGCATCGACAATGCCATCATTTGTAACATTCTTGTTTTTGGACCAGAATTGTCTTCTATCATTTGGCGCGTTTTGATTTTGGACAATAGGATTCCTACCTGGTACCTTTATTTCGCCTTTGTCAATAAGGCCTTTCTCAAGGATGATTCCTTTCTGTACCAAGTCTAGGAATGAGGTACAACAATGTACTCTTAAATCACTCCGCAGTTTTGGATTGATGTTCTCTAGGAATATCGTGACCTTTTGTTTCTCTGGTATCTCAACTGGACATCTACTAGCTAGACTTCTCCACCTCTGAAAGAAAGTGGTGAAAGTTTTTCCATCTTCTTGTGTCGTGTGGCACAAGGTTGCTATTGTTATCTCATTGTCTATGTTGAAGGCGAAATGTTTGACAAACTTTTCAGCTAATTCTCCCCAAGAGTGTATACCATATGGTAGTTTAGAAAACCATTCCAGTCCTATCCCAACAAGGGTTCGTGGAAATAGTCTCATCAGATATGTGGGGTCATACGATATGTCCATGCATGCTGTTGAGAACTCCCTAATATGTTCTAGAGGATTCTTTTTCCTATTATACTTAGGCAAAATCGGTATAATGTATCCATGGGGAAAAGGTGTCATGTAAAGCACTTTGTCAAATGGACATGGACATAAGTCTTGTGCTGAGATAGTTCGTTTGCCTGACATAGACATATTATCCATTTGTTGTTGGAGAGTTTGCATTTGATTCTGAAGGACATCGACTTGTGTCAAGGACATGGTGTTGGCGTTGTTCGAATCAATGTAGACGTTCTGATATGCCATGTTTTGCGACGGGTTGTGATTTGGTGAAGGAATATATCCCGTTTGAATAGTCCGTTGTGGGATAGGAATATATCCTATTTGAATGGTTTGACTTGGTGGAGGAATATATCTCGTTTGAATGGGTTGACTTGGTGGAGGAATATTCCCTATTTGAATGGTCTGATTTGGGATAGGAATATTCGTACCCGCCTTGGATCTCTTACCAATCGTGTTGGTGCCAAAGGGGTTGGATGAAGTTGCTCCCATCATAAATTGTAAACCTTGTGTTATGTTGAAAGGGGTTGTGTTTACAATTGACGATGTCTGAGTTGGTATGCCAATTGGTATTGCTGCGGTGATTTGGGGCATAGAACCACTTGATGTCACTGTTTGCATTGGTTGGGTAGATGTCATTTTCAATGTGTGAACGTCAAATCCTGGTGGTAGTGTGGCACCTTCTACTAGCAATTTTGCTAGATAGCGTTGGGGATCATTTTCCAAGCACTCATCCATGAAGGATGCAAATTCAGGATCTTGGACTGCAGACTCTATGTCTTCAACAAAGACTCGTCCATTGGCGTCTCTAGTGACAAATTTATCAAGCAATGGTTTGTGTGGTTTGTTCTTCCTAGGTGGTTGAGTGCTGAAAGGATTGATAAACTCATTGGGGTCTGCCATTTCTTTGTGCCTCTTTTGAGACCTTGTTTCGACCATAAAAAAAGTTGCTCAAAATGGGGTAATGCAGACTATGCCTAAGAACTGATATGACCTATTTCTATGTTTTTGGATTTTTTGGACAATAAGGATGTTGCTAAAATGATTTCTAGAAAGACGTATACTGAGATGATGTATGGTAAGACGGACAATATGTAAGACCTCGTGTAGACTATGATTCTAAAATGGGTATAACCTACCTCCTATGGAGTAAATGCATGCAAGGATTTGTTTTGACCAAGGAACCTGATTGTAGGACAAATGACAGTTGACAAGGTGAACTTTCCAAACTAGACTTGTTGAGCTGAAAAGATTCACTAGATAAGACTAAGGTGACTAGGTTCGATGAGTGTGACAAATCGGGACATGAATTTATCCAAAGACGAGGAAACTTATCTATGCTATGATATGCAATTTCCTAGGGAGTATCTAGATGCATGCAACTTAGGATGACAATGGCAGCTGTTTTGGTAGAGCTTTGTTTGTTTTGATCAAGATTTTGGAAAATACAACAAGCGACAAATCGACATTCAAGTATTTTCGGTTTGTGATGAATGGACTGTTGAGGACTCGAAAAACATTTACACCCTAGGTTTTTAGGACAGTACTTGTTGAATTCTTACTTGGATTTCTCCAGCTACGCATATTTACGGTGGATGATTAGTAGCTTGACCCCACTAGCTCCCCTCCACGGCACTCACTTATATGGGGCAGCCAAGCTACAATACCCATGAATCTCCCATGGCATACTTTTCATCTCTACACGTAAACCATAAGATTGTAAGATGGCTTCACAGGTCCGACCTGCTGCACCAACAAGTAGATAAGATTTTGGTAACTCTACAACAAGGCTTTTAATTCGGGCATTCCATTCGTGGGACACTAACCAACGTCGGCGAGAGTCCATTTCTGTCCATCTCGTCGGATTAGTGCGCATGATTCTTGGGGTTTCTCCAAGAATCCACTTTTATATACCGGCTGGAAGTCGCTTGGCTTTAGCGTGCTACCGGTCTGAGTCGTCTTGGGGTGAGTACTTTTTCCCACCAAGACAGGCCCAAGTTCTAGAGTCAACAACTGTTTCTCTTACACCCAGGATCGCATGACTGTGCAAGGGGAGAGGATACTTTGGTGTATTGAATTGTAAGGGTTTACAGATATGTGCAAAGCACCAAACAAAGAAGACAGTGGTTCTTTTTATTCCAAATGACAATTTTCTATCTATAAAACAAAAAATTCATGTTAATCCCACACGATGATTATCTATCTACCAAACAAAAGCTTATTTAAATAAATTAACACAAAGGCATTAGGTCCTGCACGCAATTTATCAGTAGTTCATAGTCTTCAGCTTTCGTCCTGCAGAAAAATTGTCTTGGGTTTTAATTGTCTTCAAAGCTTCATCCTGCAAACACTATGTTATTCCTTTAGAATTTATTTAGCTCCAAGTTTTTTTTGTCCACTTGATCCAATGTGTGCTTTGAAGTATTTTTTTTTTTTTTCTGCACATGCACAAACCGAACAAAGCCAAAACCCTAATAGCTAGTCAAGACAAATCTGATTTTTGGAAATATTTTTGACACTAAAAATAAAACTACAGAGAAGAGACCCATACTTAAATTTCAAGAGCTTTCCAAAAATGTAAATAAATCTGAAAGATTGTCTGTTTTGCACCTGAAATTAATTTTTTATGAAAAAATCATAAAAAAATTATTAAAAATTTAAAACAGATCCAAAAAATCTGATTTTTTCACTGAAGGTGCCTGACATAATTTCAAATCTGCATAAAGAATTTAGTGAATAGATCTGCAACTTTTTGTGAGATTCAAGCAAATATCTATGAAACCATAATTTTCAAAGATCTATTGTTTGAATAAAAACAATTTATCCAAATTTAAAACCTAAAGAATAGACCCCTATTCAAATTTAAATCTCTTTCCAGAAATGTAAACATATCCAAAAAATTCGACAACTTTCTCTCAAAATTGATATTTTATGAAAAATAACAAAACAATTATAAAAAATTCAAAACATTACCAAAAAGTTTGATTTTTTTTGTGAAAGCTCTTGAGAATGTCGTCTACTTGAAATTTTTTTTTTGTGAAAAAATATATAGCCTTGTAAAAGTTATGGTCGAATATGTCGGGTTCACCAAATGTAACTTAGATTTTTCGGAATTGTGGAAGATGTTAAAGTTGCACAAGATTAAACATCAATTCTAATCTAAATAAAACAAAAAAGAATGATAAGTAAGCATGATTAATATAAACTAATAAAAACTAGAATGATCTCACCGAATATGCAAATACTTCCTCGATTTATCTCAATTGCCCTTCTCCATCTTGCTGTATTGTTATTCTTGCCCTCAGATTTCTATGTGTTTGAATGCAAGCATAACTTCATGAAGTGTCTCAGCAAAATATCGAAGATTGTTTCTCTTCTCAAAAGTGTATAATGATTTCGGGAGGAGGAATAATGATAATGACAGGCCATTTTATAGATTTTGTGTTTTCAAATGATCGGCTCAGATTGAAAGAGAGATCGACAGATGAGATTGATGAATGCCATGCGATGAGTTATGTGACAGATAGAACACGAGTTAGAACGTGAGTTCAACTGCAGGTAAAGACTAATTTTAGAACATGAGTTCCAATCTTCATCTTCAAAAAATAAAAGAAATAGACTTTGTATGCAAAAGCCAAAGTTAGAAGTTGGAGAATAAATCCATGATAAATGCATGTGAATGCAAACTTGAGTTAGTTAATTAAATAAAGATATTTAATTAATAAATATAGATCATGCATATGAGTTGGAACTAGTTAATCGACTAGTTGTGACGGAGAGTTCTCTCATAGAGATAACTCGAGTCAGACGATAAGTGCATGTAAGAGATAACTAAATGTTAGAGGAATGTGACATAATTAATTAAATAATGAATTAAATGTTAATTTAAATCAACATTCGAAATATGAGACTTTTAATTAAATAAATAAAGTAATTTATTTAATTTGGCTGTTGAAAAGGATAAAATGAATAATTAAATAATAAATATTTAATTATAGATGAAAAGGGGTTAAATGAATAATTAAATAAAGATATTTAATTATAGTTGGAAAATTATGATAAAGTGGAATTAAATAATAAATTATTTAATTGATAGATAAAGGGGAAAGAATTAATTAGTTCGCAACATAATTAAATAAATATGATTTATTTAATTAATTAAGTTGAATAAAGGATGATTATGAATTAATGAATTAATTAAAAAGGGTATTTAATTAATAGAGGAAATATGTGTTAGAAAGGCAATTAAATAAGTAACATTATTTAATCAAGACGACGGACTATAGAAGATTATGTTGAAATGTGTACTCGCAGGCCTAGACCAATTTTCGGTATCTACAGTAAGTGGTTAGTAGAGACAACGAGGCAATGGTGAACGGTTAGCGCGCAGACAATGGCAACGTAGCGGTCAATAAGTGGTTACCGCTATACCACAATTGGTGAAAGTGGTAACCATGGCAAGGCGGTGGATGGAGATGAGCGGTTAGAGAAATGGCTACTGCTATACCATCGGAGGGATAAATGATAACCACGGTGGTGCGGTGAATGGTGAGACAACCAGCGAGGAAGAAGTCTGAAGAGATACCACGGTACCACCATCGGTTAGGATGGAGACCACGGCGGCACGGTAAGAAATTAGTAGAGACAGTGAGGCAACGGTGAATGGTTAGCAGGTAGGTAGTGGCAACGTAGCGGTCGATAAGCGGTTACCGCTATACCACAATAAGTGAAAGTGGTAATTGTGGTAAGGCGGTGGATGGAGATGAGTGGTTAGAGAAACGACTATCGCTATACCACCGGAGGGATAAATGATAACCATGGTAAGGCGGTAGGAGATGGCAGTAAGTAATTGACCGGTCACCGTAATACCGTAGAGGAAAAATAATGAGCGGGTGGTTGAGTGGTAAGGAAGTAAGCGACAAGCGGACCAAGTCAAAGTCAAAGCCCTACAGTACCGCCAGAGGTAAAAGTGAAGACTGAGGTAAAGCGGGAAATAAAATAAAGGGCAGTAAAAGGATTAAAGATAAAATCAATTGCAGAACTTTATAAAAAATATTTAATTTGCCGATAAAGGCAACTTAATTAAATATTTTAATTTTTGATTAATGAATATCAGATGGTTGCACAATAAATTGAAGGGTCACGACCCTTAGCATATACTATATAAATATTTTGAAATAATTCAGTTAGAAAAGAAGAGGGAGAACAAAGATAACTTTTTGTGAAAGACAGAATGGGGGAGTGATGAATATTTTTTCTTGAAACAGATTGTAATAGAGAAAACATTAATAAATTGGTGACATCTTTTCTGATTTCAGTTGTTGAGATGCTATAATTTATGTATTTCCTATTTGGTTGTCTCCAATTAGAATTTTTTAAAGTAATTTAAATCTATATATCAAGTATATTTCTGATTTATCGTAGTGTATTTTTCACTTTGTGTGATTTGATTACTTGGTGTCTGCAAGGCAAAACTAAATCCTTTTAAACAAGTCACAGTGACTTTAGGATTTTTGTTGGATGGTTGAAGAAGAACCTTGTAGGAAAAAATTCTAGCACAATTTTATACAAGTCATAAATTTGGTGAAATAATATGCTAGTCATAGAATTTCATACCTTAAATGTGCCTAACAACTTGAATTAGGTCAGAAAGGGGAACACCTAGAATTCTTGATATTTTTGGCTTCGTTGCCTATGTGCATAGAAAACACTGGTCAATCATAACCTAGGAGAGAAAAACCATTTAAAACAATATTTTTAGATCCTTTCCTTTATGTTGTAGGAATAGTTGTAGGGTTTTTATCTATCCATGTCTATTTTCCATTGTGGATAGATTGTTTGAACATGAAATACATTTCAATCTACATTATTCATATAGGTACACCCACCTAGGTCCTGCAGAACCTAAAGAGCAGAAGGTACAATTGCATCAATTGGCCTTGTACGTTGGCCAAAAGTGTTCCAAGAGCTTGGAAAAATCTTTTGCTTAAAACCTCCACTTTTGAGAACAAACAATCCCCTCTACCCTTAGCCCTCTACCCTTAACCCTTAAACCCTTAAACCCTCTACCCTCAACCCTTAACCATCTACCCTTAAACCTCTACCCTATATCTCTCTCCCACTCCCTCCCTCTCTCTCTCTCAAGACTCTCCCTCCTGCCCCCTCTCCCTCTCTCAAGTCTCGCTCTCTCTCAATCACTCACTCCCTCTATCTCTCTCCCCTCTACCCTAACCCTAAACCCTAAACCCTTAACCCTTAAACCCTAAACCCTTAAGCCCTCTACCCTCTACCCTTAACCATCACCCTCCATGTGTCTCTCTCCACTCCTCCCTCTCTCTCTCAAGACTCTCCCTCCTCCCCCCCCTCCCCCTCTCCCTCTCTCAAGTCTCTCTCTCTCAAACACTCACTCACTCCCTCTATCTCTCTCCCCTCTACCCTAAACCCTAAACCCTCTACCCTCTACCCTTAACCATACCTCCCTCTATCTCTCTCCCACTCCCTCCCTCCCTCTCTCTCTCTTTCAAGTCTCTCCATCCTAACCCCTCTCCCTCTCTCAGGTCTCTCTCTCACTCACTCAATCCATCTATCTCTCTCCCATCTCCCTTAAACCCTATATCCTCAACCCAATACCCTAAACCATCAACCCTATAGGTCCTCAACCCTATACCTTCATTTCTCAACCATCTACCCTATACATTGGATCCTCAACACTAATATATCTTTTTCCCTCCCTCCTCTTCACTCCTTATCTCTATCTTACTTCTCCCTCCATCTCTCCCTCCATCTCTCCCTCCATACATCCCACCTTCTCTTCCCTAATCCCTCAACCCTATACCATCAACCCTTAAAACCTTAAACACTCAACCCTATACCCTAAACCCTCAACCCTCAACCCTTAAATTCTAAACCCTTAAACCCTCTACCCTCTACCCTCAACCCAATACCCTCAACCCTAATCCCTCAACACTTAAACCCTTAAACCCAATTAAACTCTCTACCCTAATCCCTCTCTTAGGTCTGTCACTCACTCACTCCCTCTATCTCTCTCCCATTCCCTCTCTCTCACTCACTCTATCTCTCTCCCTCTCTCACTCTCTCTCTCACACACACACACACACTCCATCTCTCTCTCTCACTTCCTCTCCCACTCTGTCTCTCTCCCCCTCTCTTAGGTCTTTCCCCTTCACCCCTTCTCCCTCTATCTCTCTCTCAAGTATCTTCATCCTACCCCCTCTCCCTCTCTCTCTTTGTCTTGAGTCTCCCCCTCCTTATCCCTCTCCCTCTCATAGCCACTCTGTCTATCTCTCTTCCACTCCCTCCCTATCTCACTCCCTCTATCTATCTCCATCTACCTCTCCATCTCTCTCAAGTATCTCCCTCCCACCACCTCTCCCTCTCTCTCTCAAGTCCCTGTCTCTCTCATGCCCTCTATCTCTCTCCCACTCTTTCTCCCTCTCTCTTTCACAATTCTCTCTCTCCCACCCACTCTCCCTTCTATCCCCTCTCCCTCTTTCAGGCCTCTCTTTGTCTCTCTCACTCACTCCATCTATCTCTCTCCCAAATTATCGCTCTCTCTCTCACTCGCTCTCTCTCCCTCTCTCTTAGATATCTCCCTCCCACCCCCTCCCACTCTCTCTCTCCCTCTCCCTCTATCTCATGTATCTCCCCCCACCCCCTCCATCTCTCTTGAATCCTTCTATCTTGAGTACTCCCTCTCCCTCCCACCCCCTCTCCATCTCTCTCTCTGTCAGTCCTTGTATCTCTGCCATCCCTCTATGTCCCACTCCCTCTCTCTCCTACTCTCTTAGGTATCTCCTTCCCACCCCCTCTCTCCCACTTTGTCTCCCTCTCCTTCTCTCTCGGGTGTCTCCCTCCCACCCTCTCTCCCTCTCCCTCTCTCTTAGGTTTCTCCCTCCCACCCCCTCTCCCTCCCTCTCTCTCCCTCTCTCTCTATCTCTATGTCTCTGTCTCTGTCTCTATCTCTCTCCCAATCCCTCTCTCCTTCACACACTCTATCTCTCTCCCACTTTGTCTCTCTCCCTCTCTCTCTCACTCCCTCTATCTCTCTCCCACTTTGTCTCTCCCCCTCTCTCACACTGCCTCTATCTCTCTCCCACTTTTTCTCTCTCCCTCTCTCTCAGGTATCTCCTTCCCACCTTATCTCCCTCTCTCTCTCTCTCTCAAGTATCTCCATCCTACCACATCTTTCTCTCTCTCTTTGTCAAGTCTCCCCCTCCTACACCCACTCCCTCTACCAGTGAATCCCTCTATCTCTCTTCCACTCCCTCCCTCTCTCACTCCCTCTCTCTCTCTCTCTCTCCCTCTCCCTCTCCCTATCCCTCTCTCTCAAGTATGTCCCTCCCACCACCTATCCCTATCTCTCTCTCTCAAGTAGAGGATTTAGGGATTAAGGGTTAAGGGTTGAGGGTTGAGGGGTGAGGGATTAAGAGGGTATGGTGGTTGAGGGATTAGGGTTTAAGGGTTAAGGGTTGAGGGTAGAGGGATTAAGAGGGTATAGGGGTTGAGGGATTAGGGTTTAAGGGTTGAATGTTGAGGGATTACGAGGGTATAGGGGTTGAGGGATTAGGGTTTATGGGTTGAGGGTTGAGGGATTAAGAGGGTATGGGGGTTGATGGATTAGGGTTTAAGGGTTAAGGGTTGAGGGGTTGATGGATTAAGAGGGTATAGGGGTTGAGGGATTAGGGTTTAAGGGTTGAGGGTTGACAGGGTATAGGGGTTGAGGGATTAGGGTTTAAGAGTTGAGGGTTAAGGGTTAAGGGATTAAGATTATAGAGGGGTTGACTAATTAGGGTTTAAGGGTTTAAGGGTTGAGGGTTGAGGGGTTGACGGATTAGGGTTTAAGGGCTGAGGGTTAAGGGTTAAGTGTTGAGGGATTAAGATTGTATAGGGGTTGAGGGATTTGAGTTTAAGGGTTAAGGGTTGAGGGTTGAGGGATTAAGAGGGTATAGGGGTTGAGGGATTAGGGTTTAAGGGTTGCGGGTTGAGGGTTGAGGTATTAAGAGGGTATAGGGGTTGAGAGATTAAGATTGTAGAGGGGTTGAGGGATTATGGTTTAAGGGTTGAGGGATTAAGAGGGTATGGGGGTCTCTCTTGGGTCTCACTCCCTCCCATGCTACCTACACTAATCAGTGTCACTCCAATTCCCTCTCTCGCAATCCCTCTCTATCACGCCTCACTTACCTCCCACCCTACTTTCTTAGGTCTCTCCTACTTTTACTCCCTCTCTATTAGGCCTCATTTACCTCCCACCCTACTTTCTTAGGTCTCTCCTTTCCACCTCCTCTCTCCCACTTTGACTCCCTCTCCTTCTCTTAGGTGTCTCCCTCCCACCCTCTCTCCCTCTCTCTCTCTCTTAGGTTTCTCTCTCCCATGCCCTCTTCCTCCCCCCCCCTCTCTCTCAAGTCTCTGCCTCCTATCCCCCCTCTCTCTCTCCCACTCCCTCCCTCTCTCTCTCACCCCATCTATCTCTCTCCCACTCCCTCTCTAAGGTCTTCCCCCCTACCATATAACTAAATAAATTCTTTCCCTCTCAAGTCTGTTTCTCTTAGGTCTCACTCCCTCCCATGCTACCTACACTAATTAGTGTCACTCCAATGCCCTCTCTCACAATCCCTCTCTATGAGGCCTCGCTTACCTCCCACCCTACTTTCTTAGGTTTCTCCTTCCCACCCCCTCTCTCCTACTTTGACTCCCTCTTTTTCAGGCCTCACTTACCTCCCACCCTACTTTCTTAGGTTTCTCATTTCCACCCCCTCTCTCCCACTTTGACTCCCTCTCCTTCTCTCAGGTGTCTCCCTCCCACCCTCTCTCCTCTCTCTCTCTCTTAGGTTTCTCCCTCCCACATCCTCTCCCTCTCCCTCTCTCTCTCTCAAGTCTCTCCCTCCTACCCCCCCTCTCTCTCTCTCTCCCACTCTCTCCCTCTCTCTCTCACTCCCTCTATCTCTCTCCCACTTTGTCTCTCTCCCTCTCTCTCAGGTCTCTCCTTTTCAAAACAACATATGTGGCGCTCGCCAAATTTGGCATGCGCCAAATGTGTTTTACCTCGAAATGATAAAATAAGGCTTGAACCCATGATACAAGCCCACATTCTCATGAAGTTGTCTGGTTCAGTGCTTTATCTGAGTCAGAAATGCCTTTTTTTATGTAGTTGACTTCATATTTTACCAATCTATGCTTGATCCATCACCTTTTTACCACCAATCTGCATGGTAGACAATGTAGAAGAAGACATTTTAAAGTTTCTACATCATTTTATATTATCTGAGGTAATATATTCATCTTCGTAAATTGAAATGTTTATATTTAGTATATTTGTTTTTTTTTTACAATATAGTGTTTAAAAGGTACTCTCTTTGTAAATTAGGTCAATTGAATAGCCTTTTCCAAGGTGGGTCTATTGGAACTCAATGCTGGTCCAAAGGAGTTGATGATGGGGTTTACCTATGTTTTATAACTTGTAAATGGGTATCTTAATCATCCTTGATTTTGTCAAGTGTTTTGGAAAATCTTGGTGAAAAAGCCCTTGAACCGGGTTACCTATGCTACAAGAGAAAGCTTGGTAGAAGTTAGGATTTTTAGTTGAACATCTGGTTTTTCTTTGGAATCTGATTGATTCTCATTGATTTGTTGTATTGAATTGTTTGCACCCCTCTCTACATCAATAATGGTGTTTCTTGGTAAGTTAAGTGATCAATTTGTGTGTAAGTCTATTAAGAGCCTTCCTCTAAATATTTGAACAAGTTCATTGTGGATCCCTACATGTACTACATCAGCCTCTAGGTACTTTGCCAACCCTTCAAACAAACTCAAAATCCCTATTGTAATATCTAACCCTACAGACATATAACTCCATCATGTATGAAAAATATTGTCTAGTATAGACATGTTTGATAATTCCAAACAACTCGCTGCCTTCTTTCATAAAATGCTTTGGTGTGTTTCATATTTAATGCAATGTAATCAACGATATCAATATTTTTGTAAAATGCATTACTTAATTTTGTTCTATGTGTGTTTGTGAAAATGTAGCATTGAAGGTCATGTCGAGGAAATGACTGAAGCCTCTAACACTAGAAGAACATGCAACTAAAAATGCAAGGAGAAGAGAATAAAAAAATGTAGCTCGTGAAGCAAAGGAATTGTAGCCCATACAACCAAAAATTCTCATGCAATCTAAGAGAGATGTAAAATTGAAAAAATAAAGGACACGAATGAGGAAAGTTCATGGAAGGACATGAATGGATACAAAAGTTGGGGGAACATCATTAACCATAGGTGAAGCTCAATGCACATCTCCAGTTGAAGACACATTGACAACAACAGGTGGTTTTCCAGGTACATCGCAAATCACATCTCCAATTGAAGATACACCATCCAAAACATTTCGTTTTGAAAGTACATCAACAAAAAAATATCTATTTGAAGGCACTCCACAAACGACATCTCAATTTGGAGGTACAACATCGTTTACATGTCAATCTCAAGGTATGTCATCAATTTCACCTCCAATTGAAGGTACACGATCTATCCCCTATGTTGTTGACCCTCCCAATATTGACACAAATTTACATTTGAGAACTCCTCCTAGAGTTTTGCATAGAAAACCTACATTTTTGATTGATATTGATTCCAATGTTTTGAAATGGATGCCTAATAAGATTCCAAAACATACATGTCAAAGATATGCACAAAGGATATGGAGTTTTTTTTTTGCTAAGCTAAGTGAGGGTGGACGATGCCAACTATTTGTTGAAATGATGAGGTAACTCAAATTTAGGCCCACCATGAAGGATCTTGGGCTAAGAGTTTTGAATGACTCAAGTGAAAATTCCATTGTAAAAAAATTGATGAGTGCATATGAGAGCGTGGGTTCCATCTCATGCACGAAGGATAGTTGTGCCACATGACTTGTGATGACAACAACATTGTTAAGAAGTCAAACAAGGAAGAAGGTGAACCTTACAAAGACAAGTGAGTGTTTGAAAATAAGTATATCATATCTAATGAGAGCCAAAGGAAGGCATGAAAGAGTGGAGGATCCAAATAGCAATGAGTTATGGGAATTTTCGGGTAGAGCACCATGGAGAGACACAAGAATTGCTCAAGGCTTGAGATCTTTAATTGTGAATTATTGTTAGGATAACACAAGGACCTCTCCTAATCAAAGAGATGTTGTAAGAAGGAGAATTGGTAGTAAAAACCACGAGCCACATCCAATGCATTATTTGGATACCACTCAAACCCAATTTTTTGCTGATTTTGTATAGATGTTTCCTGAAATTAAAATATGTCAAAGGTATTTTGAAATGCTAAAGCCTTTTTATGTCAAAATAAATCACACACGCACTACTTGTTGTTGTAGGGTTCATATTAAGTTTTCAAACCATTATTATGTTTATCGACGTATATGTGTAGATATGCATTTTGACAATGTTTTGCAGGAATGTAACATAATGCCTCCACCTAAATCGTCAAGGAAATTTTTGTCTTCCATTTTATGTGAAAGAGAGGATGGCCAAATTTTTTACAAAAAATTATGTTTGGATGGCACATGTGATCATTGTGGTGGCATGCAACATTTTCCAATTTTCCAACACATGGCTAGTACAAACACAATTGGAGACAAAATTGTGGAATTTGCAAATATAAGACAGTGGCATACGGTCTAAAAGATGGGAAAGAAGAAAAGAAGTGTGAATTGGTCAGTGATAACATTCCAGTGTATCAGTTTATGGGAATTTTTCATGATCAAGTGCTCTATGATTATGCAACGCATACACAGAGAGCACAATGGTTGGAATTATAATTCAAATTATGCAAGGACACATTTCCAGTTCGTCATATCATTTCAGTTGTCGACTTCGCTGAGAACTACACACTACAACCACAGAATGAGGTGCAATCATAGTACTACAACTCCGTGCAGGTTGCTATATTTGTGCATATAGCATTCATTCATGCAAATGATAGTACAAAGGAAAATAGGAAAGTATTGAGGGAGTATCACATTTACATCAGTGATGATCGCACATATTCAACAGAGTTTTCTCAAGGTTGCTTTCATATGTTCTATGCTGATCTGGCTAGTAGGGGCATATCATTTAGTCAACATATCATATGGTCAGATAATTGTACATCACAATTCAAGAATGCCAGAATGTTTTACTGGTTGAGCAAGATGCATACGATTAGTGGTGTTCAACATATGTGGAACTTCTCGGAGGTCGGGCATGGAAAGGGAGAGCATGTCGGAGCAGGTCCATGTATCAAAAGAGCCCTAGCACGAGAAGAGTTAAAGTACACAAATAGTGTAAAGTTGATAGATGCAAGATCAATTGTCCATTGGTACAATGGTGCAATGGGTCCAGGTAGTGAAGGTAATTCTTTAGTTCGTAGATTTTTTCATTTAGTAGATGATACTAACATTGAAAAATATGAGGATTGTTGTACACTAACATGATTGAGTGAGCTACACTCTTTTAGAAGCTCCAATGCATGTGCATGGACTATCCATACAAGGAAGACGTAATGTTTTTGTTATGCATGTACACTTCAATCATGTAATGATTGTGAGTCAACAGAGTGGGTTGACAAATGGTCTATAAGAAGTCTAACCCCACTTGACACTTATCAGCTCCCGACGGCTCTACAAATCATGGAGATGCAATCATCCATTTACTTTGATCATGTATCGGACCTACTAGAACCAGGTAATATATCTTACTTACAAGTTTTATTATGTTTCTTAGTAAATAAATCTAACAAGATGAACATATCAATGCAGGGAACGTTTATGCGGTGATTGCAGATGAAGAGAATGAAGAGGGTACAGAATATTACCTGTGTCGTTGTATCAAGGCCAAAAGTAAATTGGAGTCCCCAGTTATAGACGAAGAAAACATAGAATATCCTACAGGTTTGGTGGTTGTTACTGGAACATGGATTCAAAGGTATCCAGTTAAGAATTTTGTAGTTTGGTTGTTTGAGGACTTCGAAATGCATCGAAAAATTCTTCACTATTCGAACCTTGTCATTGCCACCAACGTTCATTTGATCAAATATAAGGGCAGACCTGCAAACACAAACTTGTGGAAAGTGCGTGAGTCTGACCACGAGGCAATACTAGACACAATAAAGAGTAGAGAAGACCTAGATGGTTCACTCGATTGATTTGTAAGTATGCACATTTAATTTGTAAAGTCATGTTATTGATCACTCTTTTTGACCAACACCTTGCAATAAGGCTTTTTCATTATTACTGTTTGATGTCATATGCATTTACGACTGTCATTGATCCTTTTCTGATTGTGACTGTAGGTAATACCAAGGTTTGCCAAAGTATATAAGAAAAGAACATCGGTTGGTGGTGCAAGTGTTTAGTGGTATGAGAAACATCGATTGCTGGTGCATTTTCTGGTTGTCAGTCTTCTCTTTCTTTTCCATCTCCTAGATTTATCGGATTCTTATATGCTACATGTTTTATGTTAAGCCTCTCAATGATATATTTGAAATTTATATGTAGGGTCATCGAGAGATGATAAAGTAGTGAAGGGGCACATCACCATTGTAGGACCTTCAATCGACCTCCTTATCTAGCATGCATGAAGGTGGTAGTAGGTCTTGTCAGTTGTATGACTAACATTATTTAGTTATTGCTCTTTTAATGATTTTTATGTGAGTCTATGTCTAAGATTGAGAGGCTTTTGTAGGTTTTTTGGAATGCAAATAGCTGGGCCAGCTGAGGTGGAATGGAAAAACAAAACTGGGCAGCAGCTCCTTTTGTTTCTTCTCAAGTACAATATATTTCATGATCTGTGCTGGAAATGGGAGGATTATTTCCATGCATGTATTGCTACAAGTATTGACAAATGAGAAGATTTTCAAGATGTTCTTCCAACACTATTGTAATATTTGTTATTGACTTAGTGTATTTTTTTATATACTAAAAATATGAGAAATTAATACATGCAAATGTGTATATTCCTTAATATATACCTCAATTAAATGTGTATATTACATTTAAAATTAGTTGTAATGCTTCATGGTTTACATTTAAAGTTGTTTTCAAGGAAAACCGTGTGGATTTATTAGTAAGAATGAAATAATGTTTAATATAATTGTAGAAATACATATTAGTAAGGCATTTTGAACATTATGCAATGAGGAAGTTGCAAAATATGTTAAAATATGATACAATGTAATAAATGGTCAGTCCATGTCAAGATGGGTGAAAGCAAGCTTTTTATTGTTTTTGAGTCTAAGGTCTTAGGAGGTGTTGAATAAGTGATGCAGAACTAGGGTGGAGATCAAATTAAAATGACAAATACAAGATGATCAACTCAAAATCAAAAGAAAATTCAAAAGAACTTCACAAATCCACTTGTCAGGCACACTCTTTCTACAAGTAATGCTAAACAACTTCAAGAGACTTTTTACCCAACTTTCCCAGAATAATTTTCAATTAAATGATGGATTTAGACACCCATTAAGGACTTACACAATATACTTCAAGATCAAGTATAACTCCTTTGGACCAATTTACACTTCCAATACACTCACCATGGGAAAATCAAGGACAAAAGGTCAATTTAACAAAGGAAGTACCCTTGAAACTTATCCAATAACCTTGTAACCTTGGGGAAGAAAATTAAATGGCCCAAAACCACAGAATCCAGCACTAGTTTGTACTTGTACAGTCAGAAACACTCCCAACTCAAAAAAACCTCCTTTTCTAATGCAAAAATAAGGGTTTTGTCAAAATCTTCATTCCCAGGTTTCAATAAACAAATAAATGGTCCAAAAACCTTTAACAGGGTCTTCCTTGACATTTTAAATTCTTACAAACTCAAATTCATCAATATTTCAATTAAAAGCACTTCAAAACCATCACTTTTCAAGGGAAAATTTGCATTTCCAGCCCTATGGCATCACACAATCACCACAAGAATGCCATATTCTGATATAAAATGAGTTTATAAATCTATACTAATATATTTTTCACCAATCCACTGAGTTATAAGAGAAAATAGTGGGAGGATTGGTCAAAAACTCATTATTTTGCTTTCAAACCCTTCACAAAGGAAAAAATAGGGTATACACTGTATTTTTTGAATTTCTCTTACAAAACAGAAGATTAGAACTCCAAACCAAGTGAAGATAAATTAAAAATCATAAAAATTCAACCTCTAAAGATTTCAAAGCATTATTGGGTCTGTACAGTCCATACAACATCAAACAATTTTGAAAAATAGTGAAAAAACTCAGAAAATGCACCAAAAAAATGTGGTATTCTTATTCTGTGAGTTTATTACACCTTCAAAAACCTTTATTTGAGTCTGATAAGTCATATTATAACATTTAAAATCTATAACAACCTTAAAACCAACCAACTTGCACCTAATTACCTTTTAAATGACTCTAATTTTGCAAATCAGCACAAATTTGACAACATTTGCAACATTTTGCATTTTTGCAATTATTGAAATTAAGACTCTAAATACCTTTAGACACCTAAAATATGGTAATTTGGACCTTAGTTAACCCTTATTAAGAATTCTAGACTCAAAAACAACAAAAATCCCTTCATTCACCCAATTTGACATCTTTGACAATTTTGACAATTTTTTCAAGTTTTCACACATTTTGCAATCTCTTCATGGAACAAAGATGAAATCACCTTCAAATGAAATTTTAAACCTTTTGAAATCATATTATTGACACCAAATTTTTTTGGTTCTCCTACACCAATAATGTCTAACAAGACCATTTTTAATGCACTTGAGTGCTTGGGAGGTCATCTAGGGAGAAAATGCAAAATGTTGCTTAAAGGTTGTCACCTTGTAATTTTGCAACATAATGAATTGTTAGAGTTTGAAAGTCATTTATTGGAAGTTGGTAGATTTTTTGAGTGGAGAAGTCTTTTAAAATTTTTAGGAACTCGTTTGGAAGGTTGGTGAATGTAATCTTGAAAAAAATTCAATAAGATCTTGGTGTGATTTCCTTGCAAAATTGTGTTTTTCACAGAAAATTCCGTATTTATTCTTTGTAAGACCTCTGTACAACAAATAGATGATTTAATAATGTGTGGAATTATTGGGTAGCAAGTCTGAAATCCTTCTCAATTTGGTTTGAAAGTCTTTCTTTCATTTTTGTGAGTTTTGTGGCAAGATTTCTCCAGGCGGGTGTTAAACCCAGATTTTGTGTTTTGAATGAGAAATGAATTATTGAAGCCCTCCACCTACTGTTTCATTCATGTGGCTGGGTGGAGAGAATTTTTATAATAGGTATTGAGTATGTTTAGGTCCATCCAAGGCAGGGAAAATGAATGGTGAGTCTTGGAGTTGCTGTCCTGGGCATTTTATTGCCTAAATTGCATAAAAAGGGAGCTTTTTGCCTAGGATTTGTTGAAAACAAAAGGAGTAGTGAAATATATTTAACTTTAAAGAATATTGGGATCAAAACAAAGGTATCTGAGTTGGTGGCATGGTCAAGAAAGGTTTGCAAGTGAGACTCTCAATAAACCTTGGGGAAAACTAGGAAAATGGAGAGTTTTGAAGTTGGCACATTTTGTGGCACTTTGTTGGCCTAAACTCTATGGAATCCTTCTATTTGGAGTCTGCCTAGGAGGTCTGAGTGGTTTTGGTGGGTTAGTTGAAAGTTTGTGAGTGGGCTACTTTGGAAAAGAGGGCTAATTCACTAGCCTAGGATAGGGGTATGTTATTGAATCTTCACCTTCCCAGCCATTCCTACCCAATCTAACTACGTAGACATATTTTAATAGGTCCACCCATGCTTAAGGAACAATCACTTGACCATTAACAATACAACTTATTCATTCCATAAGTTGCAAAGTGGTGCAAATTTTGTTCTATATCTCGTGTGACCAAATAGATTGGTCTAACACATTCAGGTGGGTATGTTTACGCTAGGCATGGTCCTCTTTCACACCCAAACATGTGAAATCACTCCGAGCTACATTCAACCAGATCGATCCCTTAAGGGTCCAAAGTGGAAAATGGCTGCGAAATTCAACATGATATTACTTGGACACCGTAATGCTTAGAAACTTCTTGTCTGATCCTATGGGATCACGTTGGGCCCCTCTACAATAACCTCACTTGGTTTTCACTATTTCAGAGGCATTTTCCTGTGGTGGAAAATTTTCACTTGAGGAAAAAGTTGTCAAATGCAAGTAGTTGAAAGTTGAAAAGTGGTGCAACTTTCATTTTACAGCTCATGTGACCAAATGAACTGTTCCAATGCATTCGAATAGGTACATTTACGCTAGGTATGGTCCTCTTTCGCACCCAAACACACGGAATCGCTCCGAGCTACGTTCATCCAGATCGATCCCTTAAGGGTCCAAAGTGCAAAATGGCTGCAAACTTCAACATGCTATTATTTAGACACCGCAATGCTTAGAAACTTCTCGTCTAATCCTATGGGATCACGTTGGGCCCCTCTATAATAACCTCGCTCGGTTTTTTCTATCTTGAAGGCATTTTCCTATGGTGGCGAATTTTCACTCGAGGAAAAAGCTGTCAAATGCAAGTAGTTGAAAGTTGCAAAGTGGTGCAACTTTCATTCTATATCTTGTGTGACCAAACAAACTATTCCAACACATCCGAATAGGTATGTTTATGCTAGGCATGGTCCTATTTCACACCCAAACACGTGGAATCGCTCGGAGATATGTTCAATCGGATCGATCCCTTAAGGGTCCAAAGTACAAAATGGCTGCGAACCTTAGCATGCTATTACTTGGACACCATGACGCTTAGAAAATTCTCATTTGATCGGCAAAAACTGAAAAATTGGCAAAAATGCTTTTAAACCTACAAAAAAATGCGAATAAAATCTTGCTAATTTTCATGTAAAAAAAAAATGAGACCATAGCTTGTTGCTTACTATTATGCTTTGATAGAATTTTTCCAAGCATCCATAGTTTGTTCAAAAGCACCTGTTTTAGGCTTTGAGCTATAGCAGCAAGGCAATGAACTGTTTGATAAAATGCTTTGGTAGACATGTATGAAAAATGTCATAGCATAGACAAGGCAATGAACTATTTGAAAAAATGCCTCAAAGAAATGCGGTCTCATGGTGGTGGAATGCCATGAAAATCCATAGCCATAGGCATTCATCATGGCATTCCATCACCATGGGACCACATTTCTTTGAGGCATTTTTTCAAGTAGTTCAATTCCTTGTCTATGCTATTGCTTACTATTATGCTTCAATAGATTGTTTCCAAGCATCCATAGCTTGTTCAAAAGCACTTGTTTTAGGATTTTAGCCATAGTAGCAAGGCAGTGAACTGTTTGACAAAATGCTTTGGTAGACATGTATGAAAGATGTGGTAGCATAGACAAGGTAGTGAATTGTTTGAAAAAATGCCTAAAAGAATTTCGGTCTCATGGTGATTACTGTCATTGCATTCCATCACCATGAGACCGCATTTATTTGAGACATTTTTTCAAATAGTTCATTGCCTTGTCTATGGCTTCTCATGGCCTTCCATCACCATGAAACCACATTTATTTGAGGCATTTTTTCAAACAATTCACTGCCTTGTCTATGCTATTGCTTACTATTATGCTTTGACATATTTTTTCCAAGCATCCATAGCTTGTTCGAAAGCACCTGTTTTAGGCTTTTAGCCATAGCAGCAAGGTAGTGAACTATTTGATGAAATGCTTTGGTAGATATAAATGAAAAATGTCATACCATAGACAAGGCAGTGAACTGTTTGAAAAGATACCTCAAAGAAATGTGTTCTCATGGTGATTGAATGTCATGACAGTCCATCACCATAGGTATTCATCATGGCATTCCATCACCATGAGACCAGATTTATTTGAGGCATCTTTTCAAATAGTTCACTGCCTTGTCTATGGCTTGTCATGGAATTCCATCACCATGAGACTACTTTTCTTTGAGGCATTTTTTCAAAAAGTTCAATGCCTTGTCTATGCTATCGCTTACTATAGTGCTTTGATATATTTTTTCCAAGCATCCATAGCTTGTTCGAAAGCATCTGTTTTAGGCTTTTAGCCATAGCAATAGGGCAATGAAATATTTGATTAAATTCTTTGGTAGACATATATGAAAAATGTCATAGCATAGAAAACGGAATGAACTATTTGGAAAAATGCCTCAAAGAAATTTGGTCTCATGGAATTCCATGACAAGCTAAAGCAATTGGCAGCTGCTCCTAGTTATTAGTTATGCAATGTGAAGTAATTTCATAACTTCTTAGGTTGAATTTCTAAAAAGCTATATTGTCATTAAAATTTTGTCATCTATCAGCATCTAGTTTTTCATTATGCAATGTGAAGTGATGCTTTGAGTTTGAAAGATGTGCAATGCATGAATATAAACTACAAAAAATTATTTTCTACATTTCATTAGTTAAAATATTTATTTTATTTGCTCGCTATATCTCTATGCTATCGAAATGCCTTTCAATTTCAAAAATGATAGTTTTTATCTCTTGTTATACAATTTTTTACATTTTTTTTAATCCGATTTTTTCATGATTTTTTCCCGATTTTTTCAAAAATTCTTATACTTTTGGTTTGCCAATTCATTCCACAAAATTTTTTTTCTGCTATGACCAAAATAATAAATACCAATTGAGATTGCACGAAGGGCTTGAAAATTGGTCTACCATCACACAAATAGAAAACCATAAGGAGCATATATATAATGTTAAAGAAGAGTGAAAGCACAACAAAATTAATCATTTCAAAGCAATTTTTTTGATGCATTTTTTCAAACAGTTCACTGCCTTGTCTATGCTATTGCTTACTATTATGCTTTTGATATATTTTTTCAAAGCATCCATAGCTTGTTCAAAATCACTTGTTTTAGGCTTTTAGCCATAGCAACAAGGCAGTGAACTGTTTGAGAAGATGCTTTGGTAGACATGTATGAAAAATGTGGTAACATAGACAAGGCAGGGAACTATTTGAAAAAATATCTCAAAGAAATTTGGTCTCATAGAATGCCATGATAAGAAAATGCAATTGGCAGCTGCTCCTAGTTATTAGTTATGCAATGTGAAGAAATTGCATAACTGCTTAGGTTGACTTTGTACAAACTATATTGTAATTAAATTTTTGGCATCTATCAACATCTACTTATTAGTTATGCAAAGTGAAGTAATGCTTTGAATTTGAAAGATGTGCAAAGCAATGTAATCAATGACATGAATATAAAAAACAAAAATCCCTTTTTTACAATTCATTAGTTAAAATATTTATTTTATTTTCTCTCTATATCTCTATATGCTATGAAAATACCTTGAAATTATATTTAAAAGGCTTAATAGGTTAGGTGGTATTTGCAAAGTCAAGTTGTGAATGAATGGTAATTAAGAGAAAAATTGGAAAAGGGTTGTTATGGTGGTTGATCGGCTCAAGGGGTAGTTGGAAGGTGGTATCAAGATATATTGTTGTAATACCCCGAGTTGAGGGTTGATTTTGTTTAGTTTCTAATAAGAAAATATACTTTTGAAAATGTTGATCATTGGTTTTCTTTGTTTTCCTGAATTTTCTTTGCCTTGCACAGGCCCGTACAAGTCTATCATGACTTGAGGCTTTGAATACTTGGTTGCATATGTGTTTAATCTCTTTGCATCTATTCTGAAGGTTTAAATCCATTGTTGGTGTGTGTGGGATAAGCAAACTTGGTTACTGCTTTGTTTTTTGTGTTAGGGGTTTTGAGGGCAACACCATGACACATTAGCCAATCCACCTGCTATTCTGACCCTGTGGTTTGATGGATTGGCCTATACCATGATTAGTTTGGTGTATGAATACTTTGGAGGCTGAGAGAATGAATAAACTCAGTGAGGTGTGAAGTTCTAATGTTGTTAAGGGGTGTTTCCACCATGAAAGTAAGGAACTCAAGTAGTGAATTTGAGAAATACCAAAAGGAATGGGATTGTGAGTGTCTTTTAAGTTAGGGCAGAGGTATTGTGGGATGTTTGGACCTTTGGAAGGATTGGGGGAGCTCTGGAGTTATGAGTTTCTTTAAAACCCTTGTTTTTGTGAAGGTTTAGGAGGGTTTGTGAGTAGAGGAATAAAAAAGGTTCTCGGGGCTCTTAAAATGGGAAAATCTCGAGTTTGGTGAGCATCCCTAAGACTATTTCAAGTTTCCTTGGTTTGGAGGTGATTTTGTGAGGGGGTTCCTTTGGAAATTACGCCTAGTTGTGAAGCCTAGAGCGAGGGAGGTGTATTGAAAGTTCATGTTGGTCCAAAAGAGTTACTATTGGTTTTGGCATATGTTGTGTAACCCTAAAAAGGGTATCTTAATCCACCTTTAAATGGTTGGGTGTTTTGGAAAGGTTGGGAGAAATTAGGCTTGGAATGGGTTTTGAGTGCTTCAAGGGTGGATTGTTGGGTAAGGTGCTGAATGAAGAGTTTGGTTTGATGGGGATTTGACATTGTGTAGATTGCTCAAAATAGGTTGGGTTGTATTAATCTTGTTAGTGGCCCCTTGAAGGCAAGTTTTTAGACTGATTGGGTTTGATCCTCCTTACCTCTGCATCAGTGAGGCACAAGTAATTGAAGCATTCCAAAGGATACAAACCACCACGAATGGAGCATATTTATACAATATGCTTTAGATGGGGCTTATTGAGCATTCGACAATAATTAATTAAGCATTAGATGTAAACAAAATCCATGCCTACAACATTCAAGCATACAACTTACACGATACACATGATAACATCATTCAAGAATGGCAGTAGCAAAATAAGAGTTTCTTTAATCAAAAATCTAAAAGGCTATACAATGATATATATTGATAAAAGTATATAAATATATCCAAAAAAACCATATAGGCTTAGTACAAAGGAGTCATATGGACATAAAATATCACGTATATATATCAATAGTACAAAAAATATGTTCCAAAATGCCACATAGGCATACAACAAACAACACTAATACATAGTCATTTCCCTCCAGGGGAAGGAAATAGATCTCGTGCTGCCTTCAAAATTCAGCTGGATGGAGTGACTGTTGCTTCTCTTGTCTTTTGAACATGCTCACTACTCCTCCTCTCTTCGCTCTGGACCTTAAAGTGATAAAATTAAAAGTAAAGATGTTAAAACATAGAAATTGAATTGTGGAATGGCATATAACAAAATATATAATCACTTACCACATACATATAGTCATCATGCACATTTACAACATCACAACATCCACGATCTGGAGTGACAACCACTTGTAGCAACCATGAAGATAGAAATTAAACTACATAAAATTATGATGAAAATTTTCTATAATAGACCATAAAAGAGAAAATATAATGTCAAATCGACTAATCTATTCCATACTTCTCTCAATGGATAAGAACTGGCTATTGCTACAGAAACTCCATGGTCCATCGTGCCACCAACATCACCAGGGCTATCTCTTATCAACATTTTCAAATGAAACAATATCTCAGGTATCATGTTGATATAGAAGAACATAATGTGACAAGATAAAGGAATACTTGAATGCAATGCTTGTGTTTCTCATCAATTTTTTTGATTTGTATATATGCAAAATTACGAAAAAACTAGCTAACATAGATTTACAACACCATTAATGAATAAAGGCTACCTAAGTGTATGTTGTTTGAGGATATGAATCGTGAGGTGTGGAGGAAGAAGGTGCACTAGGAAACTTTTTGAAATCTAAAGCATGTTATGAGATAAACATTCAAATATAACATTCAATTGTTCAAATGCAACAATAATATCTTTAATGCTAGTTGCATACCTGTGGACTGATCGTCGAGAATATATAAGGGTTTGTAGGAATAGAGCATCCGTCATGAATAGTGCGACCCTAAAATTTCATCATATCAAAATTCTACTAATTTAGTTATTCTTAAATTTCAAAATATATTTTAATAAACAACATTAAAATAACTTGCTAAATTTTACCTGAGTGTCAATGCCAAATGTATTATTCAGAATATCATCTATGAAAGCCATCACCTCTACAACTAATGTAGGTTGTGTAGCTGCATCACGAGCACCCTAATAATTTTATGTGCAAACAACACCACAAGTGCCACAATGGTGGGGTGGATCTCAAGGTCTACATGTCGCCTCCACACTAGGCTCTACTAGAGGACTCACACATTGTAAAATGGTTTGGGTGAGTGAGCCAATCGACTTCATCATGTCCACCTCTACACTGTCCTTAACAATGGAAGGAACAACGACATGCTCCACCATGGGTCTGTCCAAGGCTCTCAGTGCCAACTGTGGATTATGTCGTGCAATAGGTCTATCGTGTGTGGAGCCCCCACCTCTACCCTGAAATTCTAAGATGTCAAAATAGTTTGGCATTTTATTGAGGACAAACTCGCAATAGAGTTTGCTCAAAAATTATTGCAGCACCTCATGGTTATTGCATGGAGGTTGGTCAAATGCCATCCACCACTGCTCCCAAAATTTGTTTTTAATTAACTCATGGTGGCACCAATGGATGGGGAACCTCCTGCATGCATGGGACAAAGGTTCATTGGTTTTTGGGTCTATAAATAGGGCACACAACTCAACTTTGCTAATTTTTTGTTTTTTGACATCTGTATATGACAAACCATTAGCATAAAATTGTCTCATCTCATGCCTCTTAGTTGACCAAAAATCCATTTTCTCACTCATTTCTCCTACATGAGTTAAAATTGACTTCAATGATTCATCAATCCCTCTCCTATAAGGGTGGGTTTCGGCATGCTCAATTAATCTTGCAATTAATTGTTGAATGTCTCTTTTATTTTTTTCAATTTGATTTTGAATATTTTCTTGTGTTCTTTGAGGATGCCTATGAATTGATGGAGGGGTTGCAGGTTGTTCTTGTATAGGAGGCTCTTCATGAGGGGGTGATTGTGAATTCTCAATGTTGTGAGGTGGAGATTCATTCCCTAAGAATTAGAACAAAGTTTTATTATAAAAATCTATTTAAATTTGCATTCCAAATCAAATTCCGAATAAATAAAATAAAAATACACACCTCTTTGCAATATTCAACCTCTCCGATGTGTTGGCAACATCCTTGTGGAAAAAGGAAAGCTAAGGATGAAAACAATGGAAGAGATTTGGCGAGCATGAGTTGCAGACTTGAAATCCTCTTCCTTAAGCCGCGGGTTGAAGACAGAATGAGGGTTTGAAACCCGATTTTTTCTTTTTATTTCTAAAAAGACATTTGGTGCATGCCAAATTTGGCATGCGCCAAATGTATTTTTAGTCATTTGGAATGCACCAAATGTCTGTTTAGTCATTTGGTGTGTGCCAAATGCCTTATTTCGAGTTTTTTTTTGAATGTTTTTTCAGTTTGGCACCTAAATTGTGTCACAGATTGGTGCACTTACCCAATAGCTAATGATTTTGATCCTAAGACATGAGATCCTTCCTTGGAAAACCCTATGCCAAGTCATATGTTTCCGAAGCAAGTTGTGTCATGCAGTAGGAAGGAAGGGTGTCCCCCAAAAACACATAAGGGATCTATGTATTTGGGATCAATATGTTTGTGCTGCAATGTTGTCATAGAGCATAGAACTGTCATCATTCCCCAAATACTCATATAACTGGAAGAATGACACAAAGAGAGTGAATACAAAGGAAAAACTTTTGGGTCAACATGGAAGAAACATAAATTTTTCAACGCCTTACATTGTCCCCAAAAGGAAAACACAAGACAAATGAAAAAGAAAAAGGAAAAGCTTTTGGGTCAACGTGGAAGAGACGTGAATGTATCGATGCCTTGTGTCATCCCCAAAAGGAAAATACAAGACAAATGAAAATTTATTATGAAATATAGAAGAATGAAGATACATATAGAAGAATTCACGAAAGAGAGAGGATACATCAAATAAAACATCACGAGGGATCACATTACACACATGCAATCACAAAAAAAATGAAAAAGAAAAAGACTAGTAAGGTACAGGTGAGTCAACATAAAATAGGTCGTATGCCTCCCAATCTCAGTTAGTATAAACGAAAGACGAGAAACTAGCCAAAGGGACAACAACAATGTATTACTAGAACAAGGCTATTAAATTCTTGCCCCCACTATGTGCAAGATAAGAATGAGCCAAGGTGAGTGAGTAAAATGAGCTCCTTGCATTAGATAAAATGATATGCAATAGGTGTAAAACATGTAATGGTGAGAATGTTTTAAGATTTTACAACTATTAAATGGCAAGGAGCATAACAGTATGTTATGCAATCACTAAATGTAAATCATTTCCATCAAAGTGAAAATTGCTCAGTACTAATTTGACTGCACGACACTCATCATTACTATGTCCAAGAGTTATGTGGTATCAACAATGTGACACATTTGAATCTTTAGGATATAGTATGAGCCTATCTTTCATTGGGGGTAAGGTTATGAGTTCTTTGTTTAGAAGAAGTTGTAGTTTCCTTTCACTTTCAGGCATTGGACAAGGGAGTTTTAGTTTATGTAGCTTGTAAGGCCTCTAATGCTTGCTAGATTCACCAACTTCTCTAGATGGGATTAGTGCAGGAGGTCTTGAATGATCTTGTCTTTGTTATCCTTATCCTTAAGAGGTATGAGTTGCTCCTTAGGAAGGAGGACACTTATATTAGGAGGAGGATCTAAGATAATCATTCCATCCCTACGAAACCTAAGGTACTCTTTAGGAGCACTTATGTTGAGAGGGGGATTTTGATATCCTAACCCTTTGGTTTCTTCAATTGGTATTTATTCTAGGACTTGATGAATTTTATGTTCACTTGTTGTATCGCATCCTTGTTTATGCAAAATCAAGAATCCTTTGCCATGTGTCTGTTCAAGGTTGATTGATGTATTGGTTACTTTTTTGACATAGGATGGTTGAATTTATTGTTTAGAGGTGCTAGGTTCACCTATGACAGGGAACTTAGGTTCAACTTGTGGCTCAGTTTTAGGATGTAAAAGTCCAAACATCTCAAGTTGTGTGGGTTGTTTCATGGAAGGATAAAAGGATGCATTGGAATCAAGGTTGTTAAGGAAATTATTTATAAATTCATTCGTGTTGGCATCATATTCTCCAATGATGTCAACATCACAAGGAGGAAATGCATTAGGAGTTGTGTGAGCACGAGTGAGTTCAATGTTATTAGGGTCATTGCTAAACATACAATTTGAAACATCTGAAACATCAAGCAAAGAGAACAAGGACTTACACACATTGCCTAAACAATTATCCATTTTCAGAATTTCAGACCTAAACATGGTAATTTACTGATTGCACACCGCAATAAGCTGAAAAGTAAATTCTTTGGTGCAATTTTGAATACACTAAAATGAAGCAATTTAAGCTAAATGAAAAAAACTTGATGAAACAACAAATTTGGAAATTGAAATAGCAATATGAATGCAACAAACAAAAGATAAAAACTAATATTTTTATGTCCTAAAATTGCATATCTATAACTAACTCGGACTCATTCACCAATAAGGGTGAATGGATCCCGGTTAGGTGTTTCTAGGATTTTTCTATGGATTTCAGACTGATTTTTTATGCCTTTTTAGATTCCAAAAGGTACAGACAAGACTTGATCAGGAACTTATTCACCAATAAAGATGAATGGTTCTTCATTAGGTCTTTTAAAACTATTTTTTAATGATTTACAAGTTCTCTAATTTATTTTTTAGTTCCAGGTTGTAGACAGTGAAATGCAACTTCAAATTTTCCAAAAATTCAATGCACAAATTCAATAGAAAGATGAAATGCAATACCTAGTTTGAAATGCAATTTTGTTTTGATTTTAAAATCCAATTGAATGAGATCTAAATGAGATGCAAAATGACTATTTTTTTTAATAATTTTTAGATTTCAAAAGCACAAAATAGTGCAAGTCTAATCCCCATATGATATGCAAGATTTTAATGCAAAAGAAGAAACCCTAATTCAATGCAAATCCAAATACAATGAGTGCAATATTTTAACTTAATATGCAATGAGAGACTCCAAAAATCAGAATATTACAATTTTGAATGAATCAGGTTCACCAAAAATGAAATGGTGAAAAATAGTATCCACCCAAATGAGTGAACAAGAGGATGGATCACTGATTTTTCTAGGACCAAATCACTTCAAATTATATAAAATATGATTTTAATAACAACCAAAAATGTGGCCTAACTGTTATAACAACTATGAGGAATTTTTTTAGAGCATAAAAATTTGTGTACCTAGACAAAACCTTGTTGTTTTTGAGTTATGGAGGACTCATTCATTTAGTGGCGAATGGGTCATTTTAGGGTTTCAGAAAACTGATTTCAAAAACCTGTACCTTGATGTTTGCACTCTTAAAATCTCAGTTATCAATTTTTGGAAGCCTGTAGTTAGTTATGTAGATCTCTTTCCATGATCTTGCACTTTGAATGACAACTTTTTGCAACTTTTCAACTTTGACAACTTCGCTCCAAATCTTGCTCAACTTGATCTTCAACTTGTAAATCTGCAACACACTCAAGGGCAAGATTTTTTTTTAAATTTGTTAGTGAATGGGGGTTTCCCTTAGTCAAACCCCTTGTAGGTAATTAAACCAAATGATGAAATGAAGGAAATGAAGCATGAACATGAAATAATGTAGTTGATATCACCTTGGATGTTGTCTTGTGAAGAAAATCTGTATACTATCATATAGTGGCCATGAAGAATGTAGTTCCTGGATGAAAGATGATGCTTGTAAATGAATCCTCAATGCAACATTAAATTATTAGCTCAACACACATGGATGCATCAAAACCTTAACATGATGATATGATCTTAAATTATCCTAATAAAGACTTGAAATCTACCTTGAAATGTCTTATAAATTCCTTTGATATGCTCTAATGCTTGATCACTTGAATGCTTGAATGCTTCATAAAATTTCTAGGATAAACAATGTGAATTAACCCCTTATTTATATTAAAGTAGGAGATTAACCCTGAAATTCAAAGAATTAAGGCCGACCCTAGATCTAGGAAGAAACATAGTTAAATTCCCACCAGATTCAAATTCAAAAATTAGGGTGTCACTAAGGGATGAACCATTCACCAACAAAGGTGAATGGGTCTCGGCTAAGTTTCCAAGACTAAGCTTCAGGGATTGAAAGAAGGCCAACAATCCATTCCAGATAAACTGAGAAAGGGGGGTCCTATTAAGAGAGGACCCATTCACCATTAAGGATGAATGGGTCCTGGCTTAACTTACTAGGACCAAATTTTTCCCAATGAAATAATTTGATATTTAATTTATGATTGTTGGGATAGATCTTCGGGAGGTGTCAAAATTAAAGCCTAAATTTGAATTAAAAGGGGGTTAATAACTCCAATTAACCACAATGAATTAAGACCACCTAGATAAGTGTGAAAGTGATTTAAAACACTTTACAAAACTTAAAAAAGGTACACATTATGTATATTTTTTATTGAAAAGGGGCCTATTAGGCTTAATTAATAAAATAAGTCATAGAAAAGAATGAAAGTGTGTTACAACACTTTGCAAAACTTTTTAAAAAGACCAATTAAAGCATGTTTTAGTTAAGTAAAGGTCCTTGAATAGTGTGAATGTGTATAACACATTACAACACCACTCCAACACACCATTAGTTGAACTTTGAGGTCAATTATTCAAATAAGCAAGAAAAGGCTACTTTTTTCCGTTACTATACTTGTAAAGGACCATTCCTACACTTTGGTGTACGATTTTGATCATGCTTGGGAAAAATTTCGTGAAATATGTCATCTTTGTCATTGGATGATATAGAGACATTGTCAATGTGATCATTGGTAGATGGATCCTGGGTTTTATCCTCAACAATTGATGTGGAATTTTTATCAATGTTTTCAACCATGAGATCAAATGATGTTAAGATTTCTAGAATTGGGTCATTGTTAGAAACTGATGGATTATCTTTATCATGTTTTGAAAAAGTATATAGGTCTTCTAGCTCATTATGTGAGGTAAAGATATCTTCAATGTGGTCTTTGGTAGATGAATCTTGATTATTGTCTTCAACATTTGAGCTAGAGATATTATCATTGTTATCATTAGTGATCGAACCTTGTATGTTGTCTTCAATAATTATTTCACCTTGATCGATAAGTTCTTGGATTAAATTTTTGAGTTTAATACAGTTTGATACGTCATGACCTTTTGCTCTATGATATTCACAATAATCCTTGTCATCGTACCCAAGAGTTTTGAATTGAGGTTCATAATTACGTAATGATTTTGGAAGTGTGAAAATTTTAGCATGGACTAACATGTTTAACATCACCTCAATTGGCACCCTTAAAGGAGTGTATTTAGGTTTAGAGGTGTTATGGTATGCAAAAAAATGTTGTTGTGATGATTTTTGAGGTGGTTAATGTGCAATGTCTTGATGTTGAACATTCTATTGATGATATGAATCCATGTTATTATGACTTTGATGTAGATATTGCTGATTTGGGGTTTGATATTGTTGAAGGATTTAATTTTGATGTACAATTTGACTTTGTTGAAGTGTGAATGAGTCCATATCATAATTCACTATGTAAGGATTTGACATGTTTGTGTTTGAGATGTACTAATTTGGAAATATGATGTTGGATTGAGGAAGATTCATACTTTGATTAAAGAATTGTATATTTTGACCTTGATTGAAACCTGCCATGTGACAAGATGCTCTGAAACCTTGATTAGATATAGTATTGAAATTCATAGGGTGTGATGACCCCATGCATGTATAAAGTGGAACTGGATTTGGGTAATAGATTGACATCGACATGCCTTCACTGAATTCGAGAGTAGATGGTTGTGTGTTGTGATCTTTTGGTTTTCATAAATGAGCTCAAAAGACCTTTGTAAATTTGAGATAACAACTTATGAAAATGGAATGACATTGTGTTTTGAGATTTGGTTTGATAAAATGATGTACAAATGGGATGTGTGTATACCTTTTGGAAAAAGGTTGTTGGTTGTTTTCTATGTATTGGTGTTGTGATAGTTGGACTATCAAGTTTGAGGTTGGATGGTAGGATTTCTCTACTCAACCCAATGATAAGGAGATGAGTCGATTTTGGGTGTTGGTGGATAAACAAAGCTATAATGTTTGATGTTTGATGTTTGATGTGACACTATTTTAAAACACAATAGTTCACAAGATTCAAGTTGATGTTTTTGTATGTCTTAGAGGATATGGTGCTTGATTTACTTGAACTAGCTATGAGGTTGCAAGTAAAGGTTGCTGTAAAAATACTAGCAAGATAAGGTTTTGACTTCTTGGGTTTAGTATGTGTCCAAGACTAGGTTGATGTTTGGTTGTTGATTTTGGTGATGTTGAAGGACATTGATAAGCTATGGTGCAAATTTTTGTGTCCAAAAGATGGTAGTTATAAAACCTATGTAAACCAAGTGAAGGATGGTGATGTTGGATATTGACTGGCAGGTCCAATGATGTTCTTTGATAATTGAATGGAGTTTTTAGACCAATTTTTGAAAATTACTTGTTTTGACAAATTTTGAGGAAATCTTGTAAGTAAGACGATAGTGACAGGATTTTAGGACAATAGTGGTAAGATTTTAGAACAATAGCGGTTGTGTTTGAAGAAAACTATGAAAAAGTCTTTTAGAAGCAATTGTATTTTGACAAATACTGTCATAAACTAGTGATAACAATAGAAGCTAAATGAAAAAAAGTGAGAAGATTCTAGATCGACTATGGTAATGTTTTCAAATAATAGCAAAAATTGACAATAGCGACTTTGTCTTAGTAGTGATTTGTTTTGTGATTTTTTTTTGAAATGTTTGCAAGTTTGATTGAGTTTGATATGATATTTTGGTGATCTATTTTGATGGCAAGTGATGCATACTTTAGATAATTTGAGATCCAATGATATAGCCTGAAGGTTATTAGTCAATACATCCAAAGGAATAAAGGTACGCTCTTCTCTATAAGCTTACCTCACGCCTAAAGAAGTGCTTTTAAATTGAATCTATAGAGGGAAAAAATAGGATATAACAAGGAAATATACCATTTTGATACTCCAAGCCCAAGAGGATTAACTCTTAAGCCTTATGCCTCAACTATAAATCTAACGTGGTAAGTAACTTCTGGGAATGATGCTATTCCCATGTACTACTTTGAAGAACATTTTAGAAAATAAGGATGGGCTTCTAAAACAAAAGGTGTTTAATGACAATTGTGAGCATTAAACACATGCATCATACGTAAGCTACTTAAATCTTTAGCCACCCTGTACAACACAATACATTAGTACGATGGTAGAGGTGCATCATGGCATTCACGCCTAGATTTAAGCTACTTTCTTTCAATTTTTCACTTTATATAGCCTTATGATAAATGTTCTTTTAGGGTCACTTATGAGTTCTCCATCATAGGATGTATCTCATAGGTAGGCTCTCATCTAAAAAGAGGGTGACCACAAAAAAAATGTAAAAATCCCAAAGTGTTTCTCATCACCTAGGATCATCAAAAGATGTAGGGGGGAGGATACACACTTGGCTTTCCAATCATGGTGGACATGGTAGAAAATTTATTGCAATTCAATTTTAAGCCCAAAATGTGGTGTTTAAAGATACCAATTTATGTTTTAAATGTAACAATTTCAAATATTTGAGACTTCAAATAAAAAAAATCCATAAACTACAAGAAAGTGAATTCATTTTTAGAGCACCAAATATAAATGTTCAAGTTGTCTTGTTCAATTTTAGTACACCAAAAGAAAGTGAATTCATTTTTAAAGCACCAAATGTAAATGTTCAAGTTGTGTTGTTCAGTTTTAGTGCACCAAGAGAAAGTGAATTCATTTTTAAAGCACCAAATATAAATTTTCAAGTTGTGTTGTTCAGCTGTAGTGTACCAAGAGAAGATGAACTCATTTTAAAATCACCAAATGTAAATGTTTGAGTTGTCTTGTTCACTTTTAGTGCACCAAAGGAAAGGTAATTCATTTTTAAAGAACCAAATATAAATGCTCAAGTTGTCTTGTTCAGTTTTAGTGCACCAAAGGAAAGTGAATTCATTTTAAAAGCACCAAATATAAATGTTCAAGTTGTATTGTTCAGTTTTAGTGCACCAAGGGAAATTGAATTCATTTTAAAAGAACCAAATGTAAATTGTTAAAGCTAATCCTCTAATGGTGACAAGATCTAAACAAAGATAAAAGTAACAAGAAAAACCTTATGCTATTGAAATAAACTTGTAAAAACTTGAAAATAAATAAAAAAGACGAATGAAAAAGAAAAAGAATTTAAAGATTGACAAATTTTACCCTTCTTGAACAATTGTTGTAGAAATTTCAAGTACCAATAACTTTCTCCAATTTTCATCAAATTTGAAATTGTCAATTGTTCTGGAAAGATAAAATGGAGATCTACAAAACCCAAAAACCTTTTTCTAAAAGTTGAGATGTAGAATTTATTAGAGATGAATGAAACACATCAATTTGTAAAGGTTTGCAATATAAATTAAAAAAAACATAGCAGACTAAATTTGTGATAATTTTTTTTCATGAAAATAGAAACCGTAAAAAGTTACAAAAAGTTAATAATGAGATCTACAAAGCCTAGAAGTGCTTTTACAAAATTTCATGCATCGGTTTTTTATGATTAAAATAATATGACATGTTTTAATCAAATTCTTGGTTGTAACTAGCAAAATTCTTTAAAAAACACTCAAAATATTTACGGGGCGTGCCAAAATGTATAAGAGGGAATTGGATCAATGGAATACATCAATTAAATTAAATCAATGAAATCAAAACAAGACAAAAACCCAAAATACATCATGAAATGCGACTACCATGATACTGAATTCAAACAATAAGATTAAATAATCAATTATGAAACTTAAATGAACTCAAAACGAACAAACTTACCATCCCATGTCAGAGTGTATTCGTATTGATAACAAATGTTGGATTTGCTAGATCAATACAAAGCCTCCATTATAAAAATCTTCAAAAGTAGTAGTAATGGTGATCATGAATGAAAGGGTTTGTTCAATGTGCTTCAATAGTCAGTTTGACATGACCTCTCTAAAAATTCTCCAAATTATTTTGATTGTTTGTGAGAAGGAAGAAGGTTGGTTTATAGATTTTTGAGTTTTAGATGAACGATCATGATTCAACAATGAAAGATCATGATCAGTGGTTGAGAGCCATTGAAAGGAAACATATTGATTAGTTAACTCATCTAATTGATCTAATTAATGGGTTTAATTGAATAATCAGGGTGATTAGATTGAATGATTAGTGAGATTGAAGAAGTTAGCTTGAGTGTTTAATGGGATTAGAGAAATTAGTGGGATTGGGAAATAGATTGAGAAATCAGTGGGCATGATTTATTCAATCAAGATATGCGAGGATTTATTAATTAACTTTAATAATTAATTAATGTTGGAGAGGAACATGCAAGATATGTTTTATTTTAATAAATAAAGGTATATTTATTTATTTTACCATGTTGAGTGATTTTAGGGAAATTGAATAATTGATTTAATTAGTCAAATTTGAAGAAGGGAAAGTAGCTTAATTAAATAATTAATGATAACTATTTAATTATTTTTTAGAAGAATAATTAATGTTAGGGACACAATTAAATAAAATAGGATTTATTTATTTAATCAAGAAGAATAAAGAATTAAAGATATAATTAAATAAATATAATTTATTTATTTAATCAAGAAGATTACTTGAAATGAATTAATTAATAAAACCTAAGAAATAGGGTGCTCCACCTTTTAGGTGATGGAACACAAAGGAGGTTTACAAACCTATTTCACTCAAGTTTCACTGAAGGATACCTCAAAGATCTCAATCCAAGGATAGAATGAGGGAAAGAGATCTACAATAAGGTATCCTAGGGTAGGATTAAAGACTAAAAGGGGGTTCACCACCAAGCTAGGGATTGGAAAGACAAATAATATGCAAAACCTAATGATGTGCAAACCTTAAGTAAATGACCTAGAAATGATTGCAAAATAGAACAGTAAATTGAGGAAACATAGAGGTGCACCTAAAAACTTGAATGTGTTTCGAACAAGCTCTGAAATCTTGAAAATATAGACTTTAGGGCTCACTAGGAATCATACGCTAGGCTGGGCATATTAGTCCCAAAATAGGGTTTTTGGGTAGGAGCATAAATTTGACAATGGTAGATCTTAAACTTCTAAAATCTAGAAAATTCATTGCGTTAGGACTCATATGCCACAAGTGGTGTATCAGTCCCATTCTTCTTTTTCAAAAAGTCAAAGTTTGAATCTGCTCTTCTATCCCTGATCTTCCTTCTCAACTTGATTTATGGATCTGAACCTATAAAAATACCTTCAAAACAAAATATAGTGTTTATTTTCTTATGGGGGGTTTTCCTTGGTCAAATACCTAGTTGGGTAATTAAACCTTGATAGAAATAATGTATCTTGAAAGTAAATATGAATACAAATCCTAATCTTAAGTGTACCTAGAATATTAGGAAATATGAAATGCAATGCAACCCTATTCTAATGTGCTAGAAGGAGAAGCATGAATGAAACATGAAGATGAATGAATCACTTTGGGAGATGTCTAATCATCCTAATAAGCTATGTACCTTTAGGTTGCAAGTATAATAGAAATGGTGGATGGAATAACTTAGGTCCAAACAAGTCATTAAGCTTGGCTTGATGGTTAGTTGCATCTCTCCAACCTATAATTAATCATGATTCACCATAGATGACCATCATCAATCCTTTACAATGCTAGATCTTGAATGAACGTGAGCTTTAAGACCCGCAAAAACACTATAATGTTGCTCCAAGAATTCAACTTTGCTTTCTACTTGCTCTTGAATGATCTTGTGAAAGTATGCTTGAGTGCTTGTGAATGCTTAGACCTTGAATTTCTTTTCTAGATGAAAATAATGACTTTAAAGCTTGTTTATATAGGCATTTCTGGGTGATCCCACAATAGTTGTTTACACTTTCTAGGAGATTTTGATTTTTTTTGTAATCACATATTTTTAAAAAATATAATGATTTAAGCCTTGAAAAGTTCCATTTAAAGGATTCCAATTGAAGAGGGTTTGATCAAATCACCTTAGATCAAACCCCCTTGGAAAGAACCCTGCTAGTTTTAAACCATCCCTATAACGGAGTCTCGTTTACACATATATCAAAATGATGATAATTTTTTTTTTTGATTCACCTTTTGGGAGATCAAATGAATTCATTTTTTTTGTAAGTATGTAGTCCTTATAATAAGCTTCCCAAAAAATATAATTTTAAATAAATATAATTTGATTATTATATTTTTTTTAATTTCTTGTGAATGTAGGTTTTTCACCGAAAATCAAGCTCTCTATTTTGCACATGTGGAAAAATAATAGAATATCAATTTTTTTTTTTGAAAAATATCAGTGCACTAGATATTGATGTCCCTAATCTAAAAAAAAGAAAAAAATGATACATACAAAAAAAGTTATGTTTTAGCCAATAAATCATGTCTAAATTACAACTGGTTTGACTTTGAAACTTAATTAAGAAAAAAATATTCAATGAAATGCTATGAAACCAATTCCATGCACTAGATATCATAGTTATGAATCAAAATGTGAAAAAAATAGAATTTTATTCTTCATAGAAAAAAATTATGTGTTAGCTAGTAACACCACTCTTTAAAAATGGTCTTTACTATTAAAAACTAGTTTTCAAAGGAGATGGAAAAAGAAGTGCAATTTGGTTTCAAAATTTATAAAAAAATATATTTAGAATCTATAGACAAAATGTCACATGTCACTAGTTTGCATCATCTTCTAATCCCTCATGGTTTAGCTGCTATAGGTTCCTGAAAGTGAAGATTTAGTTAAAAAAACCAATTCAATGTCTAGTTTTGCCAAAAATTGTAAACCACTATTGTGGGATCACCCTTCATCTAAATTACCATTATTTAGATCTCAAATGATAACATCAACCAAAATTTTAAATTAAAAACTTGAATTTCTCGCACAAACCCTAAAAAGGGGCCACACGGGACTCATACACCACTTGTGGCATATGGGTCCCACCTAAGGGGACTCAGACACCCAAAGTGGCGTATGAGTCCCACCCTAGTTTTTTGGGGTGGGCCAATGATGGGCTGCTATAAAATTTAATGCTTTTGTTGATTTTGTCAGGATTTTAGTTGGAATAAGCCTTGAGATCTGAAATGAAGGGTCTTAGGGGCCTATTAATGATGATTTAAAGGGTTATTGTTAGAAGATTAATCTTTACTTGGTAAAGGTTATTTTTTAATTGTAATTATTTATTAACTTGTAGGAATATTTTAAAAGAATCCCTACAAGTCTTTTTCTTTTTTTGTCATCTTACACATGTGTGAGGATGACTTATTTTTAATTACTTTATTAAGGAATACTTGCAACCACCTCCTTAAGAGGTGACACTTTGCACACACATAGATGAATGGTGGCATTCATTGAGCTGAAAGTTACATTCTAAGTCCTCCTTCTCACCTCTACTTACTGAGGTGCCTCTCCTCTCATTCTTCAAGACTCAAGCAAGAAAGCTTAAGGCTGAAACTCTCTCTCTCTCTCTCTCTCTGCATTATTTTTTAAGAATTTTGTCTCCATTCATAATATTGGGGTTTTTTCTTGTTTTTTTCCCTTAACAAATTCTTGTCTCTCTTGCTTTGGTGGTGCTTGGTTTGGCCACTTCAATCTATTTGGTAATCTCTTTCATTCAAACAATTGCTCATTCATTAGTGCTTTCCATTGCTCTTTATATTTCCTTTCATGGTATCAGAGCTTGGTATTACTAATATTTTGTGAGCTACATTGTTGAAGGTTTACCAAATTTTTAAGCACACCATTGGAGACACTCTCAAAGAGGAGAAGAACAAAGTGTCTAATTTTGGTTGTTTTTAGTCTTCTAACCTATTTTGATTGTGCAGGAATTTCAGTTTTCTAGTTTTATACTTCAAATAATTTGTTTGCACTTAGTGCATTTTTACTAAGAAACAAAAAAAACCCAAAAAAAAAATAGCCTACTTTCCAAATTTCAAGCTTTCCTAACCCTCTTATGCAGGATATTTTATTTATAATATCAGTTTAAATCTGGAAAAAAAAATCCTTTTTTTTTTGCATATTATATTCAAATTTGCATGTTCAAATTCTTCTAAAAAATGACCTAATCTGATTTTTCTTTTGCAAATCTAAAAAATATATTTTTTTTGAACTCTAACCCTGTTTTTTAACTTAGTTTTTTTTAATAACTATTCATATAATTTTTATTTTTTTAATATCTGTTGTTTTTAAATAAATCCCTATTTAAATTACACCAAAAAAAAATGTTCTTTTTAAATCAAAATCTCAATCATCTAAATCTAACCCTAATAGGGTTTCGACCGTCGCCCTGCTGTTTTCTTTTACAAATAATTTTAAATAAATATCAAAAAACCCTTTGCTTTGTTTTTTTTTCCTCCCAGCTTGCATCAAATTCTATTTGCCTACCCTTGGCCGCACTATGCTTTCGTCATTCACCATCTCAGTTCCATAAGCGCTGAATCCCTCCTTACGGTGCTTGCTTTTCTTAACACTTACAACCTAACTCTATTAAAACTTACCTAAATATCTCGCCCATTTCCTTAAAAGCAAGAAATTAATTTTGTTTTTAATTATAGCTTTTCCTCCCATCGACTTTTCTTAAGGAAAAAGTCTACATTAAAACCTTTTAAAAATATAGCTAAGTTAAGTTTTTTTAAATAAGAGCTTTCAACTTTTTTCCTATGCATGACTTCTATTAAGTTTTTTATTATAAAAGTTTTAATTTATAAGTTTTTCATAGTTAAATTCTTTTAAATTTAATATTTTTAAATTTAATAATATTATTTTTTCAAATGTAATATTATTCATTTAAATTTAAATTAGTTCATATTTTTTTAATTAATTTCACAATTATTTAATTATTTTTGAGATTGTTTGCAATCATTTTTTTATAAAACAATTTTTTTTTACAATAGTTATCGTTTTTGTATCATAAAGTTGTGAAATTTTTATTGCAACAATGCCAACTTTAATTCTTGAAATCAAGTTGAATTCTTCTATAATTCTTGGAAAACTCACATTTCTTTTATTTTTTGTTTTAAACATTTTTTAGATGTTGCTACGAATCTTAAATCTAAACCAGGTTCGTCTGCATCCAAAGATGAAATCAAAAAATGGAATCTTAAAAATGAGGAAGCCCTTGGCCTCATAGGTATCTCCATGTCACCCAAACTTTATGTTCACATTGGGACATGTACAATTGTCTATGAAGCATGGGACAAACTCAAAACCATTTATGATAGTTCAAATGAATTAAGAAAATTTAAAATTCAAGATCAACTTGAAGATTTGAGGTATTTTGATTTTAAATCTATGGGTGGTTTTTTATTGAAATTTGATGCTTTAAATAGTCAATTTCATGTTTAGGAGTAAAATTAGATAATCTTAGATTAATTCATCTTATTTTTAAAAAGTGTCTTCCTAGGCAATTTCAGCAATTCATTACTAATATTCATGCTCAATTAGCTATTCCTTCTTTAGCTACTCAATTAACTTATGATATTTTTCGTGATTTATTAAGACAAGAAGAAGCTAAGTTAATTTAGTTTGACACTCTTAAGTGTAATGAACATGCTTTTTTGTCTAATCATAAGAAAATTTTAGATCTGATTCTAAACAACAACATTATAATTTTAAACCTCATTATAATAATGACAATGATCTTAGAAAGTTTAACTCTTCTAAGAAACCACATTGCACTTATTATAATAAGGATGGTCATTGGAAAAATACTTGTTTTAAGAAGCAAAATTAGAAAAAGCCTATGAAGAAAAATAATCAACATCAAAATAAACCTAATAATAATAAGGTTCATAACAATTCTAATCAATCTAGACGTGCTTTTACATGTAGTTTTAATGTTTCTCAACCTCTTGAATCGGTTATTGATTCAGGTGCATCTCAACATGTTACTTCATATAAAGAAGTTTTTGAGTCTATGCAACTTGATTTTTCTAATGTTCCTCTTCAACTTGCAAATGATTATACTTGTAAAGTAGAAGCAATTGGTGATGTGAATGTTCCTAATGGTAAATTGCATGATGTTTTATATGTTCTTGAATTAAAGAATAATTTACTTTCAGTTTCTAAGCTTTCTCAAGATTATAAAATATAATTCTATAAAGATATGTGCTATTTTATTGATCCAAAACAAAACAAAGTCATTGCTAATGCTAAGTTAGACAATGATAATTTGTTCAAATTTTATGAGTTTTCTCAATATAGATGCTCTTAATTATCTACCATTGATTTCAATGTTTGGCATGAACAACTTGGTCATATAAATGCTAAAAATATTGCATTAATATGGAGAATAAATCCATCCAAGGATCAAGGTATGCACTTACTTTTGTTGACTATTTTTCTAGAAGAACTTGGATCTATTTTCTTCATAGTAAGGATCAAGTTCTTGATATATTTTCTAAATTTCATAAATTTGTTGAATGACAATTTTGTTTTAAACTTAAAATTCTTAGAACTGATAATGGTAAAAAATATGTGAACAATGATTTTAATAGTTATTTGAAATCATTCAATGGTATTAAGCATGAGATAACTATTCCCTATACACCTCAATAAAATGGTGTAGCAAAAAGGAAGCATAGAACTATTGTTGAAATGACTAGATGATGTTACATGCTAAAAATATGTCTTATAAAATTTGGGCAGAAGCCATGTTTTGTGTTACTTACATTATTAATAGGACTCCTACTAAAGATTTAAAGGATACAACTCCTAAAGAATCTTGGTATAGTAGGAAGCCCAATCTTAAGTATTTAATAATTTTTGGTTCAATTGCTTATGTTCACAAACCTAAAAAAAGGAGGCAAAAATTAGATGCTAAATATTCTTATCATATTTTTGTTGGTTATGATGATCATTCTAAAGCTTATAGAGTTTATAATCCTCTTACTAACAAAGTTAAAGTTGCTAGAGATGTATGCATTTATGAAAATGGTATTCATGATTGTTCTAAAGTGCATAATCTTGAATCTTCTTCAAATAAAGTCATTATTGTAGAAGATAATCCTCAAATAGAATATTCTCTTAACCCTCCTAATGCATCTCTTACTCATTGTAACGCCCCACCACATAACCCTAGAGGATGATGCAAACACAATGAAAGCATAACAATTTTTTTAAAAAGTGTAATTACTACAATTAAAGTGAACTACACTAACACATACATCCTCTAGGGTACGTGACAACGCTTACATTTGAATCCCATAACATACAAAATTAAATCATCCATAGCATATAAAATAATACTCATGAAAGATAAGAACATACATCTAATAACATTATACTCATCTCATAAGATACAAAGTACATTAAAGAATCATTCATAGATTCCATTCATTCCATAAAGTAGTTACAAAACTCATTTCCAAAATGAGGTAGATCATAAAATAATGTTACAATTACAATGGTACAAGAATCCTCCTCGAATACAAATGAGGAGTAGTACATATACATAAGAATCCAATTGATCCAAAAGAACATAATATAAGGCACAAAGTAACCGGAATACACGAGCTCTCCAATCTGGAAGATCCCGCCATCACGAACGTAAAGTGGGAACTCAACGGTGTAAGGTGCATGTTCCACCCAACCAAGTGGTACTCGAAGGCCCACCCCCCATGCTAGGAGATAGTAAAAAGGATTCCTAGGCAAAACCAACAACCTCTAGACACCGAAAATCACAAGACTAAACCATACAAGTACAATACTTTAACAAAAAGGTTGTACACTCCTTCCAGAGTAAAAGAATCAAGTATATCAACTGAATAAATAAACCATTATCATAGGAGGAGTGTCATCACAAAGCTGCATGGGTTATCCTGATAGATCTTCCTAGGCCCTAGCCCCCATCTTGGGTTATCCCGGTAGCCTCTCACAACCCCCGGACCCACATGCATACCGATACGAAATCAAATATCTTTCAAAGGGATACGATAATGATCTTGCCATTCCAGGCCTTCCCATCTCATCCCAAGTCTAAAAAATCCCTTGAGCCCATGAGCGAGGCATAATTATCTAGTTAAGTGTTTATAGCTACCCTTTCCCCTAATACATTTATTTAAATTCCACTAAGTTAACTAACTCTCACATGAGTTATCCTGGCACCACTTTGTGTGTCGGCCCCCATTGAGAGCCACTCTCCAACTGACAACACAAGGATCTAATCCAAAGCCCAAGGGTAAACACAGTGCACAAAATGGAATTTTAAATCCCAATCCAAAATATAAGAGGCAACACATCCCTATTCGTAGTAACTGGGTGTTTTAATTGAATTACAACCAAGTGCACTACCCAAGGGAAATAAAAGGGATGAACCATAAATCACAACAACCCCCTCATAAAATAAAATCATCTGGAAGACTTACATACACAACTAACCGATTTCCCCAACTTACATGAACAAAAGAAATCACAATTTTATAAGCAATACATGCAGGAAATAAAGCTACCATTAAGATTTCCTAAATCCAATTTCCATTTTAAGAAAATACAATAACACAATGCCCAAATAAACCAGCTTATTGCAATTCCATTTACAGACTATAAGGAAATTAAATCTATTTGTTTATTTCAATTTCCCTATCACATCTAAATAAAAATCTATTTCCTCTTTTTAAATCATATCATTTTAAAATCCTCTAATTTGTGCAGTTGCATGCATTTATTTAAAAATTCATTAAAAATATATATATATATATATATTAATATATACATAGTTCTATATACATTTATATATAATTATATATACACCTATATATATATTATTTAAATATTAAAATTAATTTAAATTCCCAAACAAATACTAAATATATATTTAAATAAATATATATACATATATATATATACATAAATATATATATATATATATTAATATATATATAATAACATATACACACATTTATGCATATATATTTGTATGCATATGATATTATTTATACATTAATAATAAAAGCCAAGTATTAAAAGTCGAAATAAAAAGGATAGATGAAATTTGTTTGCTGTCGTTAGTATTTTGGTAGTGCCGACCTATGTTAAGCGTCGGCTCCCATTGAAGGGCGCGGGTCTGTGGAGGCATTGCCTCCACAACGCTGCTCCCCTATGGGGGTGGCAGTGGGGGTAGCCCCTCCCAAACCCCATACAATTCACAAATATAAACCTTTTAAAACCTACAAATTATTTAATATTCGCGTACAAAAATTCCATGGCATTTTTCTCAAACAAACTTTGACAGGAATTTAAATAAAATATTAAAATGCATATACTTATATATATGTACATATTTTTATATATATCAATATATATATATGTAAATATTTCAAAATCATTGTCTTAGTTGGGAAAATTTTACAAAATTTTCTATTGGAAAGGATTTACAAATTTTATAGAGGTTTCTAATTTCCCCAAGATAAACAAATCTAATAGGAAGAAGAGCAATAATCTTCTACATAAAATATTTACAAAATCTTCTAGAGGTTTTCTACAAACGTCACAGGGAGATTTAAGTCCATTCCAACAAAGGTTTTCCAAATTTCCTATTTTTTCCCTCTGGGATTTCTTTTGTTTAAAAGCAATTTCCTACAGAGGTTCTAAAAATTTTACGACAATTTTCCAATTCCAAAAAAATCAAAGCTTAAAACAATTTCTATAGAAGCTTAAAACTTTCAAGACAATTTCCAAGCACGATAATCTTTCAAATTTTCAACATATATTAAAGTTTCCAAACAAATATAATATTCTTCTTTGTACAGACAATCTTTCCAATTTTCATATAAATAAAAATAATTAAAGAACTTGTTTCCAGATGCTTGAGGAAATGATGTTCGAAGTAGAGCTTTGCCTTCAGATTCCAATTTACCAAAGCTTCTTCCAAATTATCTACTTTTCTAGAAAGATGGAAACAAAACTAGAGCCAAAAAATTTTGACAACTTCTTCCTCAATTTTTTTTCCAACAACAATTTTCAATAGTTCCTCCCAAAATATCTTTCTTCCTTTCTGTGAAGTAGCCTCTTTCCTCTTTCAGTTAATGCAAATATTCTCTCTGAGAATTAATTCCCAACAATAGTGTTTAATTTTTTCTAGCACATGTCACAAATAAAAATATATTTTCAACCAAATCACAGATATTTCCTCTAGATATTTTCTAACATATTTGTGCATTTAATAATTCAAAACCACATATTCACTTCTAATTAAACTTAATCTAATTAATTTAATCACTTTATAATATAAATTTAATCTCAAAGATTAAATCACTTTACAAATTAAATTAAATTAAATTAATTAAATGAAATATAAAGTTTCTAACACACTAATCAAGATTAATTAAATAATCACTTTAAAAAAAATTAAGAATTAATTTCCCATAGAACATACCTTGCAAAATAAATAAATGACAAGGAAAACGTGAACAACATAACAACAAAGCATGACCAAAACAAAGACTGATGACACACTGTGACTAGGGTTGTGGTTTGACAAGGAAAACCTGTTACTATCTCCCAATCAACTATACCATTGGGCAATGGACACGCTCAAACCTGTGAATCCAAGTGGAGTTGATGTCTTGTACCTACAATTGTGCAATCAAAACATATGTCATATATATAGATATATCATGAACAATCACACCGTGAAGAGAAAATCAGGGAATTGCAGGGCGCTCGCAAGTGAGTGATGCAATCTTGTCCCCTTCACCAATACAATGTCACATCAAAACTGATGATACTAAAAAATCAATTAACTACAGTCGAGCATTGATCAATATCTCAAATAATCAATTATGCTAACCAAAAAGAATGTCATAATCTATAATCATCCATAAAGTGTACCATCACATCACAATATAGAAACCACCATCGCTCCAATGCCATCGATCAAATAATAACAACATAGTATCATGGTCTATCAAAGTAAAAGCACTGTCTGAAAACATAAGCAAATCAGAGTAAAACACTGTCTAAAAATATAAGAAAATTAGAGGGGTGCTACACTCATAGTGATAGTGATGATGAAAATATTGAAATTTCTCCTCATGATTCTTCTTCTAGTGATGAAACTCCTACATCTAAGAGAAAGCCTGAATGGTTTTAAAATTTAATGCAAGAAAGAGAGGATATTTTAGCTAGAATGAATAAGTCTAAGACTAGAAAGGGAAATTATTGTAATTATGCTTTGATGTCTAAAATTATGAATTCAAATGATCCTGAAACTTATGAACAAGCTAAAGATCAACCTCATTGGAAAAAGGCTATGCAAGAAGAATATGATAATTTAATTGCTAATAATACTTGGGATTTAGTTCCATTACCTCAAGGTAAGAATCTTGTTTCATGCAAAGGGTTGTATAAAACTAAGGTTAATGCAAATAATGAAGTTAGCAAGTTTAAAGATAGATTAGTTGCTAGGGGATTTTCTCAAATTGAAGGTTTAGATTATAATGAAACATTTGCTCTAGTAGCTAAGATGCCAACAACTAAATTAGTTCTTGCTTTAGCTTCTCATATGCATTGGCCTATTCATCAAATTGATGTTAAAAGTGTATTTATAAATGGCTATTTACATGAAGAAATTTATATGTCTCAACCTTTGGGTTTCATTAAGGTAATGAAAATCTTGTTTGCAAATTAAACAATTCAATTTATGGTTTAAAACAATCTCCTAGAGAATGGTATTCAAAGATTAATGCTTTCTTTCTATCTCAAAGTTTCGTTAGAAATCAAAATGATCCAAATTTATATATTAAGCATAGTGAAAATGATATTATGATTATTATTTTATATGTTGATGATTTAATTATCACTTCTAGTTCTAAAAATTTGATTAGTGATGTTAAGTCTCAACTCAATCAACAATTTCAAATGACTGATTTAGGCCTATTACATTATTTTTTGGGTATGCTTATTTGGAAAACACGTAAAGGTATTTTTATTTCTCAAAAAAAATATGCTCAAGATCTCTTAGATAGATTTAAAATGAATGATGCAAAGTGTGTTTCCACTCCTTCTGAATTAGGAACAAAATTAATAGTTGATGTAGAAATGAGCCTTTTGTTAATCCTACTTTATATAGGCAATTAGTTGGAAGTTTAAATTATCTAACTCTTACTAGACCTTATATTTATTATAGTGTTGGTTTGGTTTCTAGATTTATGTCTAAACCACAACAAACTCATTTTAAAGTTGCAAAAATAATTTTAAGATATGTTAAAGGTACTCTTAATCTTGGTCTTTTTTATGATGCAAATTGTGATTTTTCTTTAAAGGGTTATACTAATTCAGATCTAGGAGGTGATCCCAATGATGGGAGATCCACTTATGGTTATTGTTTCTTTGTTGGATCAGGTGCAATCTCATGGAATAGTAAGAAACAACAATCTACTTCTCTTTGTTCTACAAAAGTTGAATATAAAGGTTGTACAAATGCATCTAAAGAAGCACTATGGTTAAGAAGATTACTTGAAGACTTGGGTCTACCTCAAAAGGATCCTACTCCTTTATATTGTGATAATCAAAGTGCTATTTATTTGGAAAAGAATCCTTTTTTTTATGCAAGGACCAAGTACATTGATCTTCAACATCACTTCATTAGAGAGAAAATTGAAGACAAGCAAATTTCTCTTTTGTATTTTAAAGGTGAAGATCAAGTTATAGATATTTTCACCAAAGCTCTTTGTAAAGATAAATTTCTCTTTCATTGTAAAAATATTGGATTAAAACCCATTGAAGGGTTTGATGTAACCTGCCCAAGTAATTCTTAAGGGGGGATGTTAGAAGATTAATCTTTACTTGGTAAAGGTTATTCTTTAATTGTAATTATTTATTAACTTGTAGGAATATTCCAAAGGAATCCCTACAAGTCTTTTGTTTTTTTGTCATCTCATACATGTGTGAGGATGACTTATTTTTAATTCCTTTATTAAGGAATATTTGTAACCACCTCCTTAAGAGGTGACACTTTGCACACACATAGATGAATGGTGGCATTCATTGAGTTGGGAGTTACATTCTAACTCCTCCTTCTCACCTCTACTTATTGAGGTGTCTCTCCTCTCATTCTTCAAGACTCATGCAAGAAATCCTAAGGCTCTCTCTCTCTCTCTCTCTCTCTCTCTCTCTCTCTCTTTGTATTATTCTTTAGGAATTTTGCCTCCATTCATAATATTGAGGTTTTTTCTTGTTTTTTCCCCTTAAAAAATTATCGTCTCTCTCTTTCTTTGGTGGTGCTTGGTTTGGCTACTTCAATCTATTTGGTAATCTCTTTCCTTCAAACAATTTCTCATTCATTATTACTTTCCATTTCTCTTTATATTTACTTTCAGTTATAAATGTAAGGGTGCTAAAATAGATCCAAAGTAAGTGTGAAATTGTACCATCTCCAAGAAGGGAGTACACTTTTCTACACTACAATTAAATAACATAAATTCATTTAACTAATAGTTGTTCAATATAATTTTAGAAAATAATTAAATAATTGAACATTATTTAATCATTAGAAAAAGATGAATATTAGTGTTAAATGCTAGTTCGTAGGCTAGGAATTTTTTAGGTATCTACAATATTATATTTGATATCATCTTCTATGGAGTTGTATAAACTTCTTCAAATATTGTCGGGGAATCTTTAGACCCTCTTGTTCATTCTCTACATTATTTTTCATAGTTTTCCATTGGCATGGGTTCCCTTAAGAAGCATTTGGAGGAGTCATATTTTTCTTTGGATTATGTTCTACATCCATTTCCACAATGTTTTGGGTTGTTATCTTCATTTGTGTGGCCTAGAACCCTTGAATTGATTTTGGTAGCTTTCAAAATTGACATAAGGACATGTGAGTAGAGTTTAGATACATAAAATATTTTGATCTTTCTTCCCTCATATATTCCTTTTAGGAATGGAAAGACATCCTACAAACATTCTTGGTTTTGTTTCTTCCTAAGGGGGGGAATGTTGTTTTAGACGAGTGGATCATCTTCAAATTTCATTCTTAGAAATATAACATCATTTCAAGAGATTATAAGCCAAGGGGGGTTGTGTATCTCTTCTTCTCTATTGTCGGGGCAATTTTTTCTTGATAGGGGTTTTGTTCTCTCATTCTTCTAGATATCATTTTTTATTTTTCTATTTTGGGGAGAAATTTTGTTCTATTGTGTTTTCTCCTTTTCTCCATTTGTGAGAGATTTATTTGTACATGTGTACCTAATATGATCTCATAACTTTTTGAGCCACCATTTTATCTTTGAATCTTGTACATTCTCTCTAAATTGAAATTAAGGGGTGTGTTGGTGTGAACAAGGTGTTTTACCTAACTAGTTTATCACCAAGGTCCTATTTATAGTAGTTACGCAAGTTTACTTAGGGTAGATATAGGATAAGTTTACCACTTTATGTATCACATCATAAGACTAAGAAATATGCCATAATATTATGTAGTCTTATGTCTTATCTTTTTCTACATAAGCCAATGGTTCTCTTTGTATTCTCAACCATCCTAAATTATCCTAATCCACCGCAATCTATCACCATTGTATATTTATATCCTTTGATAGAATAGAATTATTCTCATATTTAATCTATCTTGTAATTTCATTGAAGCTCCTAGATCTTGGGTAGAAATACCTTCAACCAAATATTCCATGGGTTAGATAATTCTATCCAAACATTAAGGTCCAAATTCTCTTCATATTTGATAGATCTATAATTTTATTCATTGAATAATTAAAAGTTACTAGCATTGGTGAATTCATTACTATTGTTTTCCCCATATGAGGGGTAAGAGAAAAAGAGCTTTGGTAACTTGTAAGAAGAATGTAGGGGGTATTGAATTCTTCTAAAATGAGAGATTTGGGATCATCCCCATATCATCCTTTTAAAGATAATTTTGATGATAATTCCAAAGGGAACCTTGAAAGAACAAGAGGAGGTATTATAATGTGTGATAATATTTAGGTAATTTATTATTAGGTGTTTCCAATTTCTTTCGTAATAATATGAATAATGATGATAAGTAGGAGGTATTACTAGAAGGTTGGGAGGAGTTGTTTTTCTTAATTATAAATAGGTGATAATGGAAGTAAATTCTTTCAAGGGATTCACTTAGTAAACAAATGGAATAATACCTATGTTCAAAAGGTACTTATAAACACCCCTAGACTTATTTGTACTCCTTAATTTTATGTTTTTGATCACCACTCTACATACACTAGTATAATTAAAATACTGCATATTTTCATGAGGTATCCTATTTAACTTTTTGTGTTACATTTTTATATTGTCTTATCATTCTAACCATATCAAATAGAGGTAATACCCACACTTACATATAAATCAAAACTATTTTTATTTGTATCCAATATATAAAGTTCTATTAAAAAAATCAATTTAGTTATGACAAATATGCCATTCTATATGAAGTTGTAAATTAAGACAACTTATGCATGTCAAACCTTAAAAATTTAACACATCATTCCTAATAGTATATCTCCATAATAATAGATATATTAGTCACAATATATATATTAATCTAAAATATAATGGAAAGGATTTAAACATACATAAAACTTCTTCTAGGTAGGTTCATGGTATTACCAACATGTGTCCAATAACTAGTTGCATCAAACTTGGTGGATTGTATTTATTTTATTTTTTTGATACATAAGCAAGATTTTTGTATTAAGTTAAAGAACGAAAATTTTACATAGTGAGCCCACTAGGTGAGATTTTCTGTGTTGCCTTGACATATCAGAAAAAACCCTACCAACACTACCATACTAACAACAACCACCCCTATATAGAAATACCAAAATTTTTGCATAGAGACACACATTACGAACCAAAGACAACCAAACATAGCTATAATAGTTATCAAGAAACTATAGCAACCATCCTAGAGACCAGAAACCAGACCCATAACACCTTACATATCAAGAAATTTTTTAAGTAGACCCCACCCCAAACCTTTCTACCTCCAAAAAACCATTAGCATGGGAAAGGCACAAAAATTCGGTACCCAACGACCATGAGGCAAAGGAGGAAGCTTAAGCACACGAAGCAGGTAACACAATGAAACTACCAATAATTACCTATGAGCTACCACTACCATGTAATGACACCTTCAAAATCTGAAAATTTTGAAGGCCCATATTGTGAAATTCACCTCTGCACACTCAGAAGTGCACCTATAGAATATGCCTAAGTGACCTACTTTGGAACGTCATAATTTAGTGCCTAATGAATTTAATGCCAAACCCCTTGGTGAAAATATTAATTTGACATATGGTAACATTATTTCTTAGTTTCAGTCCCCCAGGATGAGTTTTAATGGATCATTTAATTATCTTTTGACTGCAACCGAGTCAAAATGGGTGTTGCAAAAAGTTTCAAATTTTGCATTTCTAAGGGAAACCCATTTCTTATTTTGGTAAAGAACATCTCTAGATCCATTTTCATAAAAAATGGAGGTCATTAAATGCATTATTTTAATGCATTACAGTTGCGACAAAGGCATCTAGCAGGTCAATTTACAAAGGAGGTCCTAGAAATCTTTAGGCAATGCAATTTTTAAGGAAATGGGTTTTGTTGGCATATGGCTTCTGGAGATTGTTGGAATTTGGTGTTTTCATTGATGGTAACCTAAGTCATTGATATGGTATGCACTTCAATATCTATTCATACCAGGAGTTAGGGTATCTGACTAAAGTTGAGTTTGTTGATCAATATGTATTATTAGCTTATCAGTTCGTGTTACGCATCTCAGGGAAGGTCGTTGGGTTTCTGGAATACCTTATTATCTAGTTTTGTGCTTGCGTATCAATTGGTGTATGAGTTTGAAGATCCGGTCAACTGATTCTCTATTTAACAGTGCTAGAAGGCTGACTAAGTAAATGTGGCATGTTACGGATGTTTGAGGCAAAATTGTTTTAAGTATTTTCGGGTTTATGGATTTTGTTTTGGGTCCTCACTATGCTTTGGCCAACTGTGGATGGTACACATTAAGAATAATTTGTGGATTTAGCCGATGCTTGGAAAATATTATATGTTTTTCTAAAGCCGACATGAAGATAAAATTATCCTTTGATGCATATATATAAGATCGATTGTTTATATCATTTTGGTACCAAAACAATGATGGATGTGAAGTGTGTTGTTGTGTGATGCAAAATTCAAAAGGGAAGTTTTGCAATTTCATCTGCGCATATAATATTTGTGATGCGAATTGCAACAAAGCAAAATCTAATAGAAGGTCAAGAAATCGACTGACGAGCTTAACTAGAACTATAATCTGGCATTAAAAGATGCTATTCCTTTAGTTCAATTTCTCAGATGGATTTAATCTGAACATTTTGTAAGGCACCGAGGCTTCCTATTTTGAGCAGTGAGCTCTAGGCAGTTTGCCTGAATGCAAGTTCATTCCCATTTTGTAAAACTTATATTTGAGTACTCAAATTGTGGATTGACCTCCACCGTGGTTTTTCCCTAACAGGGTTTCCATGGAAAAATCCTTGTGTTATAGTGTTGTGGATGATTGCTTTGTGTGTTTGCATCTTTCCTTTAGTTCAAAGTTGTAAATGGTTTAAATATTAGATTAATAAAGTAAAAGATTGCAGAACACTGATTCACCCCCCTCTCTTAGTGTTCCTAGATTCCAAAAATTGGTATCAGAGGTTAGTTCCTCGAAAGAAGTTTGACAACTTGAGGTGGATCTTGGAATGCAATGGACTTTGGTAGTCTGCAACAATAGATTTTGGTGGAACTTGAATATCTTGATCAGTCTAAAGTAGAAGTCCAAGAATTGAAAGCAAATCTTAGGGATGTTGAGAAATTCATTTAGTCATTGAAGGATAAGATTGTTAAATCTAGGGAAAAGAGGAAGGATCTTTGTGATCAGATTAAGAAAAAAGAGAGTGAAAACATGAATGATTCTCACCTAAATCAAACCTTGAAGGAAATAAATCAAGAATGTGAAAATCTTGCTAGACACAATGCTACCCTGAAGCATGAAATGAAATCTATGGTGATGAATTTGACTAAGGAAATTGAAAAAAGAAAGAAGAATGAGGAGAATCTTGCTTAGTCATTAAAAGAAAGATTTGATGAATGCAAAAAAATTAATGGAGAATTCATTTAGTTAGAAAATGAACTGCAACAATCCATAAACAATGAAGAAGAACTTGAAAAATAGATTATTATTCTTAGGGATGGACTTTCTACAACAAATGAATACAAGGAGAAGTTTAAGATTAGCTCAGTTAAGCTTGATGAGCTAACTCAAGGTCAAAATAATGGAAATGACAAGCGAGGCCTTGGATATGAGAAAGGAGAATGTTCCGGATCTAGACAGAGGAATTTCAGGCAAGGAAATCTGATGAACAAAGAAAAAAGGCATCTGGTAAGACAACCTAATGCTCAAAATTTTAATGGATACTATTTTTCTTGCAATAAATTTGGTCATATGGCTGGTCAATGTAGAAGTAAAATTAAATTGAGCGATCCATCATTCTCTTGTCAGTGTTTCAATTGCAAAAAGTTTGGTGATAAGTCAATTGAATGTAGAAATATGTCAAACAACTCTATCAGTAGAAGGAATGTTGAATGTTATACATGTGGAAGATTTGGACATATTGCTAACCAATGCAGATCAAGAAGAAATCAATGGAATGATTGGTCTGGACAAGGAAATATTATGTGCTACATCTGCAACAAATACAGTCACATTGCAAGATTATGTAGAAATAAAAATGTGGATAGAAGAGGTCTGACATATAGAGGCAAAAATACACAAAAAAATGATAAATAAAAAGGAAAAGTGACTGCATATACAATAAGAAATTAGATGAAGAAGACATAGGTAAGGATAAATGAGTCTGATGCAGGAGATGGTTTTACATCAGAACCTGCTTTCGGTAATTCCTCCAGAAATTGATCTCAGGCCATTGGCCTAGGGGGAGTTTTTCAAGAAAATCCTTTTTCCCTTGTTCGTAACTGGTACCAGAATGCGAAAGACTGTCAATAGCAGTATTAATGATCTACAGATGCTTTGGAAAAAATTCACAGGGAAATTCAAGAAATCATAGGTCTGCAAAAGAATTTTTCTCTTGTTGTCTGAGAAAATAGGGTATCCAGAACACCTAGGGAAAAATAATTTATTACAATAAAAGTTAGGTGTGTGAAGTTATAAAAAGACATGTTGAAACCCTCATTTTCCACTTTATCAAAGAAAAGATCATTTTCCAATTTATCAAAGAAAAGATCATTTTCCACTTTATCAAAGAAAAGAAGAAGGAGAGCGCTCTGCAATAGAATCTCAAAGGCGTGGAGACAATTCGACAATGAAAACCTAATTCATCAGGTACTTCAGAAATTTTTCATTTTTAGTGTGCGGTTGATAGAATGAAACATGAGTACAGAAGGAAAAATGGAACAAATCAAAGGAATGGTCAACCTAGATGAGTATAATAGTGAGAATATTAGAGTCGTAAGGAACTTGTTATCGCCCAATGAATTGAAATGGTTGAAAGAAGCTAAACACAAAAAAATGGACATTTGGAATGAATTTCCCTATTTCGAGAACACATAAATAATTATGTTTATTTTGAGCAGATTGAATGATGATACTCTAATTCTAGACAAACCCTACCTCATTTCAAAAGAAGTAACTGGGAATTTAACTGGATTATGCAAAGTTGGGGATATACCGAGAAAGAAGTCTATCTGCAATAAAGAAGTTGAAACCCTAACTGGAGTTATTAGAGATCAAAGGGCATTAATAATCTCGACAGTCAGAGATTCAGTGACAAGGTACATTGCGCATGGAGTATCCTACAAAATAATTTTCAGAAACAGAGAAGGTACAACTTCGGTAGGTGTTGTTTACATTTCTCACAAGATGATAATGGAAGATCAGTATTTTGATCTTTGCGGATTACTGAAGGATCAATTGTTGGAGAACGTGCAATTGTCAAAGATGACAGGTTACCCTTTCAAGTTTGGTACTTTGGTTATATGCCTAGTAATGTACTTTCTGAATTTCTTGCCATTGAACAACAATGTAATATGGAAAGAGAGTGAACCGGTGTGCAAAAAAAATTGCATGCACTTTAACAATGTGGCAAACTATGATCAAGTATATGAAAGTTTCTTTAAGGGTTTGCTAAGAAAATTTGGCTTAGTTGGTATTTTCCTTCAGGTAAGGGCACTTGAAGTTGGTTCCTCCTCTGATGAGATGGAAAAGAAGAAGAGAGGAGCAAAATAAATTGTTGTTTGTATTCCTCTGGTATGCAAGACTCCAAGAGTTGAAGGGAAAGGAAAAGAACAGATGATTGTAGATATTCTAGATGAGGAATCTGATAAGGAAACTGAGGTCACCCAAGGAAAATAACTAGAATTAGTTGAACCAAAACACGAAGATGCAATGTCAAAAGGAAGTGAGGAAGAAGGTGATTTAACCAAAGAAAAACTATTGCAGCTTATTCATGAGGAAGATGGAATGTAGAAAATTGCAAAATTATGGTCTATCAGACCTTCATATGAATAGGATATGATTTTAAGTGTACTAAGTGCTCATGTTGTGCAAAACTAGATCAAATTAGAGAATTTGCAGAATTCTTTACCAAAAGAGACGACTGAATGTATCAATGAAATCATGGACTCTGAGTCTCAAAACAAGAAAGAAGAAGAAATAATTCTACACTTGAAGGAGCAGTTCAGGCTATCACTTACCAAGTTGAAAAGGAAAATGAATGAGCTGAGGCAATGCATAAGTACAACAAACAACATCTATAAATATTGCATCCATTGGCCTCATGTAGTTGGGAGATACAAAGAAAAGATGAAGCAAATTGAAATAGAGTTAAATAGGATTGGACAAAGTCTTGATATGTTTCAGGATCAAGATGGTGCATTCAAGAAAAGAATTCAAGTACTACAAAAAGAGCATACAAATATCCAAAACACCAAAACCAAGATTATTGACACCTTCTGGAAAGTAAAGGACATAACAGAATGCAGACTAGAATAGTTGATTGAAATACTGAGGAAAGGAGAAAAACTAGAAGAAACCATAACTATTCCAGAATCTCTCATCAAGATTATCAACTGGACATCTAAAAAAAACAACATGATCATAATCTCTGGGATTGCAGTAGAAGCATGAAATAAGTTTCTTTCGGAGATGAAAGAAAAGTATAAAATAATCTTTTAACTCAAGTAGCGGATGTATGCCATCAAATTTTGAACCAGTTTTTGGATAAGTAAGTTTTGATTTATTTATTTTTGGCTTTGTCATTGATGTCAAAGGGGGAGATAGAGTAGTGAAAAATGCCTTATCAAACTTAGGGGGAGTTGTGTCAGTTATAACTATTTGAAGTATTGAAGGATTGCAGTATGGTGGTTTCGACACTTAGTCATTTTTCACTAAGTGTTGCCATCAATGCCAAAGGGGGAGACTTTTGGCATTTGGTGTTGTCATTGATGGCAACCTAAGTCATTGATCTGGTACGTACTGCAGTATCTATTCATACTAGGAGTCAGGGTAAAGAATAGGGTATCTGACTGAAGTTGAGTTTGTCGATCAACATGCATTATCAACTTATTAGTTCGTGTTGCACATCTCAGGGAAGGGCGTTGGGTATTTGGAATACCTTATACTTGAGTTTTATGCCTACACATCAATTGGTGTACGAGTTTGAAGATTCGGTCGATTGATTCTCTATTTAACAGTGCTAGAAGGCCGACTAAGTAAATGTGGTGTGTTACAGATATTTGAGGCAATTTTTTAAAAAGTTTTTTCGGGTTTATGGATCTTGTTTTGGGTCCTCACTATGCTTTAGCTGACTATGGATGGTACGCATTAAGAATAATTTGTGGATTTAGCCGACGGTTGGAAAATATTATATGTTTTTCTAAAGATGACATGAAGATAATATTGTCCTTTAATGCACATATATAAGATTGATTGTTTATATCATTTTTGTACTGAAATAATGATGGATGTGAAGTGTGTTGGTGTGTGATTCAAAATTCAAAAGGGAAGTTCTGCAATTTCATCTGCGCATATAAGATTTGTGATGCAAGTTGCAGCAGAGCAGAGAAGAAGATGAAAATCTGACAGAAGGTCAAGAAACCAACTAGCGAGCTTAATCAAAACTGTAATCTTGCATTAAAAGATTCTATTCCTTCAGCTCAATTTCTCAAATGGATTTAATCTGAACATTTTGTAAGGCAGTGAGCCTTTCTATTTTGAGCAGTGAGCTCTAGGCAGTGTGCCTGAATGCAAGTGCATTCCCCTTTTGTAAAACTTATATTTGAGTACTCAGATTGTGGATTGTCCTCCACTGTGGGTTTTCCCCTAACGGGGTTTCCACATAAAAATCCATGTGTTATAGTTTGTGGATGATTTCTTTGTCTGTTTTCATCTTTCCTTCAGTTCAAAGTTGTAAATGGTTTAAATATCAAATTAATAAAGTAGAAGATTGCAGAGCAGTAATTCACCCCCTCTCTCAGTGTTCCCAGATTCCAACAGGTTTTCCCTAAATAATTGATTAGGATGACTCACAAAAAATCATGGCTCCAAGTGGTCTCATTTATGAGCAACAATTTTTCACCATTTTGCCAGTAGGAAAAATTATTTTTCCCTCTTTGCAACTTCCAATTTTTGCAAGATTTAGAGCATTTTTTATATTTTAAATGTTAGGGGTGGAATTAAAAATAATTTTAAAGGTTTAATAATGAAACATATGTTGAAAAATTGGTCACAAAGCCTTTGCTCACTATCCCGTGAGTGCAAAAGGATGGGTTATGAGAAGGGCGCGGGCTGGCGGGGAAGCCACTTTTTGGCATTTTTGAGGCTTCTCAAGGCATTCTTATGGATTGAATAAGTGTTATATCCCTATTTGAACAATTAGGGGAGGTTTTGGAGTATTCCAATTGAAGAAATTAGCTGATATGATGCTCTAAAATGCTCAAAAATTGTTTTACACGCCCAACTGTAAAAAAAAATTGACTTACATGATTGCAAATCCATTTGCAACCATTTGTCACACGTTAGGAATGTTTTTAATGTTGATTGAAATGTTTTCAAAATTCCATTCAAGACAAAAGTTCCTAGCAATCATTTCTAACAACTGGCACATGGTTCTTTTGCAATTTTTAATTGCCAGTGAAATGGGTTTTATCCAAAGGTGAATATTTTTCACTCTTAGATGAAATTGCCGCAGTAAAACTATTTTTACAAGTAGGGTAAAAAGATGCATGGGATTAACAAGTAAAGAAAAAAGGTGCAAGGTAAATTACTTTCATCAAGTGAAGAGTGCTTGCATGAGAATATGGATATGAGAGGGGAATATTTTTCAGTTAGAGCAAAAGGGGAAAAGTGCAGATCAAGGGGAATGTTTTTTAGTTTCAGAGAGAGGAGAGAGGAAGGAAAAATGGCAAAAGAAAATCAGATTTGAAGAAGACATGTGGCAAAAGTAGATTAAATCTGGAGCTCTTTTTTCTTATATTTATTCTCCTTCTTTCTCTTTTGTATAGATTCTGGAATTTTTCATTTTTTCAAGCATCTAATAGGGTAGTGTTGAGTTTTAAGTTGCAGATTAGAGATGTTAATACAATGGTTTGGTTTTATGAACAAGTGAATCAGTGTCTGAAATTGAAATGTTATTGTCATGAAATTGTCTCCAATTTTGTACACTTCTGGTTATATGAATTGAATACTTTGAGGAGGTTTTGATTCAACTTTACAGGTCTTCGTAAATGTATTGTTTGCTCGCTGGTCTCTTTCAAGGAAAGAGTTAAATCTCTCTGTTCAAACAGTTATAATCTCAAGTTTTGTATTCAAGTCCATACAAATTTCAAAATATCAAGGGTATTTGAAAGTTTTCTTCACAGTTTTTTATGTGATAGTAATGTTTATTCATGGGTTTCTTCCAAGGGAAGAATTAAAATCTTTGAGTAAATGTTTGTTGCTTTGGGTGCACAAATTGGATTTGTAAGAAGAGTTTGAATGACAAGATAAGTGAATTTTTTAATGTAAGGCATTAACATCTTGAACTGAATTGATTGAGTTCCATTTGTTCATATTATTTCTACCATGGTTGCATGCTTGACTCTGTGACTCAGGATCAGGCATTGGTCTATTGAAGGCTTGATGCTTTTCTAGAAACAAATCAAATATTTGAAGTCCTTCTATACCCTCTTACTATTAGGTGTAGGTTTTACACTACATTTGCTCTCAAGGATGAGTAGGTGATATGGAATCAAAATTAAGCCAGTTCTAGATTTGAATCATTTGTATTCTGATTAAATATGTTGAGAGCAATCTGCTTAAATATAATACTCTACTAAAATGTATAGGAATCCAAGAGTATTACCAAGGTCTACCCACCTAGGTCTTGCAGAGCCTGAAGTGAAGGGGAAATTTCTTATTTCCTATTAAGTTGGCCAAGTCCGATGTTGGGATTGAGAATAAAGTTTGGCTATCTTTTAGATCCTAACATTTTTCTGATTTGGGAACCAACAAAATTGGTGACTCTACTGGGGAGAAATTTGAATGTCCAGTTGTAGATTGTCTTATCACAGGGTCATATTATTGGTTTATTTGTAGTTTTGGGTCAAATGATCTAAGGACCTACATACTTGAAGGAGATTGCTGCAATGTTTCTGATGTATTCTTGAAGTCTGGTGCTCTGTTGGTGGAGAGAACTTAGAAATACCTAGATCTTGGAAGAAGTTTTTTTCTTCTTGAACAGTAAGTGTCGGAAGATGGGTCCCAAAAAGGGGGCTTAAGTGGCCACTTTTTTTTTTTCTGAAATGAAGAAATAATGACCTTGGACGTGAAATTGAGGATAGGTACACTCAAAATTTTGAGATGGAACAAAAACACGGATCAAAGTGCTCCAAGTCTACTTTCTAAACTACTAATTTATTTTGAAAATGGTTGAGATTAAGCATTTAAAAAGAGGTACGTACACAAATTGGTGTTGTTATTGTTAGAAAAATATAACATAGAAGCTCTTGTACGACCCTTGTATGGTAAACTTGTTTTTAGTATTTTAAAATTGCAATGGTCAAAAGTTAGCTAACAGTATGTAGTTGATGCACAATTTTTCATATAAATTTTTAACGAATATTTGACTTTTTACTAATTTTCGAAGTAAACACTTCCCAAAAAATAGAGTTTTGGTTGTGCGACCACTACAAATTTTGGAAACTAATTGAATTTTTTTTTTTTTGGTAGAATGGAGTCTAGTTTCTAAAAATGTAATTTATTTGAAATTTTGATGAACGGTTAATTTATAATGAAAAAACACCACACATTGCTTTTTTTTTTCCAAAAAAGAGACATACAAACAAAAAAATTATGGATGAAAGACTTAACATTGTCAAAAAGTAAAAAAAAATTGCATCATTGGATAGCTAAGAGAGAACCTAACATTACCCAGATGTTCGATTTGTTTGATATTGAACCACGTGCAATCCTGACAGCGAGCATGAACCCGATTATGTGAAATATTGTAGAATTTGAAAAAACATGTATGTGGTCATTGGGAATGCTTTCCAAGACTTTGGGTTGGTATTCCAAGGAAAATACCAATCCCAAGGCTTGGGGATTTCTAAATAAAAATATAATGTGCGCGTGTTATAATGCGCACACGTTATAATGCGAGCGCATTATAATGCTATATCTTAGTCTTGAAATGGTTTTTTGCGTTTGTGAGGAACATGTCTAGCAAGACATAAGACGAGCATGATATAACATGCTCACATTATATCTTTATTAATGTTAAATGCTACTCTATTCAACGTATGTTTATATATTTGTATCTTTGTATGTACATGGATGCTTGTATGTCATGTATGTATGTATGCATGTATGTATCAATGCATGTATATTTATGTATGCCTATATGTATGTAAGAGTGTATGTACACATGTACATGTATGCTTGTATGTATGTAAGATTGTATGTACATATGTATTATGCTTGTATGTATGTCTTTAGAGGGAGGGAGAGTTTTAAGAGAGAGAGAGAGAGAGAGAGAGAGAGAGAGATCTAGATTTGTCTAGTTAGGGTGGGAGGGGGAGAGAGAGAGAGAGAGAGAGGGTGGAAGTGAGAGTTTAAGAGAGAGGGAGTGGGGGAGAGAGATATATATAGAGAGAGAGAGACTTAGCTAGGTAGGGTGGCAGGGATATATGGAGGGAGAGAGAGAGGGGGTGTGGGAGAGAGAGAATTGAGATAAAGGGACAGACAAAGGGGGAGAGAGAGAGACATAGAGAAAGAGAGAGTTATGTAGGTAGGGTAGAGGGTATCGGGGTTGAGGGTTTAGGGTTTGAGGGTTGAGGATTGAGGGATTAAGGGTTGGGGGTTAAGAATTGAGGGTTGAGGGTTTAATGTAGAGGGTAGAGGGTA
>CM021106.1:259501384-259792721 GCA_007115665.2 Sequoiadendron giganteum | reverse complement strand
TTGGGGGATTAGGGTTGAGGGTCCAATGTATCTAGGGTAGAGGGTATAGGGGTTGAGGGATTAGGGTTTAAGGGTAGAGGGATTAAGGGTCAAGAAGGTTGAGGGGTTAGGGTAGAGATTTTACTAAGTGGGTTTAAGGGTATAGAGTAGAGGATTGAGGGTAGAGGGTAGCGGGTTTAAGGGTTGAGGGTTTAAGGGTTGAAGGTTTAAGGTTGAGGGTAGAGGATTGAGGGTATAGGGTTGGGGGATTAGGGTTGAGGGTCCAATGTATAGGGTAGAGGATATAGGGGTTGAGGGATTATGGTTTAAGGGTTGAGGGTTGAGGGATTAGGGTAGAGAGTTTATTAAGTGGGTTTAAGGGTTTAAGGGTTGAGGGTAGATGGTATTGGGTTTAGGGTAGAGGGTAGAAGGTTTAAGGGTTGAGGGTTGGGATTTTAAGGTTGAGGGTAGATGGCTGAGGGTATAGGGTTGGGGGATTAGGGTTGAGGGTCCAAAGTATAGGGTAGAGGGTATAGGGGTTGAGGGATTAAGGGTAAAGAGGGTTGAGGGATTAGGGTAGAGAGTTTAATAAGTGGGTTTAAGGGTTGAGGGATTAAGGTTGAGGGTAGAGGGTAGAGGATTGAGGGTAGAGGGTAGAGGGTTTAAGAGTTTAGGGTTTAAGGGTTGAGGGTTTATGGTTTATGGTTTAGGGTTGAGTGTTTAAGGTTTTATAGGGTAGAGGGTAGAGGGTTTAAGGTTGAGGGTAGAGGATTGAGAGTATAGAGTTGGGGGATTAGGATTGAGGGTCCAATGTATATGGTATAGGGGTTGAGGGATTAGGGTTTAAGGTTCGAGATATTAAGGGTCAAGAGGGTTGAGGGATTAGGGTAGAGATTTTAATAAGTGGGGTTAAGGGTTTAAGGGTTGAAGAATTAGGCTTGAGGGTAGAGGGTAGAGGGTTTAAGGGTTGATGGTTTAAGTTTGAGGGTATATGATTGGTGGTTTAAGGTTGAGGGTAGAGGATTGAGGGTATAGGGTTGGTGGATTAAGGTTGAGGGTCCAATGTATAGGGTAGAGGATATAGGGGTTTAGGGATTAAGGTTTAATGGTTGAGGATTGAGGGTTGAGGGATTAAGGGTCAAGACTATTGAGGGATTAGGGTAGAGAGTTTACTAAGTGGGTTTAAGGGTTTAAGGGTTGAGGGATTATGGTTGAGGGTAGAGGGTATTGGGTTGAGGGTAGAGGGTAGATGGTTTAAGTGTTGAGCATTTGGGGTTTAAGGTTTAAGGTAGAGGGTTGAGGGTATAGGGTTGAGTGTTTAAGGGTTGATAGGGTAGAGGATAGAGGGTAGAGGGTAGAGGTTTTAAGGGTTGAGGGATTAGGGTTGAGGGTAGAGGGTAGAGGATTGAGGGTAGAGGGTAGAGGGTAGAGGGTTTTAGAGTTTATGGTTTAAGGGTTTAGGGTTTAGGTTTTAGGGTTTAGGGTTGAGTGTTTAAGAGTTTATAGGGTAGAGGATAGAGGGTTTAAGGGTTGAGGGTTTAAGGTTGAGGGTAGAGGATTAAGATTATAGAGTTGGGGGATTAGGGTTGAGGTTCCAATGTATAGGGTAGAGGGTATAGGGGTTGAGGGATTAGGTTTTAAGGGTTGAGGGATTAGGGTAGATATTTTAGTAAGTGGATTTAAGGGTTTAAGGGTTGAGGAATTAGGGTTGAGGATAGAGGGTATAGGGTAGAAGATTGAGGGTAGAGGGTAGATGGTAGAGGGTTTAAGGGTTTAGGGTTTAAGGGTTGAGGGTTTAAGGTTGAGGGTAGAGGATTGAGGGTTCAAGGTAGAGGGTAGAGGATTGAAGGTATAGGGTTGGGGGATTAAGTTTGAGAGTCCAATGTATAGGGTAGAGGGTATAGGGGTTTAGGGATTAGGGTTTAAGGGTTGAGGGTTGAGGGTTGAGGGTTGAAGGTTGAGGGTTGAGGGTTGAGGGTTGAGGGTTGAGGGATTAAGTGTCAAGAGGGTTAAGGGATTAGGGTAGAGATATTACTAAGTGGGTTTAAGGGTTTAAGGGTTGACATATTAGGGTTGAGGGTAGAGGGTATTGGGTTGAGGGTTGAGGGTAGATGGTTCAAGGGTTTAGGTTTGAGGGATTAATGGTCAAGAGGGTTGAAGGATTAGGGTAGATATTTTACTAAGTGGGTTTAAGGGTTTAAGGGTTGAGGGATTAGGGTTGAGGGTAGAGGGTATTGGGTTGAGGGTAGATGATAGATTATTTAAGGGTTTAGGGTTTAAGGGTTGAGGGTTTATGGTTTATGGTTTAGGGTTGAGTGTTTAAGGGTTTAGGGTTGAGGTTTGATAGATTAGGGTTGAGGGTATTAGGGTTTAAGGGTTGAGGGTTGAGGGATTAGGGTTGAGGGTATACGGTATTGGGTTGAGGGTATAAGGTTTAAGGGTTTAGGGTTAAAGGGTTTAGGGTTGAGGGTTAAGGGTTGAGGGTAGAGGGTTTAGGATATAGGTCTGAGGGTATATGGTTTAAGGATTAGGTTTGAGGGTATATGGTTGAAGGATTAGGTAGAGGGTAGAGGGTTTAAGGGTAGAGGGATTAAGGGTTGTGGGGTGAGGATTTAGGGTTTAAGGATTTAGGGTTGAGGGTAGAGAGTTTAGGGTTAAGGGTAGAGGGTAGATGGTTTAGGGTTTAAGGGTAGAGGGTAGAGGATTTAAGTGTTAAGGGTAGAGGGTTAATGGTAGAGGGGAGAGAGATAGGAGTATGTGAGTGAGTGAGAGAGAGAATTGAGGGTATAGGTTTTAGGACCTATAGGGTTGATGGTTTAGTGTATTGGGTTGAGGGTAGAGAGTAGAGGGTTTAAGGATTTAGGGTTTAGGGTTGATGGTAGAGGGTAGAGGGTTTAGGGTTTATGGTTGAGTGTTTAAAGGTTTGGGGTTTAGGGATTAGGGTTGAGGGATCAAGGTAGAGATGGAGGGATGGATGGATAGAGAGATGGAGGGAGAACTAAGATAGAGAGAAGGAGAGAAGAGGATAGAGGGAAAAATATATATGAGGGTTGAAGATCTAATGTAGTGGCCTATTTGAAAAATGGGTCCAAAAAATGAGGTCTCTTGGTGATGTAATTCCACCCACTAGCTTTCCAATTCGGTGAAATTGGCAATGTAGTGGCCTATTTAAAAAAATGACCCATTTCTTGGAACCATTTTTTCAAACAGGCCAAGGATGCCAATTTCACCCAGTAGCTTGCGAATTTGGGGAAATTGGAAATGTAGTGGCATGTTTGAAAAAATGGGTCCAAGAAATGGGGTCTCTCGATGATGTATCATCGGGAGACCCCATTTCTTGGACCCATTTTTTCAAATAGGCCAAGTTAGGATGTCGATTTCACTCACTAGCTTGCCAATTTGATGATAATTGGCAATGTAGTGGCTTGTTTGAAAAAATGGGTCAAATAAATTGGGGTCTCCTAGTGATTTACATCACCGAGAGACCCCATTTCTTGGACCAATTTTTTCAAATAGGCCAAGTTAGGATGCCAATTTCACCCACTAGCTTGCCAATTCAATGAAATTGGTAAGCTAACTTGAGAGGGATAAAAGGAGTGATTGAGTGAGAGAGAGAGAGTTGAGAGAGGGAGAGGGGGTAGGAGGGAGAGAGGGAGTGGGAGAAAGAGATAGTGGGTAGAGGATAGAGGGTAGAGGGTAGAGGGGAGAGAGATAAAATTAGGGTTTAAGGGTTGGGGGTAGAGGATATAGGGTATAAGGGTTAAGGGTAGAGGGTAGAGGGGAGAGAGAAAGAAGTAGTGAGTGAATGCGAGAGATAAAGAGTTGAGATAGGGATAGGGGTAGGAGGGAGGGAGAGATTTGAGAGAGGGGAAGGAGGAGAGATAGGAGTAGAGGATAGAGGGTAGAGGGGAGAGATATAATTTGGTTTTAAGGGTTGGGGGTAGAGGATAGAGGGTATAAGGGTTAAGGGTATAGGGTAGAGGGGAGAGAGAAAGGAGTGAGTGAGTGAGAGAGAGAGAGTTGAGAGGGATAGGGGGTAGGAGGGAGAGAGAAGAGAGAGAGAGAGGGAGGGAGGGGGGAGAGATAGAGGGTATAGGATAGAGGGTATAAGGGTTAAGGGTAGAGGGTAGAGGGGAGAGAGACAAAAGGAGTGAGTGAGAGAGAGATATTTTAGAGAGAGATAGGGGTTAGGAGGGAGAGACTTGAGAGAGAGAGGGAGGGAGTGGGAGAGAGATAGAGGGTAGAGGATAGATAGAAGGAGTCAGTGAATGAGAGAGATAGTTGAGAGATGGAGAGGGGGTAGGAGGGAGAGACAAGAGAGAGAGAGAGAGAGAGAGAGAGAGAGAGATAGAATTAGGGTTTAAGGGTTAAGGGTAGAGGGGAGAGAGATAGAATTAGGGTATAGGAGTTGAGGGTATAAGGGTTGAGGGTAGAGGGTACATGGGAGAGAGATAAAATTAGGGTTTAAGGGTTGAGGGTAGAGGATAGAGGGTATAAAGGTTAAGGGTAGAGGTTAGAGGGGAGAGAGATAGAATTAGGGTACAGGGGTTGAGGGTATAAGGGTATGAGGGGTAAGGGTATAGGGTAGAGGGGAGAGAGATAGAAGGAGTGAGTGAATGAGAGAGAGAGTTGAGAGAGGAAGAGGGGGTAGGAGGGAGATAATTGAGAGAGAGAGAGATAGATGAGGGGAGTTGGAGAGAGAGAGTGTAGAGGATAGAGGGGAGAGAGATAAAATTAGGGTATAGAGGGTATAGACAAAGAGAGAAAATAAATCTATAAAAAAACCAACTTTCTCATAATGCGAGTGCGTTTTGAAGAAGTAGAGATGTGACCATTTTTGGCAAGAAATAATGCGCCCACATTGTAACATGAGTGCATTTTGGCTTTCTCTAAAAATGGAAAGAAAAATCAATATACCCATGATCTCAAGGCCCACATTCTACATATTCTCCTGGTTCTACGTATGCTCTGACAAAAAGTAGCTTTTTGATGATGTTGTGAAGTGTGCATGCATGTTTTTCACACTCCACCACATTTTTCACGATCTTTCCAACAACTTTACATGAAATAGAAGAATTTTCACGTTGGAAGACATATAATATCAATTTAAGTCTGAATTCCATTCAAAAGTGATATACAATTGAAGTTTGGAGGGGAACAAGCTTTTGAAAAAGTCAAATTGTTGAGGAGTTTGAAGAAAGAAGAAGCAAAATCTCCATAATTGGGTAGAACTCCTCCATTTCAACCTCTGATTTTTTAGGTATGTGAAGTCTTTACATATTTTCTTTCATTCTATTATGGCTTGGTTTCATTTTTTTAATTTTGCATTGTTTGTTTGTCATTATAACTTTAGGTTGTCAATGCACATTTTAAATTACACAATTCTATACACTTGCCAATTACATTTTTAAACGACATCTCTTTGAGGCATTTGTTATTTAACAATTGATTTACCTTGTGTATGCTTCCACATTTTGTATACACATATATATGATATGCGTTTTAAGGAAGTAAAAAAAAAATCATCTCTCAATCCTTTATTATGGATGTGCATACCACTCTCCAAAGCTTTCTGATGTAGAGCATCTACACAATTCCACAAAATTCAAGGATAATTCTGACCCTAATCCTAAACTGAGAAGATCAACAAAACTTTCAACCAAGATTCACTTAAAATTTCAACCAAAATCCACAACTTTGTAACTTGTTTCACTTTGCTAAAATGCACCAAATTACCAAACCAGGTTACCAACTCACCACATACCCTAAAAGAACCTTGAACATCATTATCTTGACTAGTTCAAAACAAAAAACACCATTGGAAAAATTTAAATCACTCAACTCGTCAAACATTCTCACCAAGACACCTATTTGCACCTTGTTTCCACATTGCTATAAATCACTAAAACAAAAAATCTTGACTCCAAACCTTTAACAGGCCCAAATTATTCCTACCCATCATCATCTTAACAGGAACAAAGCAACATCACCTTTTGATAACACAATATCATTAGTTTCACAACTTATTGCACTCAGTTTGTATATGTTTGCACATGGTAACAAAACCACCTCCAAGCCTTTACAACTGTCATTTCACCAAACCCTAACTTGTAGGCACCATTTCTTGCATATAAATTGATGTAGAGGATCAATGGCTACACAATAAATTTGAAAAGAATTAAAGACTAGGGCTTGATTGACTCCCTAACACAGTCACAAAGTCTCATCAAATGAATAGGCTTCCAAGGTCTCTAATCCACACCAAGGGCTTAATGTCTTTGCATGAATCTTATAAGGAATCTAACAAGATTAAGACAATAAACTATACACAATTTGACCACTCAAACTACTGGGAAACACCATTTTGTAGCAACACTACTCCAAACCACCTACAAGCTAGTTTACCAATCAAGACTATAAAAAAGTTTTTGGATACCCTTTTCTAAGATCTAAAATATATGTCAAAACCACTATAGACTCTTTTGGAAGAAACAACTCAAACTAGCACTGCCCCGCTAAGACAACAAGGCCATTTAGGCCACTTTCCCAAAGAGACACCCTTAAGATATTTTTACCCATCACTAATTTCAACTCCAACACACTAGTCCAACTACCCAAAGAGCATTCTCACAATATTTGGCAGAGCTACAAAGATTTTACTCACCAAATGCTTACAACTCAACTTTAAAGCCAAATAGGCTTGCAAGCAAGGAGGGTTTATTGAAACTCGGGCTTCCGCAACACCCCATACTCTACCAACACTTGGAACACCTTAGAAATAGCTTGCACATTCTTTAAAAACCAACTCCCAACCTTTACCACTATTCTTTCATCAAACTCTTACTTGAAACCTCCATTTCAGGTCAAGACTCATAATGAAACATCTAGGACAACAACTCAAAATCAATCAAAGAAGTTGATTTCCTTGTCTATGCTACCAAATTTTCCATACATGTCTCTAAAAAATTGGAATATACTCCTCCCACATTGATAGATCTTTGAAACTATTTTGGTTTTCATCTCTATTTCTAAATTTGCCTCATCACTAAATCTACCTGATCACTTATGTTGTAATATATTTTAAATGTTACCTTGATTAGTATACGTACAAGGGATTCTAACCCTTGTCTCCATTGTTTCAAGACTCTTTATTCAAGGCTAAGTTAGCAACATGGGGAAAGGTGCAACCTATCTTGCAATCATGGCTCAAAATGGAAGCATGGATAAAGCATTTGAATTGTTTGACAATAATATTTTCATATAAATGTATGCAAAATGTGGTAGCATTGACAAGCTAGTTAGCTTGGAAAGATAGTGAGCTCACTCACTAGCTTGCCAATGTGGTAGGGTTGAGAAGGTAGGGGAAGCGTATGCCTCATACAAATGGGGTCTCACGGTGATGACCGTGAGACCCTATTCCTATGAGGAATAATCTGCCCCTACCTTCTCAATTGATGCAATACAGGGTCCAAAACATTCAGTCAATCACAATTTAAGTCTTTAGAGACAACTTTGCAACCTTTTAAAACTTATCTTAGCAATTCTTCACAAATTCACCCAATTTCACTTGTACATCTACTAACCTAGTTTCATGACAAAATCTACCCTAACCTGTACTCAGTAAACCCACTAACAAAATAGATTTTAAGATATCCTTTAAGGCATACAAAAACATATCTCAATAATTCATATAACTCTTTTGGAAGAAATCTCTCAAATTCATGCTTTACACTGTCCCAACTAGGACAAATAGGCCAATTTAACAAAGCATCCCCTCTCTAAAAAAATTACAAACCTGAAATTCTTGTGGAAAATCATTAACTAGCATCTAAAACTACCAAATCTACAACATTTAGCCAAGGAACCGCTCATAGAGTGCACTTTTCACAAAACCTTCATTTTTAGTAAAATTAGGGAGGATTTATTGAAATTCCGATTCCCACGCCGTATCTCAGCTTGCCAAAGCATAAAAAATGCTCCAAATGTCTTTCACAAGCTTAAACAACCTTAAAATTTCACTGCCCCAAGTATTACTACACTTTCCTTCTCATAACCACCAATTTTCACTCAAATGCATAATATTGTCAATTAGGGTATCATGCCCAAACACTCAACTTCACCTCCCCTGCTCTTCCAAAGCTTCAAAAACCTTGTAAAATTTCTACACACACTTTGTGAACTCATATCCAACCTTCTTGATTGAATTTAAAATGAAGTTCAACTTGGAGCCTCAATTTGGCTTGTTTTAGGGAGGGTTTATTATAAATATGTCTTCCCAAACTGTGACCTTTGTCTATGATAGAAATAACCTTCTAGAGGATGATTCTAAGAATTTTTTTGAAGCCTTGAATGACATATATTTCATTTATTTGAATGGATACATATTTTATGAACTAATATTCATCTCATTACCATTCTATAGGTAAAATTATCTGCCACGCCGAAGAAATGAAAAAGGAATAAACTAATAGATGAAGAGTATGAAACCTTCAAAGAAATGGAGAGAGAATGGGTGGAGGCATATCATGAAAAGAATAAATTGGATACGATTGATGAAAAAAATCCAATTGAAGAGGAACCTCAACCATCAAAAAGAGAACATGCATTGGCAACACAAAAGACACGAATGTGAAAGCATTGTGGTAAGATAGATTCAAATACCATAGTTGGAGACACACCCTCTATGACAAGTGAAAATGAAGGGACACCATTAAGCACAATAGAATATGGAGGGACACCATCTACAACAAGTGAATATGGAGGGACACCATCTATCACAAGTGAATATGGTTGGACACCATCCAACGCATCTCAAGTCGAGAGTACATCACCACTTGAATTTGACAAAGAAGGTATGCCATCATCCCCATGTGAACCTCAAGGTATGTATTCTACTCCACCCATAAATGAAGGCACACAATCTAGCCCACCTCAATTAAATATTGATGAAATTCGTAGTGTTGAGGAGTATGTACCTAAGAGACCACCACCTAGAATTTTGCGTAGAAAGCCAAAGTATTTGATTAATATTGATGAGGATATTTTGTAACACATGGAAGGTAAGATTTCAGCACACACTTGTAGAAGATATGTTGATAATATTTGGAAATTTTTCTTTGAAAGGCTAAATGAGACCGCAAGATGTCAACTATTTGTTGAAATGATACGGGGTATAAAGTATAGAAATATCATGAAGACTCTTGGGTTGAGAACATTGAATGCATCAAGTGAAAACACTGTTGTGAAGAATCTAATGGATGCTTATGATGGTGTGGGTAAGACCTCACACTCAAAGGATAGTAATGTCACCCGATGTGTCATTACATTGAATTTGGTAAGTATTCAAACAAAGAGATCTCATCTCATTAAAAGGACGAGTGAACAAATGAGAATTTGTAGTGAACAAATGAGAATTTGTAGAAGAAATTTATCAAGAGCCCTTCAAAGGCGGGAAATAATTGAGGGCATTGATTCAAATGAATTATACACATTCTTGGGGAGACTACCACAAAAAGATAAAAAGGTTGTTGAAGCATTGAGAAAACTAATTGAAGAGTATTTGAAGAATAACACAAGGCCATATATGAATCAAAGGGATGTAGTAAGAAGGAGAATCAGTAGTTGGAACCGAGAGCCACATCCAAATCTTTTTTTGGATATCACTCAAACCCAATTTTTTCATAAATTTCAACATGATTATCCTCAAATTAGTATTTCTCACAGATATTTTGAAATGCTTAAACCTTTTTGTCATGATAAATCACACGTACTACTTGTTGTTGTAGACTACATATTGAATTCTCTAACCATTATGATGTTTATCATTCTATATGTTTAGATTTGCATACTAACAATGTTTTGTAGGATTGTGGCTTAGAAGCCCCACCAACATCATCAAGAGAGTTCTTATCAAAACAATTATGTGAAATAGAGGATGGAAAAATATTCTATAAGAAAACATGCTTGGATGGTTCATGCGAGTGTTGCGGTGGCTTGCAGTGTATGCCAGTATGTAAACATATGGAAAGCATAGATGAGGTGGGACATAAATTAGTAGAGTTCAGGAAGTATAAAATAGTGGCATACGTTAAAAAAGATGGGTCTCAAACAAAGAGGTGTGATTTGGTTATTGAGAAGATTCTAGTGTATCATTTTATGTCCATGTTTCATGACAATATAGTGTCTAAGTATGCAAGGCATACCCATAGATCCTGATGGCTATACACACAATTCAAGCTATGCAAGGACATCTTTCCAATTGGGAACATAGTATCAGTGGTTGAATTTGTAGAGAACTACACTCTAAAGCCACAACGTGAGGTGAAATCATAGTATTACAACTCCACACAAGTTTTTATATTTGTGCACATAGAATTAATTCATGTAGTTGATAGTACAGAGGACCAAAGGAAGGTATTGATGGAGTATCACTTTTATATTAGTGATGATCACACACATTCTCCAAAGTTTGTGCAAGGATGCTTCCAGATGTTTTATAGTGATTCGGATTAGAGGGGCATAACATACATAATACATACAATATGGTTGGATAACTATGCAACATAGTGCAAGAAATCGTGCATGTTCTACTGGTTGAGCAGGATGCATGTCATTATAGGTGTTCAACATATGTGGAACTTTTGTGAGGCCAAAAATGGAAAGGGGGAGCATGATGGTGCAGGAGCATGCGTGAAAAGAGAATTAGCATGAGAAGAGTTAAAGTATAAAGATAGTGCACAGTTGATAGATGCAAGATCAATCATCGAGTGGTGCAATGCTTCGATGGGTCCAGGTAATGAAGGTATGTCTTCAGCTTTTAGATTTTTTTGGTTGATGGATGATACTAACATTGTACCATATGAGGATTGTTGCACACTAACAAGATCAAGTGAGCTACACTTTTTCCTCAACTCAGATGTAGGTTCATGGAGTATCAATACATGGAAGATGGCATGCTTTTGTTCATGTACAATGCATGCCTAGAATGATTGTGAGTCAAGGGAGTGGATTGACAGATGGTTGACAAGTTATCTTAGCCCACTTCACACTATTGCCCTTCGACAACATTGGAACTAACACATATGGAATCATCGGTCAAATTTGACCATGTATCAGATCTAGTTCAACCAGGTAATAAATATACTTGCTTATTTTTTGAAATTCCTATTGTTATCTTACTTTGCCTTGTATTCATAATGTTGACTAATTTTAAGAGATTTGTTGCACATATCAATGTAAGGCATGTTTATGCAGTTATTGTGGATGAAGACAATGAAGAGGGAACAAACTATTACTTTTTTTATTATGTGGAAGCCAAAAAGAAATTGGAGGCCCTAATTATAGATGGAGAAAACATCGAATACCCTATAGGATCAATTGTTGTTACTAGAACATGGCTTAGAAGGTACCCACATAAGAGTGTTAAAAATTTTCTATTTCAAAACTTTGACACGCATCGTAGGATTATTCATTACTCAAACCTTGTCGTGGAATCCAATGTTCATTTGACCAAATATGGGGGTAGAAATTTGAACAAGACCTTGTGGAAGGTCCATGAATCTGACCATGAGGCAAAACTTGACACAATAAAGAGTAGAACAGACCTAGATGGTTCATTGGATTAATTTGTAAGTATTCACATTGGTTCTTATTAATTTATACTTGTATGCATATTAATTTGTTTGATGCCAATACTATCATCTTCTTTTACTTTTCTTATTTGTAAGTAACCTGCTAAAAATTGATTGGTGTCCCCTTGCAGAAAAATGCAGATTTATGAGCCATTGAAGAGAATCTCATCCAAAAAAGAAATGCAACATCCTTATTTTGATGATCTTGACAAATCTCAATTATGATTTTAAACCATTACAAAAGTGCATGTGAAGCTTGGTGATGGAATTAAAATATTCATTTGAAGTTAACCTTATCATGAACATCTATGATGTAGACATTATAAGAGCATCTCAAATTTCAAGTTATTCTATTCACGAGAGGTGTTTTGTGCAATAGGTATCTTGGAACTCCTAGTGAAGATGTATGATCAGGAGTGACTAAGTTGAGAGACTGGCATGCCTATCCTCAATGGAAGGATCAAGATTTATGCCTTGTTTTTCCTGAGTTGGAACCAAATGGTGTGGATTTGTTGTCTGTAAGTTCCTTGAACCATCTATTTTCATTTCATTTCCATGTTGGATGCTCTTTCTTTTTCTTCTTTTCCTTTGCATATTTTAAAGTAAACTACTAAAAATTGATTGGTCTCTCCTTACAGAAAATGCTGATTTATGATCCATCGAAGAGAATATCAACCAAAAAATCAATGCAACATCCTTATTTTGATGATCTTGACAAATCTCAATTATGATTTGAAGCCATTATGGGATCGTGTGTGAAGCTTAGCGAGGGAATATCAAGTTACTCATTTGAATTTAACCTCATCATGAGCACCTATGATGTAGACATTATATAATAATATCAAATGTATGAGTGACATTGTAAAAGATATGTGAGAATGGAGTACCTAAGGAATTGTAGTGAGATTTACTTGTAATGAGATTTACTCAAATATTGAAATTTGGTGCAAGGCACCAAGGTTATTGAGAAAATTTGGTTCATGGAAGTCTTAAGTTAGTTTTGTGTTTTGATTTTTTTCAATTGAATGAGATTAGTACCAAGATCATAAACCTGACTTTTTGATTGGCTCTCCAAAACACTCACAAAAATCAACAATGGTGTAAGTCACCAATGGATCCAATACACACTAAGGTTCTCAGACCTTCACATGAATTCAAAGAGGCATCTAACAAGATTAAAATCCTCATACAATCTGAACTAAACCACTCTCAAACCTCAAAGAACCATACTTAGCCACAAACCCACTCCAAACCTTCACAGGATAGTAGCCCTCTCCCAAGGGACTGTCAAACATATCTATAGATCCATATGGCTTCTCTAGACTATACCAACAGATTTGGATACCCTTTTATGTGATCATAAACATATTTGAAGATTACTATGGACTCCTTTGAAAGGAACACCTCAAAATCTCACTTTATCGTAGGGCAACTAGGCCAATTAGACCTCTTTTTCAAAGAGAAAACTTCCCAAACATATGAAATTCATTCAAACTCAAAGGAAAATATTTAGTTAGGTTACCAAATAGAAGATTCCACAATTTCTAGAGCTCCAAACGCTCACCAAGCTACCAATCGACTAAACCCTCACTTTCAAACCTCTAAGACAAGGTTTTCCAAGGAGCCTTATTGAAAATCACTCTTCCCACACTTAAATATCATAACCAACACCCAAAAGATACCATACAATGTTTGTAAATGCTTAAAATAATCTCACAAATGATCTGACCAATGGATTTCATCCATTCTCACCCTAAAACCATTGAATTTCACTGGAAAATCACTCATTTTCATTACCAAGGTTACATGCCATGACTCCAAAATGATCTCCCCTACTCCAAGAATCAACATATATTCTATTCCTAACCTAATGGACTCATTCCACTGAGCTAAAATATATACATTAGGTCAAATGAGCTATTAAGTCACTTCATGACTCCAAAACCTTGAAGTTCAGGCTTCCTGACCCCCCTATAGAAAATCAGCTACCAAGAACTCAAAACAAGATGGCTTTAAGTGCCACAAGAACCAAAAGGTGGCTAGCACATCCCTCTACCAAAATAAAAGTACTAATAAGCTATTCCTTTTAGTGCGGGCTCATGCAATGGACTGCTACAACACTAAAAAAGAGAAAAACACACATATGCTAAGAAAAAATAGAGGTTTTATTGATCATATTTTTACAAAAACATCCACCCATCTTCATTCAAGATCCACATACATATAATAACTCCCTCAATCAAAAAAATTATTGAAAAAAAATGCCTCAAGTGACTTTTTACCTCCCATGACCGTTCAACTTCCCCATTATGCATTTTTTGCACTTACAAAATTTGAAAATGACATCTTCTGCATATTTTTCTTAATTTGCCACTAGAACCTTGTAATCATCTAATGACCATCAAAATAGGCTTATTACATCATGAAAATGGTCTATATGACCTTATTTAACTCAAAACAAGACTTCAACTCCTAAATTTCAAAATTTTGCTTGGTCGCCCTGCACTAGTTGTTAGCTACATTTTGGCTTTGGAGTGAAGGCAATTAATTGAGTTTTAAGAATTTTATTGTCAAATTATTGACTGCAGGTCTGTATAGCCAACCATAAGGGTTTGAAGACCAAAAAACAATAAATGACTCATTTCACTTATTTTTTCTCTCTATGACTTGATGGAATGAGTCCAAAATGGTAAGATTAGATGTAGGAATAAGATCTAGGAGTAGGGAAAATGTTTAGGAGTGTTTTTGGTTATTGTCCCAAAATAAAATTGGGTGAATTTTGGCTTAAAAATGGAGTTTCGATGTTGGGTTTTGGTGAAATTTTATTAGGAAACATTGGGAGATGATTGATTTGACATGAGAATGCATATATTGAAGTGTTTGAAGCTTTGGAAGGGAAGGGAAGGCAAGTTGAGTGCTTGGGCATGATGCCATAATTGCCAAACTGTCTATTTTGAGTGAAATTTGATGGTTAGGGGAGGGAAGTCATAGAAAATATTGGGGGAATTTTTTTGATGAACCTTCAAGCATGTTCAAACATAACTAAAGGTGTTTGAGGCCTTGGTTGGCTATGTAGAAGCCTAGAACATCATTTTTCAATAAACCCCTTTGGAATGGCATAAAGTGAGGGTTTAATGTTTTGGTGTCATAGGAAATGATTCTTTGATCAAAAGTTGTGATTTGGAAGTTTTGTAGACTGGTAAGTGACTTTCTATAAATATTTAGGGTTGGAAAGGTTTTTGAGTGGGTGATGCTTTCATAAAGTGACCTAATTGAGGTCTAGGACAACATAGTTGCATGATTTTGGAGAAGTTGGTCCAAACTGACCTATGTTGCTTTTAAGATATGATTTGTAGGATGTTGAAGGGTGTCTAAAAATACAATTGTTTAGTGGGTTTGAGATTGGATCTAAGAGTTTTGGTCCAGAAACTTGGTCTACAGACCTACAAGGGAATTTGAGTGAATTTGTGAAGAGTTGGTGAGATAGGTTTAAAAGGGTTGCAAAGTTGTTTCTAAAGTCTTGAATTGTGATTGTAGGTTGATTTACTTCTTTATATGCATCAAAATTTATTGCTTCCCTCAAACATTTGTAATTCAAGCAATGCAATCCCTTAATAGTCCAAATTGCAAAAGGGAAACAATCTTCAATGACCTATTACCTAGATGCCATGTTGGTTATAGGAATTTCATTTGAGGCATCAAGATCACGTAGGGCACCTCTACAATAACCTCTCTTAATTTTTGTTATCTTAGAGTCATTTTTCTGTGGTGTCCAATTTTGATTTGATGGAAAAAGTGTCAATTATGAGCAATGTAAAATTACAAAGTGGTGCAACTTTCATTCTGCAATTCGTGTGACCAAACAGAGTGTTACAATGCATCCAAATTGGTATTTTTACGCTAGGCATGGTCCTCTTTCACACCCAAACACGTGGAATCGTTCCGAGCTACGTTCAACCGGATCGATCCTTGAAGGGTCCAAAGTGCAAAATGGCTACAAACTTCAACATGGTGTTACTCAGATACTGTGACACTTAGACACTTATTGTCTAATCCTATGGGATTGTGTTGGGCCCCTCTACAGTAACCTCTCTCACTTTTTTCTATCTCAGAGGTATTTTCCTGTGGTGGTGAATTTTCACTTGGGGAAAAAGTTGTCAAATGCAAGTAATTGAAAGTTGCAAAGTGGCGCGGCTTTCGTTCTGCAACTCATGTGATAAAATAGAGTGGTACAAAATATTTGAATAGGTATGTTTATGCTAGGATTGGTCCTTTTTTTCACCCAAACACGTGGAATTGCTCTGAGCTACGTTTAACCAGATCGATCCCTTAAGGGTCCAAAGTGCAAGATGGCTACAAAATTCAACATGGTGTTACTTAGATACTGTGACACTTATAAAATTCTCATCTAATCCTATGAGATCACATTGGGCCCCTCGATAATAAATTATCTCAAGTTTTGCTATCTTAGAGGCATTTTCCCGTGGTGGGGAATTTTCACTTGGGGAAAAAGTTGTCAAATGCTAGTTGAAAGTTGCAAAGTGGTGCAACTTTTATTTTGCAATTCGTTTGACCAAACGAAGTGTTCCAACACATTCGAATAGGTATGTTTACACTAGGAATAGTCCTCTTTCACACCCAAACATGCGAAATCGCTTCGATCTATGTTCAACCAGATCAATCCCTTAAGGGTCCAAAGTGTAAAATGGTTGCAAACTTCAGCATGGTGTTACTCAGATATCGTGATGCTTAGAAACTTATCATCTGATCTTATGGGATCAAATTGACTCATCTACAATAACCTCTATTATTTTTTTCTATCTCAGAGGTATTTTCTCGTGGTGGTAAATTTTCACTTAGGGAAAAAGTTGTCAAATGCAAGTAGTTGAAAGTTGCAAAGTGGTGCAAATTTTGTTCTGCAACTCGTGTGACCAAACAAAGTGTTCCAAAATGTTTGATAGGTATTTTTATGCTAGTCATGGTCCTCTTTTGTACCCAAACACGTGGAATCACTCCAAGCTACATTCAACCAGATCAATCCCTTAAGGGTCCAAAGTGCAAAATGGCTGCAAACTTTAGCATGGTGTTACTCAAATACCGTGATGCATAAATTTTTTTCATCTGATCCTATGGGATTGCGTTAGGCCCCTCTATAATAACCTCTCTTGGTTTTTGCTATCTTCGAGGCATTTTCCCGTGGTCAGGAATTTTCACTTGGAGAAAAAGTTATCAAATGCAAGTAGTTGAAAGTTGCAAAGTGGTGCAACTTTTGTTCTGCAACTCTTGTGACAAAACAAAGTGTTCCAAAACATTTGAATAGGTATGTTTATGCTAGGAATGGTCCTCTTTCACACCCAAACATGTAGAATCGCTCTGATCTACATTCAAACGGATCAATCCCTTAAGGGTCCAAAGTGCAAAATGATTGCAAACTTCAGCATGGTGTTAATCAAATACTGTGATTCTTAGAAAATTCTTGTCTAATCCTATGGGATTGCATTGGGCCCCTCTATAATAAGCTCTCTCATTTTTCACTATCTCAAAGAGATTTTCTTGTGGTGGAAAATTTTCACTTGGGGAAAAATTTATCAAATGCGAGTAGTCAAAAGTTGCAAAAAGGTGCAACTTGTTGGAGTGGAAAAGACACTGAGAGTGGGGGGGGGTGAATCAATGTTATTAACAGTTTTCACAAATTTTAATAAAACTGAAATAAACCAGATGTATGCTCTCATTTATCAATGATAAACTCATTCATGTATTGAATGCAATCACATAAATTGAAATGAAAATTATAATGGTGAAACATAGCATATTAAAGAATTCATGCAATGAAACAGATGAACTATAGAAAATCAAAATGACACAAGATATGCCGAGTGGAAAAACCTCCCGGGGTAGAAAAACCACTCCTAAACTGCTTCCTTTTTATGCTTTCATTTTAATAATCACTTTTGGAAATGCCTCATAGGCTGATTTCTGAGCACCAACTCAAGGAGCACCAACCCCTCTTTTAGAAAAACTGATTTCAAGGAGCACCAACCCCTTTTCTATTTTTTCAGTAAGACATACAATGATATAGAGGATCTCTTTGTTTCTCTAGTTTCTCTCAAGTGCCTCTTGACGAACAATGTTTACAATCCTCAAGGATCAAGCATGATCCTTCAGAATTCTAACCATTGTCAAGCCTTAAGATAGCTTGATAACATAACTCATATTTTAGATTTTCAATATCAATGCTCAACTTCTCTTCAATACAATCATAGTGATATTCTCACACTGGCTTTTTCACTTTCTTTCTCATACATTTCTTATGGTTCCTAGAAAATAGTTAACACACTCTTGCTATTTTTCCAAGAAAAACTAAGAACCTTATATCTCACTAATTTTCCAAGCTAAAACTTAAAGCCCTAATCTCTCTATTTTTCATCTTACACAAATTTCATCATTAAATTTCAAGGAAAAATTACAACAATAGATTGTTTTTCATTTAAAAAAAAAAAAAAACAGAGGTGATTATTAGAGTACCCACTTTCTGTCGAACAACCTTACTAGGTATTCCTATGTTCCTGAGAGAAATATCAGCATGTAGGTTTTCTTTTGACAAGAATAGTCAAGGAATATGAAAATTTAGAAAGGAGACTAAACCCTGCCCACACAAGCAGCCTGCATAGGCAGTGCTAATCGAACCAACATTAAAACATATAAATATTCCATGATCAATAGCCTCAAAAATTTCTGCAACAGTAATGTAACTAAAAACACAATGTAGTGTAACCGAAATCACATAATAATGCACCCAAGAACAATTATCAACGAATCCAGTTGAGAAACTAAAAAGATTTGCAGATTTCATGATTACCCACAAACTAAAAATACCATCCCTTAATGCTTGAGCATAATCGATATGGTAAACTATTGTGATATGCATTTTAGATTATGTGAAATCATGCATTAATTCTGACCACGAACAAACTAAACCAATTTTTCCATCTTCCAAATAGAAGTAAACACACCTCTTCTATTATTTTTTCTAGTAGAAGTAACAGTTCTTCACAATAGATAAAAAGATGAATTCCTAAGAAAAATGGAAGAGAGTATGTCTTGGAGTAGTTTACCAGACTGACAGAGCAGCAAAGCAGCACGAGCTTCTTCCAATTTCGAGCTCTTACCTAGTGACAAGAGACTGACAGGAGTATCGACCATGGTAAGGTTCTTTCATATTACCCCATTCGCTGTCCAAGAAAATCAGAAAGCCAACAAACATAGTGAAACGGGTGAGAAGAGATATCCATGGTGGCAGCCAAGATAGGGTTTGAAACCCACGAATAGTGAAACGATATGATTGCCCTAATCTTTCCAAAGCAAAATAACCAATGACCTTTACCAATTTTGATAAAGTTTGAAGTCTGGAAGGATTGAATTAGTAATTCAAAACTCATAATGTATTTTGAAATCTGTGGATTGTTCAATGTCTTGCATGCCGACCAACATCATTACCATTGATGAATTATTGACCAAGTGAAATGCCGACCAAATAATTACTTGTATTATTTGACATGACCACTTTATAAACCAAATGCCGATTACCTTAGTCTTACTTATTTCCAAGTAATCAAGGCCATGCCACTTCCATGGTGACATTTTAAATAAACATAACTTTATACCTGTTGTTGGCCTTAAGGCCTAGTGATTTGTTAACCAAAAGACCCGATAACATATTCACAAGTAATGATGAAATTGTTTGCCTTTATTCAAAGTCGATTGCCATCATATAATGCCCTATATATCCAATGCCTTGTGAAATATAATAAAGGCTAATTTCATGCCAAATTCAATATGCCATACATCCATGCCAAATTCTATATACCTTTTTCCCAAGCCATTATCAAATGTTTCATATACCCATGCCAATATCACAATATTTAAGGAAACCTGATAGGGTTTTCTTAAGACTCAGAACCAGTTGCAATTGATCATCCCAAAAACCAATATAATTGAAAGCATTACTTGATAGAGAAGCACACCTCTGATGTTGTTCAAAAAAAATTATAGCAATGTCATAATGTTAGAAAAACTGAATAAGCCAATAACATATAATCTTGTAGATCACTGTAGCACAAAATGTCAAATCAGAATCATGTCACTTGAACATGGGATCATAGAGAATTACCTATAAACAAGATTCCTTATGATGTGCACATGGAGTCAAGAGATCAATGTCATCACAAATAACATCATAATATGAAGTAAGTATGCCAATGATAGAATGGAAACAATGCAATTGAGTAATTACCACCAAGATGCCAAACTGAAACAAATATTGTCATCAAGGAAAAATAGTAAAAGAGAAGCTCAACAAACTCCCCCTTTGTCCTTGATGGAAAAAACTGAGCCACCAAGCCAAAATAATGAATCAGATCCAAGAGCTCATAATTCTCCCCCTTTTTGTCACACAAATAAAGGGAAGACAATAGTGAAATTCCTTGAAGTTGCAGATATAGCAATGGAGCAGAAAAGTATGAGCTTCAAGGAGATCTGACCAGCTCCCCCTATCACCAAGATATATATATTAAGATAGTAAATATTGAGAGACAAATCCCAATCTAGACCAAAGTCTTTCAAATACCTCTTTAGCCAAAGGCTTGGTAAAGATGTCAGCAACCTGTGCTTGTGTAGGAATATATTGCACATAAACCTCGTTAGCCAACACCTTTTCACAAAAGTGAAATTTAATGGCAATGCGTTTAGTGTGAGAGTGTGTAATAGGATTTTTGGAAATATTAATCGCACTAGTATTATCACACAGAATAAAAATAGGTTTAGGAATTTCAATACCCATGGTAGATAGATTTTTTGATATCTAGATTACTTGAGTACAACAAGAGGTGGCAGCAATATATTTTGCTTCAACGGTGGAGAGTGAAACATAGTCTTGTTTTTTGTTATGCCATGCCACTAATCGATCACCAAGAAAGAAAACAACACCACTGGTCCTTTTCCTATCATCCAGACAACCATCCCAGTCAACATCAGTATATGCAATTAATGAAAAATCATTGCTTCTAGGATACCAGAGTCCATAATCAAGAGTTCCCTGAACATATTTAAGAATCCTTCTAACAACATTAATATGAGATTCCTTAGGAGATGATTGAAATATTGCAACCATGCAGACTTCCTGCATTATGTTAGGTCTAGAGGCTATTAGATATAGCAGGCTACCTATCATGACCTATACTCAGTTGGATTTACAGCAGGAGAATCATCAGCCTTGCTGAGTTTGCAGCCGGTTACCATTGGAGTGCTAACTGGATGACATTCATCCATTTGAAATTTATTTAGCATCTCTCTTGCACATTTTGTTTGAGAGAGAAAAATACCAGATTCAAGTTGAGAAATTTGAATCCCTAAGAAGAAGGATAGTTCTCCCAACATTGACATTTCAAACTCAGATTCCATAATATGAGAGAATTTTTGACTCAAAGCAATATTGTTGCAGCCAAATATAGTATCATCAACATATATTTCAACAACTAAAATATCAGAACCTTTAATTTTAACATAAAGATTGCTATCTACACCTCCTCTACTAAAACCTTTTGAAATTAAATGACTGTCTAGTCTGGAGTACCAAGCTCTAGGAACTTGTTTTAGGCCATATAAAGTCCTTTTCAGCCTGTAAACATGATTAGGATTATTTTTGCAAAGGAAACCTTCTGGTTGTTCCTTTATAAAATTCTTCATCCGAATAACCATTCAAAAAATCAGTTTTGACATCCATTTGATATACAGTAAAGTTCTTGAAAATAGAATAAGCCAAGAAGATTCTAATGGATTCAAGTCTAGCTACAGGTGCAAAGGTTTCATCGAAGTCAATACCTTCTTGCTGAGCATATCCTTTGCAGACATATCTAGCCTTGTTGCAAACAACATGGCCATTTTCATCATGTTTGTTTTTGAATATCAATTTTCCTCCTATAACATTTTTGTCATCTGGTCTTGGGACTAGCCCCCAATTCTGATTTTTCTCAATTTGTTCAATTTTGTCCTACATTGCATTAAGCCAGCATTCATCATTTAGAGCTTTATGATTTTTTTTTGGCTCAAACTGTGTAATTAAACAGAAAATAGTAAGCTCAACTATGTGAGCCTTTTCATCAGAGTTAACAGTTCTTCTCCTTGTTTAAACCCCTACAGATTTATCTCCAATAATTAGATCTTTAGGATGGTTTCTAGCAAGATATTTTGAAGGAGTTTTTGTTACACATTTTTCAAAACTAGTTTTAGCATCTTTAGATTTTGCTTCAACTAGTTTAGGACTTGCTGATTCTACTTCAAGCTTTGTTGTTTCAAAGCCTTCTGAATTTATTTCAAGTTCAAGTTCTTCTTCCTCATCATCCTGCATAGGTTCAGCATCTAAAAGAAGAATCTCATCAAATTTGACATTGACAGATTAAATAATCTTATTCAGCCTATTATTAAAGCATTTATAGGCTTTGCTGTAAGTAGAGTATCCTAAAAAGATACCTTCATCAGACTTAGATTGAAAGCTGCCTAAGTTATCATCATCTCTCTTGATAAAACATTTGCAACCAAATATTCTGAAATGTTTAATTGAGGCAGATTTACCATACCATAGTTCATATGGAGTGAAATTTTATTTAACTCTAATTTGTACTCTATTCAAGATATAGACAGTTGTATGAACAACTTCTTTCCAGTACATATTTGGCAGTTTTGCTTCATCCAACATAGTCCTTGCCATCTCTTTTACAATTTTTTTCTTTCTCTCAACAACCCTATTCTGTTGAGGTGTTCTGGCAGCAATATATTGTCTTTTTATGCCATGTCTTTCACAGTAGTCAATGAATTCTTGTGAGGTGAATTCACCACCTTTGTCAGATCTTAGAAATTTCAATTTTAAATCCGACTCCCTTTCTACCATTTTTCAAAAGACTTTAAAAAGTTCAAAATCTTTAGATTTGTGCTTGAGAAAAGTAAGCCATACCATATGAGAGTAGTCATCAACAAATAGCATAAAATATTTCTCACCACTGATAGATCTAGTCCTTGTAGGACCACATAAGTTTGTATGAACAAGTTACAGAGGCCTAGTAGAAGAATGTTCTTTAGATTTAAATCTTACTTTTGTTTCCTTTCCTTTGAGACATTCTTTACAGACTATATTTTTAGGTTTTCTTAAGACATGCAGACCTCTTACATTCTGATTCTTACTAATCTTAACCATATTATCAGAATTAATATGACCTAGTCTCTTGTGCCACAACCAACTCTCTTCAACATGACTCATTAAGAACATACCTTGATTATTTTCATTTCCAAATGTGTCAAGGAGACTGTAGACATTTCCCTTAGTCCTTCTTCCAGCAACAATAACTTTTCCAAGCTTATTTTTAATTTCACATCTCCATGAAGTGAACAATACCTGATAGCCACTATCAAAAATTTGACTGACACTTAGAATATTGTGTTGTAATCCTTTTACGTAATACACATTGTAAATAGGAGTGTCTTCACTCAAAAGAAGTGAACCTCTATCTTTGATTTGTATACCTGAATTATCCCCAAACTTCACATATCCACCTACATAATCTTCAAGATTAGTGAATTTTTCTTTGTCACCAGTCATGTGGTTTGAACAACCACTGTCTAGGACCCATAAGTCCTTTTTCTTGGAGTGGGAATTAGTTTGAACTAACATAGTTTGTTCTATGTTGTTGACAGTTTTAAGTTTCCAAACCTTTTTAGTTTTCTGTTGTTTATTCTGCTGACCAACTTTATATTGCTTAGCAGAATGACCCATGGAATTGCATGTGAAGCATCTAATCTATCTTGCAAAGCCAATATTTTTACTATAACCAAATCTAGGTGTTCTAGGATTTATAAACCTGCAAGAGCTCACTTTGTGGCCAAATGTTTTGCAAAAATAACAATACCCATAAAAGAAAGGGTTGGAATTATATGATATTCTTTTATTCGTAAAAAGGATGAACATGATCCTTATCAGAATCAGGATTATTAGATGCAACACTTTTGTTTCCAGCAAAAACATTATCCTTTGCACTGTCATTTGAACATTCACCTTTCATAAATCCAATACCTATTTTGTCCTTGTTTAGTTTCTGTTTACTGAGCATGTCATTCAGTTTAAGAGTACTCTCATATTTCTCTATGGTCTTCCTAAGATCAACAATCTCATGTTCAAGTTTTTGAATTTCTTGATCTTTAAGATTTATGCCAATACAAAGACAATATTCAAATCTCTTGGTTTCTTCAAGTTGAGTTTTTAATGAAGCAAGAGCTTAAGAAGAGTTTTTTTCTTGACCAAGTATTTGTTTTTTGAGTTTTTTCAGCTCTTTTAATGCACATTTCAGTTCACCTTCAAGATCCACTTCACCAACTTCAACATCATTGCTGTTAGTTTCTTCTTGTTGAATGATTTCAGCCATGAATAGATTTTCATCCTCTTCATCTAAAGAATCTTCAGATTCAGAGTCTGTTTCATTTTTTGTTGAACAAACTCTTCTTCTTTTTGAAGTTGAATTTCTATTTAGGTCTATAGGCATTTTTCTTAGCCATTTTTTCAGACTTCTCGTTATCACTATTCAGATCACTATAGAGGAACTTTGCAGCAAAGTGGCCTATTTTACCACAGTTAAAGAATTTGAAGAGAATTTTTCCCTTATACTTTTCAGACCCCTTTTTGAGTTTCCTAACAAAGTGGGATTCTTTGGAATCAGAAAATTATGATTCAATAGGCTCATCTTTTTCTTTCCTTTCAATATTAAAGGTAGTTTATTTTGCAGAGGAATTATTTTTACTGATTCTGACTTCATAGGCAGTTAGAGTGCCTTGTAGGCTGTCTAGGGTAAGCTGGTTAAAGTGTTTCTTCTCTACTAGATTAGTGACCTTAGCTTCAAATTTGGTCGGTAATGTTATAATGACCTTAGTTACAACATCAAATTCTTTCACTTCTTCTCCCAGACTTTTCATAGCATTGACAATTTCATCAACTCTCAAAAAGTAATCAACTACTTTTTCAGCGTCCCTCATTTTTATTTCTTCAAACTGGTGTTTTAAAGTGAGGACTTTTGACTATTTAAATTTTTCATTTCCTTGATAGATACTTTCAAGTTTAGTCCAGATTTCCCTAGCAAAGCTACAACGCATGAATTTGATAAAGACATCTTTAGTCAAAGCACACAGGAGAGCATGTTTTTCTCTTGTATTAGTTTCATGTCTTTTCTTTTCATCAGAAGTTGTGGGCAATGTAGTTGGTGCACACATCTAAAAATGGTCACGGTTAATCAAACCTATTAATTAATTAAATATGAATTATTTAATTAATATTATTAAGTCATCTACATATAAATAAATTTAATTATTTATTTATATTGTTCATTTTTCCAATTCTTCTAGTTTAATTAAATAAATAAGTTTATTTAATTATTGCTATCTTCCTCTTAATTAAATAAATAGATTTCAGAATTTATTTATATTAATTATCACAAATTTAAATGATATTCTTCATTTCACATTTAATTAAATATTTATCCATTCTGATTTTCCAGAATACATAATCAGTTCCATGAAATAATGGAGCTCTAGTCATGGATGTGCTTTCATGAGCTTGAGACATTTTGAACAGAATCCAAGGCCAAAATCAATCCTAGGTTGGAAAGACCTATCAGAGGAACCTAGGGTGTGATACCAATTGTTGGAGTGGAAAAGACACTAAGAGGCGGGGGGGGGAATCAATGTTATTAACAGTTTTCACAAATTTTAATAAAACTAAAATAAACCAGATGTATGCTCTCATTTATCAATGATAAACTCATTTATCAATGATAAACTCATTTATCAATGATAAACTCATTTATCAATAATAAACTCATTTATCAATGATAAACTCATTCATGTATTGAACACAATCACATAAACTGAAATGAGAATTATAATGGTGAAACATAGCATATTAAAGCATTCATGCAATGAAACAGATGAACCACATAAGAGAAAAATGACACAAGATATGCCAAGTGGAAAACCAGCTTGGGGTAGAAAAACCACTCCTAAACTGCTACCTTTTTAGGCTTTCATTTTAATAATCACTTTTGACAATGCCTCATAGGCTAATTTCTGAGCACCAACCCCTCTTTTAGAAACACCAATTTGAAGGAGCACCAACCCCTTTTCTATTTTCAGTAAGACATACAATGATACAGAGGATCTCTCTGTTTCTCTAGTTTCTGTCAAGTGTCTCTTGATGGACAATGTTTACATCAAGGTTCAAGCCTGACCCTTCAAAATTCTAACCATTGTCAAGCCTTAAGACAACTTGATAAAATAACTCATATTTTAGATTTTCAATCTCAATGCTCTACTTCTCTTCAATATAATCATAGTGATATTCTCACACTGGTTTTTTCACTTTCTTTCCCATACATTTCTCATGGTTCCTAGAAAAAAGTTACACACTCTTGTTGTTTTTCCAAGAAAAACTAAGAACCTTATATCTCACTAATTTTCCAAGCTAAAACTTAAGGCCCTAATCTCTTTGTTTTTCATCTTAAACAAATTTCATCATTACATTTCAGGGAAAAATTACAATAGTAGCTCATTTTTTATTTTTGAAAAACAAAAATAGAGGTGATTATCATAGTACCTACTTTTTGTCGAACAACCTTGCCAGGTATTCTTGTGTTCCTGAGAGAAAGATCATCATGTAGGTTTTCTTCTGACAAGAATAGTCAAGGAATATGAAAATTTAGAAAGGATACTAAACCCTGTCCACACAAGTAGCTTGCACAGGCAGTGCTAATTGAACAGGGATTAAAAATATAAATATTCCATGAATAATAGGCTCAAAACCTACTGCAACAGTGATGTAACTGAAACCACAATGCAGTGTAACCAAAATCACATAATAATGTACACAAGAACAATTATCAATGAATCTAGGTGAGAAACTAAAAATATTTGCATACTTCATGATTACCCACAAACTAAAAACACCATCCCTTAATTCAGGAGCATAACTGATATGGTAAACTATTGTGATATGCATTTTAGATTATGTGAAATCATGCATTAATTCTAACCATGAACAAAATAAACCTATTTTTCCATCTTCTAGATAGAAGTAAACACATGTCTTCTATTATTTGTGCCAGTAGAAGTAGTAGTTCTTTACAAAAGATAAAAAGATGAATACCTGAGAAGAACGGAAGAGAGTCTGTCATGGAGTAGTTTACTAGACTGACAGAGCAATAAAGTAGCATGAGATTCTTCCAATTTCAAGCTCTTACCTAGTGACAAGAGACTGACAGGAGTATCGATCATGGTAATGGTATTTCATATTCCCCCATTCGTTGTCCAAGAAAGTCAGAAATCCAACAAACACAATGAAACGACTAAGAAGAGATCTCCATGGTGGCGGACAAGATAGGGTTTGAAACCCATGAACAGTGAAACAATATGATTTCCCTAATCTTTCCAAAGCAAATTAGCTGATGACCTATACCAATTTTGATAATGTTTGAAGTCTGAAAGGACTGAATTAATAATTCAAAACTCATAATGCATTTTGAAATCCGTGGACTATTCAATGCTTTGCATGCCGACCAACATCATTACCATTGATCAGTTATTGACCAAGTGAAATGCCGATGAAATAATGCCTTATATTATTTGACATGACCACTTTACAAACCAAATGTCGATTACCTTAGTCTTACTTGTTTCCAAGTAATCAAGGCCATTTCACTTCCATGGTGACATTTTAAATCAACATAACCTTATACCTGCTTTCAGCCTTAAGGCCTAGTGATTTGTTAACCAAAAGACCCGATAACATATGCACAAGTAATGATCAAATTGTTTGCCTTTATTCAAAGTCGATTGCCATCATATAATTTCCTATATATCCAATGCCTTGTGAAATATAATAAAGGCTAATTTCATGCCAAATTCAATATGCCATACATCCATTCCAAATTCAATATACCGTATGCGCAAGCCATTATCAAGTGTTCCATATACCCATACCAATATCACAATATTTAAGGAAACTCGATAGGGTTTTCTTAAGACTCAGAACCAACTGCAATTGATCATCCCAAAAACTGAGATAACTGAAAGCATTACCTAAAAGAGAAGCACACCTCTGATGTTGTTTAGAAAAATTGTAGCAATGTCATAATGTTAGAAAAACTGAATAAGCCAATAACATATAATCCTGTAGATCATTGTAGCACAAAATGTCAAATCAGAATCATGTCACCTGAACATGGGAGCATTGAGCATTAACCTGTAAAAATGATTCCTTATGATTCGCACATGGATTCAAGAGATTAGTACCATCAGAAATAACATCATAATAAGAAGGAAGTATGCCAATGATAGAATGGAAATAGTGCAACTGAGTAATCACCACCTAGATGCCAAACTGAAACAAATATTGTGATCAAGGACAAATAGCAAAAGAGAATCTCAACAAAAATTTAATTCTAAAACTTGTGTAACAAAATAGAGTGTTCCAACACGTCTGAATAGGTATGTTTACACTTGGAATGGTCCTCTTTTTCACCCAAACAAGCATAATCGTTCCGAGCTACGCTCAACCTGATTGATCCCTTAAGGGTCCAAAGTGCAAAATGGCTACAAACTTCAGCATGGTCTTACTCAGATATCATGATGCATAGAAACATCTTGTATAAGCCTATGAGATCATGTTGGGCTCCTCTAAAATAACCTCTCTTGATTTTTACTATCTCGTAAGCATTTTCCCATGGTGGTGAATTTTCACTTGGGGAAAAATTATGAAATGCATGTAGTTGAAAGTTGCAAAGTGGTGCAACTTTCATTTTACAACTCGTGTGAACAAACAAAGTGTTCCAACTCACTTGAATAGGTATTTTTACACTATGCATGGTCCTCTTTTGTACCCTAACACGTGGAATCACTCTGAGCTACGTTCAACTGGATCGATCCCTTAAGGGTCCAAAGTGCAAAATGGTCACAAACTTCAACATGGTGTTACTCGGATACCATGATGGTTAGAAAATTCTTGTCTAATACTATGGGATTGAGTTGGGCCTCTCTATATTAATCTCTCTCAGTTTTTGCTATCTCAAAGGCATTTTCCTGTGGTGTAAAATTTTCACTTGGGGAAAAAGTTGTCAAATGGAAGTAGTTTAAAGTTGCAAAGTGGTGCAACTTTCATTCTGCAACTTGTGTGAACAAATAGAGTGTTCCAATGCATCTAAATTGGTATGTTTATCCTAGGCATGGTCCTCTTTTTCACCCAAACACACAGAATCACTATGAGCTACGTTCAACCAGATCGATCCCTCAAGGGTCCAAAGTGCAAAATGGTTGCAAACTTTAGCATGGTGTTACTCAGATACCGTGACACTTAGAAAATTTTCACCTAATCCTATGGGATCGCGTTGGGATCCTCTATAATAACCTCTCTTGGTTTTTTCTATCTCAAAGGCATTTTCTCATGGTGGCGAATTTTCACTTGGGGAATTTTTTTTCAAATGCAAGTAGTTGAAAGTTGCGAAGTGGTGCAACTTTCGTTCTGCAACTCATGTGACCAAACAAAGTGTTCCAACGCATCTGAATAGGTATTTTTACACTAGTAATGGTCCTCTTTCACACCCAAACATGGAGATTCACTCTGATCTATGTTCAACCAGATCGATCCCTTAGTTTTCTAAAGTGCAAAAGGGAAGCAATCTTTGATGGTCTATTACTCAAAAAACATGAGGCTTAAAAAATATCCATTTGAGCTCATAGGATTGCATTGGGCCCCTCTACAATAACCTCTCTTGGTTTTTGATATCTCACAGTCATTTTCCTGTGGTGTCCAGTTTTCACCTGATGGAAAAAGTGTCAAATGCAACAAGTGTAAAGTTGCAAAGTGGTGAAACTTTTGTTTTGCAATTTGTTGCATGGCTTGTATGGCCTGATGGTGACTGCAAATTGATTTCAATGTTGTTCAGTGTCCTATCTATTATTTTGACTGAGTTTAAGGCATTCCCATTGGGGTTGTAGAATCTTATTGAGTTTTCCCTATAGGCGGGTCTGAAACTCCAATTAAATGTTTTGAAGACATAACAATGTGATTATGGCCCATTCCACTAACTGTAAATCCTATAGCTTAGTGGAATGGGCCCAATATGGTAGGATTTAGTTGATTGAATGGTTTAAGGAGTAGGATAGGTCATTTGTGGGTTTGGGCATGATGCCCTAGTTGTCAAATTTGAATGTTTTGAGTGAAATTTGATGGTTAAAGGTGGGTAGGTGAGGATAAATCTTGGGGCAAAAACTTTTGGTGATAGATTAAGCATGCGTTGGCCATTTATATCATGTTTGATGCATTGGTAAAGTGTAAAGAAGTTGGGAATTTGGATTTTCAGTAAACCCCTTTGTAACTTGCTAAAAATGAGGGCTTTGTATAAAGAGGACTTAGTGAGTGGTTCACTGGCTAAAAGTTGTAGATTTGATGATTTTATAGACTTGTAAATGATTTTCCATAGGTATTTGGGGTTGGACGATTGTTTAGAGGAGAGTTGTTTCATAAATTAGGCTTATTTGGCTTAAGGGGACAACATAGAAGCATCAGTTTGAGGGATTTGTTCCACAAGAGTTATATGAGATTTTGAGATATGTCTTGGTATGCCTTAAAGGGTGTTTGAGTATAGAATTGGTTAATGGGTTTTAGAGTGGAGTTGTGAGATAGGTCCAAGAAAATAGGTCTACAGACGTATAAGGAAAATAGTGAAGTTGTGAAGGGAATCACCCTAGTTAGGGCTTTGGAGATTGAAGGCTTGTTGAAATCAGTTAAATTTGTGATTGGTAATTGAAGGTCTCCCTGCTCTACATCACTTCTCTCCTATTGCAATTTTGGGAGGATTATTACTTTCAAAGTATTGGGAATGCTTTGCCTCTTTTCTAGTTGGCAGTTGCCATTCTAGAAGGCTCATCTCTTGACATATTACTCATTCTTAATCAATTATCAAGTTAATAATCAATGCATTTATTTACAGTTAATCTATTCTTTTCAATTTGTGCAATTTTGGATTTTGTAACTCTACTAGTATTCCTAGAAATATTTAAGTTGTTTAGCATTGACTAATAAAGTTGTTTATCATCAATCAATTAATATTCAAGAAAAATCATGAAGGACAACAATGATCATACAAGGGTTAACAAGTCAATAAGTATACATGTGAATAAGTCAAGCATATACATGTGAAAAAGGGAAGCACAAGTACTCAAAAACACATAAGCCTTGAAGTATACACACAAATACATAGTATACACAAATTAATACAAAGTATATGCATGAATACAAGGTATACACATGAAAACACGTAACGTAAGTTGCAAAGTATACATTGGAATACACATAAGTCACAAAGTATTCATGCAAGTTGTAAAGTATACACTTGAATACACATAACTCACATCTATTGAACCATAGATTTATAATGCAAATATGGACACCATCGATAAAAAAGATTTGTATTAACCAAATATCCATGTAGGCATACATCAATATATGTCGATATAAGTATAAAATATAGGTACAAAATAACCATATAGGCATACAATGTCAAATATATCCAATACAAAATATGTACAAAAATGACATATAGGCATACAACAAAGGGCTCTAGAATCACGAGTCATCTCTCTCCATCCCCTCAAAATAAAATATTTCCCTTTGCTTGTTGATCAGATGGAAATACGTCTATCACTCGTTTATGTTGCGGTCAAGGAGTGCTCTTCCTAGGGTTTAGTTCTTGGTCAAGTCTTATTTGTTACAATAAGAAGTAAAGATATTAATATATAGAAATTACATTAAAAAAATGATATATTTAACAAAATAATCACTTACTACCATCTGATGATCACTCTCCATGAGGGAAATATTCAAATGATCATGCTGAGGCATGCTAAAGCCTTGTATAAACCATCCAAATAGAAATTAAACTACTAATCAATAATGGTTTGATTTTTCACTAACTAACATATATAACAACAAATGTAAATTAAAATTTCGTAATTTTCCTCATGCCTCCCCTGTCAGAGCCATCATGGATTCTATAGTAGATGAAACACTGATCTCCATTGCCCTATGAATATTCAGAGGTGTTTTCTCTTGCAACAATTGAAAATAAAACAACAAGTTATTCAATCATGAAAACTGCAATATAGATCCATGTCATGACTTATAATGTATGAGATAATGAACAAAATTGAGTACTTATTAAACTTTATATTTCTGACTATCATGTTTACTATTTTCCCTATCTATATCTTGTTTGAAAGCACATGTTTTTAGGCTTTTACCCATAGTAGCAAGCCGGTGAACCATTTGATAAAATTATTTCATAGACATGTATGATAATTGTGGTGGCATAGAGAAGGTAGTGAACTATTTGAAAAAATACCTCAAAGAAATGGGGTCTCATGGTGATGGAATGCCATTACAAAAAAATGCACATCATGGCATTCCATCACCATAAGACTGCATTTCTTTTAAGAATTTTTTCAAACAGTTCATTTCCTTCTCTATGGTATTATTGCTTACTATTATGCTTTGATAGAAATTTTTCCAACCATCCATAGTTTGTTGGAAAAAACCTATTTTAGGCTTTTAGCCATAGCAACAAGGAAGTGAGTAGTTTGATAAAATGATTTGGTACACATGTATGGAAAATGTGGTATCATAGAAAAGGTGGTGAGATCTTTGAAGAAATGCCTCAAATAAATGTGGTCTCATGGTGATGGAATGGCATTCAATCACCATGAGACCACATTTCTTCAAGGCATTTTTTCAAACTACTCACTACCTTGTCTATGCTATTGCTTACTATTATGCTTTGATAATTTTTTTCCAAGCATCCATAGTTTTTTGGAAGGCACCTTTTTTAAGCTTTTAGCCTAGTATCGAGGAAATGAACTGTTTGATAAAATTATTTGGTAGACATGTATGAAACATGTGGTAGCATAGAAAAGGCAATGAGATATTTGAAAATCTACCTCAAATCCATCACCATGAGACTGCATTTATTTGAGGCATTTTTTCAAACAACTCATTTCCTTTTCTATGCTATTGCTTACTATTATTATTTCATATATTCCTTCCAAGCATCCATAGCATAGACAAGGTAGTGAACTATTTGAAAATATGCCTTAATAAAAAGTGGTCTCATGGAATGCCATGACAAGTAAATGCAGTTGGAAGCTGCTACTACTTATTACTTATGCTATGTGAAGTAATTGCATCACTGCTTATGTTGAATTTATAAACAACTATATTGTAGTTGAATTTTTTTTATCTATCAACATCTAGTTATTAGTTATGGAATGTGAAGTAATGCTTTGAGTTTGAAAGATGTGCAATGCAACGTAATCAACGATATGAATATAAGATATGCACACAAATCTATTAAGTACAATTCATTAGTTAAACTCTTTATTCTATTACTTGTGTGAAGTTTTGACAAAATCCACTGACACTAGGAGGTGTTTCACGAAACCTCCAATATTAGCCTATTCAACATCCAAAATCACATATTAAAATACCATTCATAAAACAATGCTATTAACATGTAATAAATTTATAATTGTTTACTAGTTACATACCTCAATAGTAGGTGCAGTGGAGAAATAAGTAGGTGTAGGGATGGTGTATCTAGTATCAACACTGTGACCCTACAATTTTATTAATATCATAAAACTAAATTAGTTAATCTTGCATTTCAAAATAAAAATTTAATAAATTAAATTCAATGAACATGCTAAATTTTACCTAAGTATCAATGCCATAGGCCTCATGCAAAATGTTAGCTACCCTTTCCATCTCCATAGCTATAGATGGATCCTATGTAGTAAAATCTTGTGTGTCGATGGGATCATATGACAAGTCGCCCCACAAGATTGACACAAATGGGATCAAAGCCCACCACTTGAAGACTCCCCTGGATGGCGCTATAGAATAGGGTTGGCATGTTGGATGACACTCTGGGTCAAAGAGCTAATGGCCTACAAAGTCTCTACATCGGAACTCTCCTTCATGAAAGAAGGGATAACAATGTGCTCATGAGGCGGCCTAGCGAGAGGTCTTCTCCCTTTCCACATAGGATCCGACTGTGCACCGGGTCTATCTTGTTCTGACCCCCCACCTCTCCCCTGGAAGTTCCTCATATTAAAATAATTTGGGATTTTAATCAAGATGAACTCACAATATATTTTCCTAAGGAAATTCTACGGGACTTCACAATTTTTGCATGGTGGAAAATCAAAAACCATGTACCACCTATCCCAAAAGTGGTTCCTAATCCATTGGTGGTGGCACCAATGAATAGGAAACCTCTAAACATTGAGGCTAATATTTTCATTTGTGTGTGGGTCAGTGAATAATGAGAACAAATCACCTTTTGTAAGTTTTAAATATTTTACTACTTTGTATGATAGTTTATCTTCGTAATAAGCCCTGGCCGCCTACATCCTATCCTTCCAACTAGTTAATTGTTTACTAATTGAATCTAAATGTTTTAGAATTTCCTTTAATGAAGCTGCCAGGGTCATTCTTTCTGTAGTTGAACTGTTTGGATCATTCTGGTAGAGCTCTCAAAAATTTTCCACAATTATGCTCATTCTTGTTTCCCTAGTGTTTGGCACCACTGGTCTACCTTGGGGTTTTGGATTTTAGCCATAAAAAACTTGGCTTTGGGTCTTTTGTTTCATTTTGGTCTAGACATTCTAATCCTGCGTTGACCTATTGTTCTAGGTTATCGGTTGCATAAGTCATGGTTTGAGCCTTTTAAGTCATTTGTATTACCAACCCCTATTACCTGGCCTATCGGTTCTTCCATATTGGGACTTGATATTAATTTTTCCTAATGTCAGGTTGATAATTGTTTAAATTTCAGACTTATGTCTAAAATTTATCCCTAAATGGTTTTCTCCCGTCTACCTAAGCTGGCCCCCTTTTATAAATACCTTTGTTTCATGTGCAGGATTGTGGACCGTCGGATCGATGATCTTAATCTTGACTGTTCCCCGTAGGCCTCACAAGATTTTCTAATGACATCACTAAAGTGTGGCGAGGTCTGTGAGATCTTGCCACTTGTCATGTACAATGATGGGGCCCAGTTTTAATTTTCAAGTGATATGCATAAAGGTTATCAAATCAATGGTTGTCGTATTATAATGAGGGTTGATGAGGATTAATTATGGTCATTCCTCACCAACCATTCATGATTAAAATAATTTTTTTAAAACTGTTGTGAGGTGTGTGGACTAATGACACATGTTTGCGCTTGGCAGTACAGGGTGGTTGGTTTGGGCCTAGGCCCGCAAATGATGAGCATGTTTGCTGACTAGGAGTTGTGTTATTGGTTGATGGGCCTACCATGTGGTGACATGGGATTTTCAACAATGCTTGACTCAATCTGAGTCATTCAACACGCCAACTCCTTGTTGCATCAATGACCCAAATTCAAAAAATGGAATTAGCCATGTGATGGCCTCTTGAGCTCTGCAAAATACACATATTAATGGCCCAAGCTATTCGATGGATATCATCCCGATTTCCATGCATGCAAGTGATATTCTCCTGACAATCATGATGGATTTTATGCCCTTTTCCATAAGGTTGGAAACTAACAGTAGTGAAATTGATGTCAGCCACTAATAGCTCACTTGCTCGTAATGTAATTGGAGCATTAATGGTTACTGCACCTATTTTCTTGATAAATCTCTTTAATTGTTCATTTGCATCATTGCAATTTTGAGTCTGAATTCATCTATGTAAAATGAGAAAATTAGTTGCTTTTGGTTCACCATTGCATAGGATTGCAAGGATGAGTGCGGGAAACTCTTAGCGGGAGGCAAAGCAAAGTGAAAAGAGCTTCGTTCCTGGTGCTCTTGGAGCTAATGAAGAAGGTGTTGGACCCCTCCTATGTCTGGTTAGGAGCAGTCCTTGGCTCAAAGGTTAGGTTATAGGGGTAGAGGTAATGGGCTGTGGAGAGGAAAGGAGTTCTATTGAGTGTGGTGGAAAATGAATAGCCAAGCCAAATTTTTGGAATTATGAGTCACCCATTGAGATTACTGGTGGCTCTCATAGTGAAAATTCTGACATTGACTTGGATTATTGTAGCTACCTTACAGCCTTAATTGAATTGGTTGGTGTGAATGAGGATGTCCTCACGGTGTAGCCTATTTCCGTAATGGTAACGTGTGCTATTGTTGAATCTAAATTTGGTATTGATAAGGATAGGGTGGTGCTCTCCCTTCTCACTGAAGCAAGTACACAAAGAGGTCACTTGTACCATGCCCATGATATTGCTCCTTGTTCTGGTTATTGGTGTGGTCTTCTGGGTCCTGCATTTTTGTCTTGGTGCTGGTGCTATCTCTTTTTTGTCTGACATGGATGAATATGACAAAGCCTTGGTGGTGTTTTGCTTTGACCAACTGGTTACAAGGGTCTTAACTATTTTTGATTCCATGTTTATTGAATGATTATATCCATTAGTATGGGAATTGTGAAATGAAATGACATTTCATTTTTGAAATGAAATTCTGCTAAATTGTAATGGAATGAGCCTGATGCTTGTTGCTCTCCTATTCTATAAAGGAGATTTCAAGGCTCATTTTAGAGGTCGGATTTTTTGATCCTGAGGTCTAGGTGGTGTACATTGAATGCATACAATGCAAAATTTAGAATGACTTAGCTAGTAATTTTTTTTGGGTAGGATATGTACATGAAATAGTCATAAGATCTTTTTTGTAATTACTGATATCGAAATAAATCTAAACAAATTTAAGGAAATTTCCATCCTGTGTGTGTTATGACAACTTATGAATGGAATTATCAATGGTTCTTTCATTTATCTTCAATGGTACACTTGAATGTATGATTCACTTTCTTTCTTTAACTTAATGAGTTAATCAAATGCTTGAAAAGGGATCGTAGGTCTGTGCTAATGTACTAAGGATCTGATAACGAGTTTTGTTTTGAATATAGAGAACTCTTATGATGTAAGACATTGTGAGAATCGTTCACTGGTATTAGGGTTAAATTTTATGTGAATCCTACCAAATAAAATGAGACACTCATTAATTTATTTAGGGTTCGTTAAATAACTCAAATCAGTAACCCCTTGCACGTGGATTCAAAGTCAAAACATTATAAAATAAAAATTCAATCTATTATGAGATGGAGATCTCATATAATACCTGTATTCCTAGCATTAAGTGATTATTTGTTCAATGGTGTGCCAAGCCCTTGATGAATAGTATCTATTTACATTTGGTAGGAATTTATGTGTGTGTGTAGTCTTCTTGAGGCATGAAATATTTTATGAACACTAATAGGAACACCCTCCTTGGTTTCACAGAGACTGAAGAGTAGGGGTAAGGACTTAAGAAGCTTTACCTATCAGTTGGCTACTAAATTTTGACAATTCTTAAACATAGAGATTGGTTAGCTCTTAGAGAGTGTCAAGGCTTAGCTAGGATTGAAAAAACACTAAAAAAATGGTTACACTGCTGGGGAGAACTTTAGATACATTTAAATAAAAAGGAATCCTAGGTGTTGATAGTAGTATCACAAAGTCAAGTATTTGGAGAATCTAAACTTTAAGTTTGGATTTTTGAAAGTTTTGGACCTGGAATGGATTGGTAGCAACACGATCTTAAAAAATGTGAATGTGAATCTGCTATGGGAGAAGACCCAGAACGAGATATACTCTTGAAAGAATTTTATAGTCCTTTGAAATTCGGTCCTCTATTAAGGAGGTGGTGACTCTATCTAAAGAACCAATTGAACTACATGGAAGATTTTTGGATTTGCAAGATTTGAAGTCACGAAGAAAAGGTTAAGAAATGCTGCTAAGTTTCCAGGTATTCTCATAAAGCTAAAGAGAGTATTATTTTGTTTATGAGAAATATTCACAACTTGAGATGATAGATGGTTCCCTATTACATGAATTTTCATTTAGAAAGGGAATAGTAGTATTTCTTTTCATACTTTTGATATGTAACATATAATATCTATAATGATTTGAGAATTATGCTTATTTTGAACTATGCCTCTAAGAAAAATTTAGGGCATAGGTATTCAATCTATGTTTTAGAATCATGGTTGAATTTGTAAATGATTTCACTTTTTAACCATGCATGAAGTTGATAATGGATACAAGAGGGTTTCCGTGTGAAACATCAAGTAAAAGTATGTAGGGAAAATGAGTTTTGCCAAGCCTTCAGAAGGATTTTGTTATTGAAAGGTATATACCATTGGTTTTTAGTGGTATTAAGGGTTTCCCTAATTTGATTCCTAAGAATGTTAGGAAGTATTTTCCAAAATTCATAGGGAGAAATTTAGAATCAACCTCTAAACATATGCAAACCTTCACTAATGTCATGGGGGATTATGAAGTGAATCATGAGGACGTTGTCATAAAGCTTTTTGTTCAATCCTTGAAGGATGATGCTAGGGATTGGTTCTCGTATTTACCTGCATGTTCTATTGCTTCATGGAATCGGTTTATGATGGCCTTTGTTGAGAACTTTGGTGAAAGGGTAAACCCAAGTGTGTTGAGGAATTTTTTTATGGAAATCCACATAAGAAAAGATGAATTGGTCCCTACTTTTAATCTCCGATTTGCAAAGGAAATCAGGGAAATTCCAAAGAACATAAGACCAAATGATACTGAATGTTTGGTTGTGTATTTAGGAGAATTTAACAAGAAGATGAATTTTTTGTTAAGAGATAAAGAGCCTGCAACATTGCATCAGGCATGTCAAAATTCCATGGATATTGAAAACAATTTGAAATACTCAATGATGAAAGGGTATCTGGCTGCAAGTGTTGATTATCCTAGCATACCATATACAAATAGAATTCAAGGATCAGATGTTGGGAATGATTGTCAAGATAAAAATGATCCTCCTACTATGATGTCTCCATCCTCATAGTATAAATATCATAATGAGTCCCAAATTGAAAATCAGCAAGGTTTGAGCAATGTTGATCAAAACTCTTTTATGCAAGAATTATATGAGATGAAAAGATAGGAAGGAGAATCATCATTTAAATTGTTTATGAGATTTTTGGATGCTTTGATAGAATCCCCCAATGATTTAAGACCCAAAGATTATGTGTGCATTGATTTTTTTGGTGAGATTTATGAACTTGGGCTGACTACTTTGCTAGAAGAGTTGAAGCCCCATAGCTTTGACCAAGTTCCTGATTGGATAAAGATTATAGAATCAACTAGGTTTTGTTATGCACAAAATGTGGATTCTCAAAATGAAGACAACAGACACCCTCTTGAGGAAAATTAGACGATAATGCAAATGAGTGAAAAGTGTATCTCAGATGATGAACATTGTAATTAGCTCACAATCGACACATGTGCAAATCCTTGCAGTAATGAGGAGGCTGAAGATACATGGGATGATAATGAAATAAATATGCAAGAATTATTTTCTTGTAATGGCTCAGATGATAATGAAATGAAAAATGAAATTCCATGTGGTAGTACTGACACTTTATTACAAACGAATGATTCTAGTCCTGAAAATGCAATTTCAAGTTTCACTCTGAAAATTTTGATTATGGTTTGTATATTGATATTCCTTCTGGTGATAAAAATCATAATTAGGACAATTGTGATTTTTCTTCTGAAGATGGTATGGAAACATGTTCGTCACTTGAAGAGTGCAATAATAAAGAAGCTCATGATGTCATTTGTCTGCAAATGAAGAAAAAAATTAAATATGGTGAATGCTTGGAATGTACCCTAAGTTTGCTATCAAGGGGGCATGTTCATTATGTGAGTGAGGCAGAGTTTGAAGACACGTATGTGTATAATAAACATGTTAATTTAGAAGATAATACTGAATATGATGAAGATGTTGCTAAGTGTGTTTATGCTCCTACTCTTCATGAGTGTCTGTATGAAGCAAAGATGGAAACGTTAGTGATTCATGAAGAGGATGATATTGTGTATGATGATGAAAGAGGGGGTTTGTCTTGGTCTGATCAAGCAGTACATTGTGGAGAATGTATGGATCTTGAGTCAACATTTTTACCCATTGATAAGACTAAAGAGCTTGTTGATTCACATAATAATAAAGTTGCAGATTGTACCAATATTGCAGAAAATTCTGATTCATGCATAGACCAACCAAGGAATGAATATATCCACACATCTCATGTTGAGAAGAAAGAATTCAATTTCATTACTGGTGAAATATTTTTAGCTTGCACTAAATTTTTTAATTTTAGATTGACACACACATCAGCTGATATGTTGCATGAGGTTTCTAGTGCACATGGGTGTTTTCCTCGTCTTCCCATTGATATTGAATTACTTGAGCCCATTCTTGAGGTTTTTTGCATTGAATTAGATGATGATGAGAAGAGTGCATCTGAATATTGTAGTGAGCCTTAGATGAGTGCATTTACTCATTCCATGGATGTGGATGTTGCATATGATCCTTGTTTATATGATGCCAAGTTGTATTCTGATATACCTGGACACAATTGTGGACAACTATGCCTATGTTACAGTGATCCATATAAGGATGCTCTAGAATATGCATCTTTTGTATGTGATATTTTCAAGCTTGATGTCCATGATTCACCATAAGTTATTTATGAGAACTTTTAGTTTGATGTGCAAAATAAATTCAATGATAACATCTGTGATATTAAAAATCAAATGGATTGTGAAGGTTTCTATCTCTCAACTCAAGTCAGTGAGTAGCTTGCCAAGGTAAAATGTCACAATGATTGTGAATTTCGGCTGAAACCTGATTGTAGATTGTAGATTGACAAAATTGGCGGTGATATTGGAAAACAAAGTGATATTGTGCGGCATGTTAGTAACCAAGTAGGTTTATGGGCACTTAAGGGGACTATTTATAGACTTGGTTTACTTTAGACAACAAAGAACTTTGTTTTTGACAGAGGTAAATTATGGTTTTTCTTTGTTGGGAGCCTGGGGCCACCAAGTGAAGTTTGAAAATGGTTTCTAATGCAACATCTTGGGGCTATTTTTAGGATGCCCTATCTGACTCAGTGTTTAGTCTGCTTCACTTGAGATTTTGGTTTCTTGCTATGCCCACAGGGGGCATACATCCCCAGTCGGAGCCACTGGTAGAGATCTCAATTTTTTTCCACAATTATGTTCATTCTTGTTTCCCTGGTGTTTGGCACCACTGGTCTACCTCAGGATTTTGGGTTTTAGCCATAAAAACCTTGGCTTTGGGTCATTTATTTCATTTTGGTCTTGACATTCTAATCCTACATTGACCTATTGTTCCAGGTTACTAGTTGCATAAGCTGTGGTTTGGGCCTTTTAAGTCGTTCGTGTTACCAACCCCTGTTACCTAGCCTATCAGTTATTTTGTATTGGAACTTGATATTAATTTTGCCTAATGTCAGGTTGATAATTGTTTAAATTTTAGACTTATATCTAAAATTTATGCCTAAAGGGTTTTCCCCCATTTGCCACGGGCGACCCCCTTTTATAAATAACTTTATTTCATGTGCAGGATTGTGGACCGTTGGATCGATGATCTTAATCTTGATCATTCCCCACAAGCCTCACAGGATTTTTTGATGATGTCACTAAAGTGTGGCGAGGCCTGCGAGATGTTGCCACTTGTTATGTACGATGATGGGGCCCAGTCTGAAATTGCCAACGATATGCATAAAGGCTATAAAATTGATGACTGTCGTATTATAATGAGGGTTGATGAGGATTAATTGTGGTTGCTCCTTTCCAACTGCACATGATTAAAATAACCATTTTAAAACTTCTGTGAGGTGTGCAGACTAATAACACATGTTTTCACTTGGCGGTACAAGGTGGTTGGTTTGGGTCCGCAAGTGATGATCATGTCTGCTGATTGGGAGTTGTGTTATTGGCCGATGAGCCTTCCATGTGGTGGCATGGGATTTTCGATGATGCTTGACTCAATATAATTCATTCAACATGCCAACTCCCTATTGCATCAATGACCCAAATTCAAAACATGGAATCAGTCATGTGATGGCCGCTTGAGCTCTGCAAATTACACATATTAATGGCACAAGATTTTCGATGGATATCATCCTGATTTCCATGTGTGCAAGTGGTATTCTCTTGGAAATCATGATGGATTGTACACCATTTTCCATAAGCTTGGAAACTAACAATGGAGAAATTGACATCAACCACTAATCGCTCGCTTGCTCGTACTGTAATTGGAGAATTAATGGTTACTGCACCAGTTTGCTCGATAAATGCTCATTAATTGTTTATTTGCATCATTGTAATTTTGAGTCTGAATTCATCTATGTTACTGCATTGGGTGGTTTATGTTCTTGCAAAGCTTTGGGTCTGTGTGTAAAATGAGCAAATTAGTTGCTTCTGGTTCACCATTATGCAAGAGTGTGAGGATGAGTGTGAGAAACACTCTATGAGAGGCAAAGCCAAGTGAGAAGAGCACCATTCCTGGCTCTCTTGGAGCTAATGAAGAAGGTGTTGGGTCCCTCCTGAGTCAGGTTAGGAGAAGCCCTCAGCTAAAAGGTCAGGTTACATGGGTAGAGGTAATGGGTTGTGGAGAGGAAAGGAATTCTGTCGAGTGTGCTGGAAAATCAATGGCCGAGCCAAAGTTTGGGCAGTATGAGTCACCCATTGAGATTATTGGTGGCTCTCGCAGTGAAAGTTCCGACACTGACTTAGATTATCGTAGCTACCTCGCGGCCTTAACTGAATTGGTTGGTGTGAATGAGGAGGTCCTCCCGGTGTCCCCTGTTGCCACGGTGGTACCGTGTGCTGTTGTTGTTTCTGAAGTTGGTATTGATAAGGAAGGATAAGGTGGTGCTCTCACTTCTCACTAAAGTGAGGACATAGAGTGATCGCTTGTACCATGGCCATGATATTGCTCCTAGTTCTAGTTAGTGGTGTGGTCTTCTAGGTCCTACATTTTTGTCTTGGTGTTGGTGTTATCTCTTTTTGGTCCGATGTGGATGAATACAACAAAGCCTTGGTGGTTTTTTGCTTCGAATGACTAGTTACAAGGGTCTTAACTATTTTTGATTCCATGTTTACCGAATGATTATATCCATTAGTATGGGAATTGTGAAATGAAATGACATTTCATTTTTGAAATGAAGTTCTACTAAATTTTAATGGAATGATCCTGATGCTTGTTGCTCTCCTGGTCTATAAAGGATATTTCAAGGCTCATTTCAAAGGTCGGATTTTTTGGATCTTGAGGTCTAGGTGGTGTACATTGAATGCATACAATGCAAAATTCAAGATGACTTAGCTAGTAAATTGTTTTGGGTAGGATATGTACATGAAATAGTCTTAAAATATTTTATTTAATTAATGATATCAAAATAAATAAATAAACTTAAGGCAATTGCTCTCCTATGTGTGTTATGATAGATTATGACTGGAATTATCAAGGGTTCTTTCATTTATCTTCAATGGTACATTTTAATGTATGATTCACTTTCTTGCTTTAACTTAATGAGTTAATCAAATTCTTGGAAAGGGATTGTACGTCTATGCTAACGTGCTAAGGATCTGATAAGGAGTTTTGTTTTGAATATTGAGAACTCTTATGATGTAAGGCATTGTGAGAATCGTTCACTAGTATTAGGGTTAAATTTTATGTGAATCCTACCAAATAAAATTCAACCTAATGTTTCCCTAACCCTAATTGTGGGTTGTTATATTGAATCTTGTCCATAGATTCTAGGGCACTTATCAATATTTAATCTCATCCATCCACACAAAATTGCATTTTCTATAAAATGCTAATTTTGTCTCATATCTTGCAGTTATATATCTCTTGAATCTTTGAATAATATAGCTCTCTTTAGTCTTTGAATTTTTTCGACTTCTTCTTCATCATCTTGCATTCTTGCATATAGTCATTTAAAATCCTTCAAAATTTTCTTAGGGCTTATCATTGTCATTAGTTTGCTCATCATAAATCTAAGGGCAACAACATATTTCAACAAGTTGAGAAGGTATAATGGAGGTCAGTCATGGAGGATGAAGATATCTGGTGAGATTGTTTCATTTATTACTTTGCACTTCATTATTGCTTTGGGTTTTTATGTTTTGCATGTGATATTGCTAACCCTAGAAAAATACCCATTGTTACAACTAGTATCTTAAAATACTAAATAAGGGGCAGTATTAACTATAATTTTTTATTAAAAACCTTCATACAAGAATATTACAATAGAAAAATACCTAAGAACTGCTGCAACCAACTCTTCTGATGATGTAAAAACTTATGTAGAGTCATCACCTCTTTGAAAGAGGAAAAGATCTTCAGGGTAAGTACATAAAGATGGGTCACAATTTTGTGGCCAACTTTTTAATTTTTTTTTGAAAGCTCATAACGTGAGCGCGTTATAACACACTCATGTTATGGTTTGGTGTGTCGAGCCTGAGGCTCAGCCACAATGAGCCCATAACATGAGTGTTTTATAATGTGAGCAGATTATAATGCAAGTGTGTTATAATGCACTCGTGTTATGACCTATTAAAAGAAAAAAAAATAAAAAAAATTAGTGTTGCTTGACTCTATTTTTTTCTTGCCTGGGCCAAAACCCCAATATTCTATGCTCACATTCTAGGAGGAGGCATTTTTTAAAATTCTTCATCAACGGTTGTTGTTTCATCACCAGGATTCTACCATGTCAATGAGGAGGTCTAAGAGGTAAGGATTTTTTGTTTTTTGTTTTGAATTTGTTAGTTTTAGGTTGTTTTTGATGTTGTTTTTTTGAATTTGTAGGAGATGGTAATCAACCTGCAAACCCTCCTCAAAATCCTGAACAAGCACAACAACAACAAGAGGAAAAAATTCCTCAATAAGAACAAGGAGAAGAACAACAACAAAACCCTGAAGTTAATCAACCACAACCTCAATCACCTCCACCAATCCCTCAACATCCTCTTGGAACTCATCAAAACTTAATGAGTGAAATTGAAAAGAATAAAAACCAACTTGTGGATTTAATCAGGAGGTTGAACGTGTTGGTGTTTTTTCAATCCCAGCTAATCCTTAACACTCTATAAGAGGCAACCAATCTCTATGTTAAAGAATTGTCAAAATTTAGTGGCCAACTGATAGGTAAAGCTTCTTAAGTCCTTACCCCTTCTCTTTAGGCTGTGTGAAACCAAGGAGGGTGTTCCTATTTTTGTTCATAAAATATTTCATGCCTCAAGAACACTACACATAGAGATAAATTCCTACCTTGGCACACCATTGAACAAATAATCACCTAATGCTAGGAATATAGGTATTATATGAGATCTGCATCTCATAATGGATTGAATTTTAATTTTATAATGTTTTGAATTTGAATCCGCGTGCAAGGTTTTACTGATTTGAGTTATTTAATGAACCCTAATTGAATTAACCAGTGCCTCATTTTATTGGGCAGGAGTCATATAATATTTAACCCTGATACCAGTGAACGATTCTCACAATTCCTTACATCATAAGAGTTCTCAATATTCAAAACAACACTCCTTATCAGATCCTTAGCACATTAGCATAGACGTACAATCCCTTTCCAAGAATTTGATTAACTCATTAAGTTAAAGCAAGAAAGTGAATCATACATTAAAATGTACCATTGAAGATAAATGAAAGAACCCTTGATAATTCCATTCATAATCTGTCATAACACACATAGGAGAGCAATTGCCTTAATTTTATTTATTTATTTTGATATCATTATTTAAATAAAATATTTTATGACTATTTCATGTACATATCCTACCCAAAACAATTTACTAGCTAATTCATCTTGAATTTTGCATTGTATGCATTCAATGTACACCACCTAGACCTCAAGATCCAAAAAATCCGACCTCTGAAATGAGCCTTGAAATATCCTTTATAGACCAGGAGAGCAACAACCATTGGGATCATTCCATTAAAATTTAGTAGAAGTTCATTTCAAAAATGAAATGTCATTTCATTTCACAATTCCCATACTAATGGATATAATCATTCGGTAAACATGGAATCAAAAACAATTAAGACCCTTGTAACTAGTCAGTCGAAGCAAAAAACCACCAAGGCTTTGTTGTATTCATCCACAGATTCTAGGGCACTTATAAATCTTTAATCTAGAGCGCCATAAGAATGGTTTTCACTATTGGATGAGATTTTTCTCTTTACTATTTTTGATATTTTATGATTTTTTGGGTGTCACCAAGATGCCTGTTTGCCAAGTTTTTAGTGACGATTTTTTTGATTTTTCAATTTTTGCATTTTGCCGGATAGCCTTGATGCTTTAGATGACCACTAACCATGCTGAAGCCTTTTGACGATGCTGATGTAGAGACTGTGCCATGGCATGCCAATAATGACCTTTTTGAAGTAGTTTCCTTATCAAGATGATAACGCTTGCATACACCTGATTGATGTCATTGTGATCTATGTTGATACTAGAGTTGGCCTTATTAGAATACACACATAATGATAGAATTCCATGAGAGTCCTTGTGGTAAAGAGTTGCTGCCAAAATGCAATGGATTTGTGACATGGGATGTTTGGATTTTAAGGAGGATGTAGGATTATGATGGATGATGGTGGAAGTGGACAAGTTGGTTGGATGTTTGGATGTATTGGTTTTTATTCTCCAAAATTTGGGTGTCAGATTAGGATAGTGTTTGGAACCAACACTTTGATATGTCTTTCTTAATGGCCATTTTGACGGAGGTGGACATGTATTGTATGTGGGAGTTGTCTTGTGTTGTGCCTCCACATTTTGATTGACTTTTGGATTTGGCATATTTTCTTTGCCTGATTCATTCTTTTCTTGACTTGATCCATTTTATTTTTGGATCCATTTTGGCTTCATTTTTCTGCTTGTATTTTTGATTGATTCGATGGCCTTTGACATGTGATTTTGAACTTTGGATTTGTAATAATTTTTTTGGTTCCAAATTGAAGGTTTATTCATGATGGAATGATGGTTTGGGGTGTGGAGGGAAGGGGTGTTAGTAACAATCTTATGACAAGGACTACTCATGACACCCATTTTGATGTTTGTACCTGATAAAGTTGACCCCATATCAAGGAGGAACCACTAACATCATTAGATTTTTTGACAAATGAATAGCCAAGACCTTGATGTCTGTAATGTGCTTGAACTTGAACGGGTTCCAAAATTCCTTGCTCGTGTAGGCCTAATCCTTTTCCCTGATAATTCATGTTCTGAAATTTTTTGGTTGTGATGGGGTACTTTTTGTTGTGGGAGCAAGATGCCAACCCATCCTTATTATGGAAATTAATGCTCGAAATATTCTCATCCGTGAGAAATCCTTCTCTGAAAAAGATAGATGATCCTAATTGATAGGATGTTATAGCTTCAATGACATGTTGGATAGATTTTTGACTGACATCTTCAGTTTGATTTTATGACATATCAGATTCTGATGATTCTACTGGTGCTTCAAAGTTGATGTCGAAACCTTCTTCATGGTCATGGTCATAGATCCCACTGAATTTAGTTATAGCTTGATCATTTGCAAATATGTCCATGCTAGGAGACTCTTGTTCTAGTGGAAGATCATCTATGTGTTCCATGGGGGAAAGTGTCTCTTTGTTTCTAGTGTCAATGTTGGAATCTTGGAGAGGGTCATCTTCAAGTGTGTCATCATGAATGGCATATAGGTCAAGGAGTGGATCATTTTGGAATTTTGGATCAATGGTAGGGTCTTGGTCAAAGATGGGGTTTTCTTGAATGTCATGATTGGAAATAGGATCTTGACCAAGGTTAGGGTCATATTGAATGATATCGTTGTGGATGGACTCTTAAACAAGGATAGGTGTATTTGGTATGCCATGATTTTCTAGGAGGAATTCTTGAATGGACTTAAATATGGGGTCCAATGGACTGCTTTGATCTGGACAAGACGGTGATGTTATGATGTCATGATTTGGACTTGCCTCTTGACCTGTATCCTCAAGTGTAGGTAAGAAGATGGGACTTTGGAGACCATGACTAGATGTGTTTTCATGAAAACATGGAGTGTCTTGGAATGGATTGGTGTGTAATGGAATAAGATATGACATGGAGGTTTGGACTTGGTTGAGGGATGATGTGATAGGATAGGACATGACTGCATGACAAGGATATGATGTGGATGGAGGAATAGGATATGATGTGAGTGGAGGACTAGGATACGATACGAATGAAGGACTAGGATATGACATGAATGAAGGACTAGGATATGATGTGGAGGCTTGGATTGGATTGATGGATGGATGATTTACCCTGTCAAAGTTAGGGTGGGTATGAATAATGGAAGTTTTTTGTGACTTAGTGCCATGGATGGTGTTAGGGGACTCTTGATAGTAGATGGATAGAGGACTAGGACTCATGGATTGTTGGTAAGATGGATAGATGGATGGAGGGCTAGGGGTTGTAAATTTGGACTTGGATTGGAGGTATTTTATTTTGAAGTCCCTAATAAGTTGTGCTTGACCATTACCAATGAATTTGCATTCAATTCGACTAGAAAGCATGTCATAGTGACTTGAAGACATGATGGTGGATGGAATAAGACTAATGCTATGCAAAGTGACAATGCAAAATGATAAAAGGGGATGCCTTATTCCAAATGATCTTTAGGAAAGGTTTTCTAACCACTCAAAGTTTGGCCAACGTCTCAATTTGGATTGTCAAAGGACTGGTTTTGAAGGACAAGATGACAAAATGACAAGGTGAGATTTCCACACTAGACTTATGAGTTGGAAGCAGCTCACCAAAGGACAATAACTTAGGATTGGTTTGTTTGGCTTGGTCCAATGACAATTTACTTTTTGAGACAATAGTTTGACAAAGGAAGGAAAGTTTTCTTATCCTAAAGTATGCAAAATTGAGGACTTAAGACTTGGCCTATGTTGAAGATGATGATGGATTGAAAACTAAATGCGAACTAATGAATGCAAAGATGGATGACTTGGACAATTTTTTTGCTGGTTTCAGAAAGAGACTACTGGAAAAAGATATCAGGAAAATCTGCTTGCAAAACGATTGGCCTCGGGTTTTTGACAATAAAATATTTTTTAAGATGGTAGGCAAATGCGTCACTTCAGGTTTCAAATGCGTTGTGGGAAGGCAACTGCATTGTAGGTTCTTGCAAATACGTTGCAAGCTAACATATGCATTGCAGGATTTTAGCAGGTTTTTTAAGCATAGAAAATGCGGTTCGACAGAGCATTTGCGGCTCATGTATAAATAGTTGCGGTTCACTTTGGCAGATGCAGCCTTTGGTCAAGTGAATGCATTGAATGACATTCAGTTGTGGCTTGATAAATGGTGATTGTGGCTCGGTCGAGCAGATGCAGCTCAGGAACAAGCAGTTAAAATTCAAAATGGCAAATGCAGCTTGGTAGAGCGAATGCAGCTCAGGAACAAGCAATTGCGGTTCAGGATGGTGAATGCAGTTGAATTTGAAGAAAATGCGGCTTAACAGACCGAATGCGGCTCAGGAACAAGCACTTGCGGTTTATGCATTGCAAAAAATGATTTTGACAAAATGTTAGGTCGATTGCAAAGATTTTTTTTAGCTGGCAAAGTTGTTTCAGATTTTGGCAAGTTTGATGTTTATTTTTCTGAAAAAATTTGGCAAACACATGGTGTTGTAAAAATAAAAATCAACCACATAGAAGTCATTTTACAAAAATATTATGGTTGCAAGGACAGTATTATTTTGGATCCCACTAACCGCACATCCTTAGTGAATGAATTCAAAAGCTTGGCCCCACAGGCTCCCCCTTATAATGCATTCACTTCTCAGGGAAACCAAGCTTCCAACCTCTATGAAACTCCCATGGAATATTGATCATTTCTTCTAAGAACTATGCAGGTGTGGGTGCCTTGGCAATGAGCGTTGCTGCACCAAAGAATAGAAGGTTTTTGGTTTTCTAAAACAAAGGATTTTAATTCAGGCACCCGTTCGAGTGGTCATACATGGGGCACAAGATTAAGCTCCATTAAGGAGGCACTCCAGCTTGAAGAGGTTAAGCTCAACAAGGTTTTGGGGAGTACTACTTGGTCCATATGACATATCTGCACTTCTAGTCTTAGGCTTTCCTTTAGGATTCACATTTGTATACCGGTCGGGAGTAGCTCGGCTAAAGAGCTTTGTTGTCGATTTGAGTTGCTTTGGGGTGAGTACTTTTTCCCACCAAAGCAGGCCCAATTTCTAAGGCTAACAAAAGCAAGCCAAAATATTCATAGTTCAATCAATCTTTGTTTAAAAACAAAGAGAGAACACATGAATATCCTAACTCACACTCACATGGTGTTCATTTTAAGCCCAAATCAAAATGTGTTGACAAACATAACAGAAAAAAGACATGGGGTTCATTTTAACCGTTTGTAGTGTGAGCTACCTAAAATTTATTTTTAACCCAATGCTATGAAAAGATGCAGATTTATTTTAAACCAATGAGTTATCATGCAAGATTGTGTTCTTTTTAAACCAATGAGTATGCATGCATGTTCATTTTAAGCCATGAATGTAAAAATGCAAATTTGTAGTTTCTCCAAGATTTATGAAATAAAACAAGTAAATAGATGTTAGACTCCTTGCCACACGCTGCAAATAGAAAATTAATAACCTGAAATCTCTAAGCTACCAAACAAGAAAAAAAAGTAGAAAATCCGAAAGGAATTTTTTTTTTTTTTACCCTACAAATGCGTCGCAGAAGAGCGAATGCAGCTCAGGAAGGCAGATGCGTCATTTGGATAGCTAAATGTGAATGATGAGATCAAATGCAACTTTTTGGTTGTCAGATGCAGCTCGACGATGCAGATGCGTCGTTTGGAGAATTGGATGCGGTTTGACTAAGCAAATGCAGCTCGACAGAGCACTTGCGTCACATAGAATGGAAGATGTGTCATTCCGTACACCTGCTACCTACAAAAAAAATGACAAAAAATCCGTACCCTAACCTACAAAAATGTGTTAAAAGAGAATGTAAGGTTCACCAATGTAACAATGGGTATTTTTCTAGGGTTAGCAATATCACATGCAAAACATAAAAACCCAAAGGAATAATGAAGTGCAAAGTAATAAATGAAACAATCTCACCAGATATCTTCATCCTCCATGATTGACCTCCATTATACCTTCTCAACTTGCTGAAATATGTTGTTGCCCTCAGATTTATGATGAGAAAACTAATGACTATGACAAGCCCTAAGCAAATGTTGAAGGATTTTAAATGACTATATGCAAGAATGCAAGATGATGAAGAAGAAGAAGTCGACAAAATTCAGAGACTAAAGAGAGCTATATTATTCAAAGATTCAAGAGATATATAACTGCAAGATATGAGACAAAATTAGCATTTTATAGAAAATGCAATTTTGTGTGGACAAATGAGATTAAAGATTGATAAGTGCCCTAGAATCTGTGGAGAAGATTCAATTTAACAACCCACAATTAGGGTTAGGGAAACATTAGGTTAAATTCAAAATGAATGGACAAGATTGATTTTTAGAAAAATCAAATCAATGGCTGGCAATGCATGTGACAAGGCACACAAAACGAAGTTGTTGGAGAATCAATTAATAATTTAAAATTATTTGATTCAAGTGGTGATGTTGACTTTTTGAATTAAAAATTAATTTAATTCAAAAGTGGTGGGGTCATGTGACAGTAAATAATTTAATTTAAATTATTTACTAAAAGGGGGAAATTAGAAAGTGAGACTTATTTTAAATAAATAGATCTATTTAAAATGAGCACAATAAAAGAGGTGATAGGAGAAATTAAATAACTAGCTTATCTATCTTAATATATTAATCTATATATTATACGCTGAGAGATATCATTTTTGAGGCATATTTTTTTTCTTTTTTGCTTTTTTGAATTTAAAAAATATGCCTCGATAATGATATCTCTTGGCGTATAATATATAGATTAATATATTAAGATAGATAAGCTAGTAGCAATCGCATCGCAACACATAACATAACATGAATTAATATATAATTATACAATATTGTTTTATTATATTATTAGATAAATAATAATATTTTAGTATATTTAATATAAAAATTGGTTAGGGGTCAAACATGGTTAGGTTCAAACTTTTATTAGGGCTGAGGTTCAAGTTTAAATAGGGTTAGGGTAAAGGTTAAAATGGGGTTCAATTAGGGAAAATCCTTTGAGTTAGGGTTAGGGTTGAATTAGGGGAAATCTTTGAGTTAGTGTTAGGGTTAAACTATGGTTAACATTCAAATAACGTTATGATTAGTGTTTAATTAGGGTTAGTCTTAGGATTAAATTTTAAATAAGGTTAGTGTTTTTCTTAAAAAAAGATTATGATTTTATAAATGATAAGGGTTAGCATTCAAATAAATTTAGGATTTAGGGTTCAATTAAATTTTTGATTAATGCTCAATTAGGGGAAAGGTTTGGGTTAGGTTTAGGGTTAAGATAATGGTTAGGGTTAGGTTTATGATTATGGTTAGGGTTAAGATTTAGGGTTATGGTTAGGATAAGGATTTACATCATGAATAGGGTTAGGGCTAGGATTATGGTTAGGGTTATGGTTTACAATTAGGTTAAGGATTATGGTGATGATCAGGGGTATATCATGTAGTTAAGGACAATGTTAGGGTTAGGGTGAGGGTGAGATTTTTGGGTAGGGTAAAGGTTAGGAGTTTTGGGTTAGGGTGAGGGTGAGGCTTTTTGGTAAAGAAATCTTGACTCTTCCACTTCCATGTGGGCTTTGTAACTGCCATTTTTTTTCTTACATGGATTTGCAAACATTCGTGATGCCACTGTAGGAATGCCTCTATCTCTCTCTCTCCCTATATATATCCCTCTCTATCTATATCCCCAACCCTAACCCTAATTAAACCTCAATCAAACCTAAAACTAATTGAATCTTAACCCATATTAAACCCTAACCCTAATAGTAATTAATCCCCAACCCTAACCCTAACCCTTACTCTAACATTGACCCTAATCTTAACTTATAACTCCTAACTCTAACCTTAATATAAATATAACCCTAACACTAACTTATAACTCCCAACCCTAACCCTAATAGATACCTAACCCTAATTGAACACAAATCGTAGCCTTAGGATCTATCTTAGAATCCTAACCTCAACCATAACCCTTATCTTGTTGAAATCAACCCTAATTGAACCTAAACACTAATCTTAACTTTAAGTCTAATTGTAACCCTAATTGAACCTAAACAATAACCCTAACCTTAAGTCTAACTATAACTGTAATTAAACCCTAAACTTAAGCCTAAATGAACCTTAACTATAACCTTACTTTAACCATAATTATAATTAAATATTAATCCTAACCTTAGTTAAACCCTAACCCTAATTGAATATAAACCCTAACTATATCCCTAATTGAATCTTAACCCTTACCATAATTGTTACCCTAACCCTAATCCTAATTGAATTCTAACCCCGATTTGAAGCCTTACCCCAAACTTTATCCTAGAACTCTTACCCTAATTGAACATCAATTGAACCCTAACCCACCCTAATTGAATCTTAGTCCTAATTAAATCCTAACCCTCACACTGATTAATCATCTAACACTAACCCTAACCCTTACACAAACCCTAACACTAATCTTAATTTGTAACTCCTAACTCTAACCCTAATATAAATCTAACCCTAACTCTAACCCTAATTGAATGAAAACCCCTTAACCCTAGGATTTATATTAAAAATCTAACCCTAACCCTATTAAAATTCAACCTTAATCAAGCTCAATCCATAACTCTAAGCCTATCCTATTGAATCTTAACCCTAATTGAACTCTAACCCTAATTGAATCCAAACCACAATCCAAACCCTAATTGAACCCTAACCCTAACTAAACCTCAACCCAACTTTAATCTAGTTATAACCCTAATTGATCCCTAACCCTAACCCTATCCCTAATTCAAACCTAATCCTAATTAATCCTTAACCCTAACCCTAATTGTCATCCTGATCTATCTTCAATCACCTAAACCCTCCAAGCTTTATCTTAGAATTTTTATTAAACTGTAACCTAATTTAATCCTAATCCTAATCATATCCATCTCTCTCTATATACATATATATCTCCCTCTCTCTCTATATACATATATATATCTCCATCTCTCTCTAATATACATATATATCCTAAATTTAATACATTTGTACCTCTCTCTCTCTCTATATATATATCTCCATCTCTCTACCTCTATTTATAACTTCCTATATCTTTATATCCCTCCATAGATCTCCCTCTCTTTGTCTCCCCCTCTTTATATGTATATTTCTCTCTCCCTCTCTCTCCATATCCATCTTCATCTCTATCTCTATCTTCCTTTCTACCTCAAGCCCCTATCTCTATCTCCATACCTCTTCCTGCATATCTCTCACGCTTTCCCCTATATCTTTTCTAATTTCTCTCTCTTTCTCTCCCTATCACTATCTCTTTCTATATATCTTTACTTGTCTATTCTCTCTCTATTTCTCTCCCTCTCTCTCTCCCTATATATATCCCTCTCTATCTATATCTCAACATCTCTCCCTCACTCTCTCTCACACACACTCCCCATTTCTCCCTCCCTATATTTATCTCTCTCACACAAAAACTTCTTATTTTCCCCTCCCTATATCTATCTCTCTCTCTCTCCCTCTCCATCTCTATTACTTATCTCTATCACCTCCTTTTTCTCTCACTCTTCCCCCTCCATCTCTATCTTCCAATCTCTCCCTCTCCCTCACTCTTTATATCTTATTATCTCTATCTCTCACTTATTCACTCAATCTCTCCCTCCATCTCTCCTACTCTCTCTATATCCCTCTCTACCTCTCTCTATTTATCATTTCCTATATCTTTATCTTTCTCTCTCCAACTCCCCCTCTTTCTGTCTCTATTTATCCCTTTCCCTCTTTGTCTGTCCTTCCATCTCTCCCTCTATATTTATTTATGTCTTTGTCTTTGACTCTCTATATCTCACCCCTTCATCTTTCCCAAGTTGTATAGATATCTTTTTGTCTCTCCTTTATATCCCTATTTCTCCCTCTTTCTATCTCCATCTCTCCCTCTCTCCCTCTTTCTCTCTATCACTTCTCTCTATATCTTTATACTTCTCTCTCCTATCTCTATTTTTCTCCTTCCTCTCCCTCCCTCTCTACATATTTATACATAACTATCTCCCTCACTCTCTCTTATGCATACACAGACACTCCTTATTTCTCCCTCCCTATCTCTACCTCTATTTCTATATCTATCTCTCTACCTCTCTATCTCTATCTCTCCATATTTCTTCTTTCATCAGTACCTCTATCTCTATCTTATTATCTCCACATGTCTCTCTACCCCTATATCTTTCCATCTCTACCTCTTATATATCACTCCCTATATCTTTGTCTTTTTATCCCCCCTCATTATCTCCTTGTCTCCCCCTATCTCTCCATATCTATATATTTATGTCTTCCATCTCTATCTATCCCTCTATCCCCTCTCTCTATTTATCTCCCTCTCGTCTCCATATCCTGCTCCTCCATCTCAATCTCCATTTCCATCTCTATCTCTATCTCCTTACTCCTTTGTCTCTCTCTTGCTCTTACCCCTACATCTCTCTTGTTTGAAGCATAACATGAGCACCAATATAATTCATAAATTTACACACATTAAAATATGAAATAATAAATTTAGAATATTTATTTTTTATTTAATTTTAAATTTTTTAAATTTTAAATACATTAAATTTATTTATAATTTTTAATACAAACAATTTTTTTCATTTGTTTATAATATTTTTTTTCCATTCTAATATTAAAAAACATTTTATAATGAATTCAAGATTTTTTAAAAAATATTTTTAATATTTTTTAAATTTTAAGTACATTAATATACAAACTTAGTTTTATATGCAATATTGAATTTAATAAAGTTCTTTCATACTTAATCTTATAAGTTTTAGAAACTTATTTTTTATGTGTAATTCTTTATAAATAATTATTATTTTTACTAGAAAATATTACTTAAATAAATTTAAAGAACTATGTTGTTTTAAAAAGATATTTGAATATTTTTTAATTTTAAGTAAATTAATTTAAAAACTTACTTATATGAAATAATAAATTTAGCATATTTATTTTATACTTATTTTTAAAATTTTAGAAACTTCTTTTTATGTTTTTATGGATTTTAGAATATTTGTTTTACACTTAATTTTTTTAATTTTAGAAATTTATCTTTATGTTCTTATGAATTCTAGAATATTTGTTTTATATTTATTTTTTCAATTTTAGAAACTTCTTTTTATGTTCTTATGGATTTTAAAATATTTGTTTAATACTTAATTTTTAAAATTTTAGAAACTTCTCTTTATGTTCTTATGAATTTTAGAATATTTTTTTTTTATATTTTTATGGATTTTAGAATATTTGTTTTATATTCTTATTTTTTGAATTTTTTAGAAACTTTTCTTTATGTTCTTATGGATTTTAGAATATTTGTTTTTTACTTAATTTTTTAAATTTTAGAAACTTCTTTTTATGTTCTTATGGATTTTAGAATATTTATTTTATACAAGATATCTCTTAGCGTTTTAAAAATCCATAAGAACATTGAAAAATATTCAATTATGATAAAAAAAACACTTACACAATTAAAAATGGTTTGAAAAAGTAATATCATCTATTGCAATGTTTTTGCATCAAATTAGACATTTCTAAGGTAGACACATTTAATGTAAAATAATAAAAGCATTTCATTATAAAAAATTCCTTGAGCATTTGATATCATTAAGTACTTAATATTATAATGACTATAAAATATGTTTATAGGAGTTGCCTCTTGATAGCGTAGCCAACATTCCAAAAACCTGCAACCATCTTCCCACTACAAGTACAAAGCAAATTCAAAACATGAGTATCATACAATAACACACACGATAAATCCCATGAGAATATCCAAAATTGCATTAAATTAATATAATTCATAATTTCATTTATCAGATCATTATTATTCTTTGATTGGTCTGCAAGTAAACTGAAATATATTTAGCCTCAAATGCATAAATGGAATTTGTTAACATTAGAACTTAGATATCTATGAAGAAATTTTTGAAAAATGTATCAAAATGTGGATTATTTAAACTTGTGCATGCCCTTAAAAATAATCACAAAATCAAACATCCAAAAGAGGGCAACTACGAAAAAAATACATAGAGAGAAAAAATCTTTCTTTTTAAGATTTGATGATTTGATACTAAACATTTATTGTTAAAACTGAAATGGAAGCGATAGAGGCAGAGGCACGCCTGTAAACAAAAGTAGGTGTGTTGTATGTGGCACCAATCAATGACTTGAACATACTCTTCCTAGCTAAGGCCAGCGATGGCTGCTTGATTTTCTACAAGAGACAGAAAACAACTATTCTAAATGTGAATGCAAGAGAAAGAAGAAAATAATCTTGCTTGATTTTGTTAAATCCAAGGCAAAATCTCCACTAGTGCTAAGGACAATCAGTTGAAACTGATCCTAATTCCCTATGCCTTCAAGAACCTGCACTTACAATACTAATGCAATGCCATGTGTGTAACAAATAGTCATTAGCCATAACCGCAGTTTTCAGGAGTGGTGTGTTTGTCCCCATTCTAGTACCATTTGTTACCATCAAACCGAAATTTGGTATACCTGCATGCAATTTTGGAAGCAAAGACAAGGCATGCGAATATAAAACCCGGTATACCTGCATGTAATTTTGGAAGGAAAGTCAAGGCATGCAAATATAAAACCTGGTATACCTGCATGTAATTTTGGAAGCAAAGTCAACGCATGGGAATAGAATATCTAGAGATAATGCAATGGTAGAGATGCATCCAAAATATGGAAGAATAGATAAGGCATACAAACTCATGGAAATGCAGGCGTTGTTACTCACCAAGGAAGCCACATATCACCTCCAAGATATCGCTTTCACCGCTGGTGTGGAGTTGGGAAAAAGCTCAGCATTGACTGAAGGAGCTCAAATTTCCAGACACACAGGTTGTAGATTCATTCCAAAGTCTGGAATAGTGCAAATACGCCATTCCATAGAAGATCACAGTACCTATAAAATAGAACATTGCAACCAAAAAGTCATTAAAGATCAATGAAAAACCTCATTAAATGCTGAGATCTTCTAAATGATTATCGGTCCTGAGATGCCCAAATGGAGAAATGAATCCAAAATAATATCCTTTTAAAGAGATTGCAGGTGGTAGAAAAATTCAAACGCCTCACCTTCCATTACAGCGAAAACCACTACTAAAAATTGTTCGTGCATAAAATGGTTCGCATGCCGGAAGGAGCCGTTACCTTACATTTTGCATTACTTTTTTACATTCAAGATTTCTACTCACAGGTGGACAACATAATGACCGGAGCCTTTAGATTATTTATACATCAAATTGAATATTATTGCACTTCCATCAATGCCATCATTGTTACGTAATTTCCATCACCACTATCCAACGTATACACCATACAAGCATTGCTATAGGTAACGTATAGTCCAATAAGTGTTTCATCTTCATATTCTTCAGTTAAACATCATCGCCCATATTCTTACTTGTAATGCTGCACAGGTTATCAAACGTCAAAATAATTGCAATGGTTTCGAATGTACACGGATTGTTGGCTGTGGTTGTGATGCCACTATAGGGAACGCCTCTCAGCGTAATAAAATTATTTAATTTAGGTGGTGGGACTTATTTTAAATAATTAACTTTATTTAAAATGAGGTGAATGTGAAGGTGGCAATAATTTAAATAAATTAAAGAATTTATTTAATTATAAGAGTACTTTTTTAATTAGTGACATTAAATAAAGAAATAAAATTTATTTATTTAATAATCAGGAAGACATAATGAACAAAAAAATTTAAATAAATTAAGAGATTTATTTAATTATAGGAAGACATTTAGACAATTAGTGATGCATTAAATAAATAATTAAAATTTATTTATTTAATAATCATGAAGAATAAAAATATATGAATTAATTAAATAAATATGAATTATTTAATTAATAGTCGAAAGTGAGTCAAGGCCATAATTAAAATGTCTTAATTATGCTAAAAGGATGAAAAGATTAAAAATAGGGCTTGCAGGCCTAGGTCATTTTTATGTGTCTACACTAGTAGAAAAGGGAAATAAGAAAGTAAAATATTCTAAAAAGATATCTTGAGAAGAAATTAGTTGTAGAGGGAACACAAATATTATTTACAAAAATGTATTACTATCCCAATTCTCCCTCTACAAGTTGTAATATCATGCCTAAAACACAACCATGTCCTCAAAGGAAAGTGTTTACTACTGAGAGATATGACCCTCTAGATATTAGTAAAATCTAGGGTTACCCACATTTTTTCCCAAGAAGAATTAATGAATGTTTTCCTAAGTTTAGAGGAGGTTTTGAAGAATCGACATCACATGTAAAATATTTTCTTGATGTAATGGAAGATTGTCAAATAGTAGAAGAGGATGTTGTCATGAAGGTTTTTGTAAGAACTTTAGAAGATACTATTGAATATTGGTTTTCTAGTTTACCAATGCATTCCATATGCTCATGGCAAGAGCTTGAGAAACTGTTCATGGATGATTTTGGTGAAATGAATGATGAATTTTTGTCTGAAGAAATAAATCTGCATACCCAAGAAGAATATGAAGAGATAGATGAAACATCTGAAGTTTCTTCTATTTACTTTGAAAATATAGAAATAGAGAGCAAATTTTATGTATCAAAAGAAAGTTGCAATGATGCAGATGATAATGAAATTGATTTTCCATTTATGGACTTTGAATATATAGTTGAAGATCAAGCTGATTCTGATGTTTCATGCCTTCATGATGAGAACAGTGATGTTGCAGATGTAAATGTGCAACCAACTGAAGCACATTCTTGTCTAGATTATCAAGATGATTGTGAGTATGTTTACAACCTTTATGATGGTGATTCCTCTCCCAAAGAGGAGGTAAAATTGATCTGCTTAAGTAAAGAGTATTCCAATGAGGATGATGACAATAGTTTTGAAGGCTCACAAGAACAAGATAATGGGTATGAATTGGACAAATATTTTGAAGAGAAAATGTGTGATCAACAGTGTTATGATGCAAATGACAAGATATGCATTGAATTTCAGTTGAAGCAATCATTCAAAAGAAACTATAATGAAGAGACACATAATGGTTTTCATTTTGATAGTGAAGAAGGTATCTCTGTTGGTTTTTACAACAATGTGAACAAACAAGAATATATGTATGCAAGAGATTCACTGGATGAACCAGTTCAAGTGGTTGGTTATGAGGAGAATGCATATGTTGATAATGATAAAGAAGGAACACCTATTTTATTTGATGTTTTACCTTCTTCTGCTTCTTTTTTTTACTTTGAAGTTATCAATGAATGTCTGCATGAGGATATCATTGATGTAGTTGTACATGAAAGTGAAAATATAGTGACAAATACTGGTAAAACTAAGGAAACTTTTTATGATGAGTTTGCACTTGAAGAATGTGATTGTGTCAATCACATGGATGCATATGATGATCTTTTCTCTGAATCTAGAACTCATAGTTTTCCTCTTGAATAGTACGTTTCAAATTGTCATGTTGATGCAATAGGAGGTGGTGTTTCTTATGTTTCTACTTACAATAGTGAATGTGTTTTAAATAGTCATTATAAGAAGTTTGTTACAGAAGTAAAATATGAGCCATCTGAGCCTTCTCTTGAAAATTTTGTGTGTGGTAACATTACTAATGTTAATATTCTGGTCTATGAGCTTGAAGTACAGAATACTATTTGGGATGGTGATGCATTGTTTGAATGCTATGACTTGAGTGTAGATGAATGTATTATGAGTTTTGGTGAATCTTTTTTTCAGAACCATGAAGCATATGATAATGTAATAGGATAGTGTTGTTGAGATAATGACATATCACCTATGATGCAATTCAGGTGAAGGAGTTACAAATATATGAACATTCTTTTCTTAATGCACAAAAGGATTGCACACCATTTCTGAGGGCTGATATCTTTTCTGACCTTGATCATTGTGAGGGTGTTGGTAAAAGTGATAAGATTGTGCTTTAAGATAGTCTTGATCACTACATTTTATCACTTACCATAGAATCAAAAAATGGAATAAGTGGCAATGATGTAGCCTATGTCATTTGGTTGCCATATGATAGTAAACCTAAATTCAAAGGCAACCTGACACTTGTCTTTGTAAGAATGAAGTCAATCATGTTGTTGTGGTGTGGTAGAGGAAAGTATGGATTAAAGGGGATAAAATCCTTCAAAAAATTGGTGTTTGACAGAGGTAGGAATTGGTTTCCTTTTTCCATTTGGTGGCCTGGGGCCACAAATGAGGTTTAAAATTGATTAGAATTTGTCACCCAATGTTTTTGGCACTTGGTTTGCTTTCCTAGACAACTGGATTCTTGCTATGCCCATAAGGGGCATACATCCGTAGTCAGAGCCACTAATGGGACCTTCAAAATCTATTTTTTTTGAAGGCCCATATTGTGAAATTCATCTCTGCACACTGAGAAGTGTACCTACAAAATTTTCCTAAGTGACCTATTTTGGATGGTCATAATTTAATGCCTGATGTCTTTCATGGCAAACCCCTTGGTGAACGTATTCATTTGACATATGGTAACATGCCTGCTCAGTTTCAAGCCACCAGGATGGGTTTTAATGGATCATTTAATTATCTTCTGACTGTAACCGGGTCAAAATGGGTGTTCCAAAAAGTTTCAAATTCTACATTTCTAGGGGTAACCCATTTCTCATTTTTGTCCAAAACATCTCCAGATCCATTTTCATCTAATGCATTATTTTAATGCATTATAGTTGTGGCAAAGGCATCCGACATGCCATTTTACAAAGGAGGTCCTAGAAATCTTTCGACAATGCAAGTTTTAAGGAAATGGGTTTTCCGTAAATAATTGATTAGGATCGCTTGCAAAAAATCATGGCTCCAAGTGGTCTCGTTTGTGAGAAACAATTTTTCACTATTTTTCCAATAGGAAAAATTATTTTTCCCTCTTTACAACTTCCAAAATTTCCAAGATTTAGAGCTTTTTTGATGGTTTAAATGTTAGGGGTGGACTTAAAAATCATTTTAAAGGTTTTATAATGAAATATATGTTGAAAAAATTGCTCACAAAGCGTTTTCCCGCCAGCCCATGAGTGCAAAAGGATGGGTTTTGAGAAGGGCATGGGCTAGGAGGGAAGCCACTTTTTGGATTTTTTGAGGCTTCCCAAGGCTTTCTTATGGATTGAATAAGTTTTCTATCCCTATTTGAACACTTAGGGGAGGTTTTGGAGAATTCAAATTGAAGAAATTAGCTGATATGATGCTCTAAAATGCTCAGAAATTGTTTTACATGCCTAGCTACAACAAAAAACGACTTACATGATTGCAAATCCATTTGCAACCATTTCTCACACCTTAGGAATATTTTTAATGTTGTTTGAATTTTTTTCAAAATTCCATTTAAGACAAAAATTTGCAACAATCATTTCTAACGACTGTCACATGGTTTTTTTGCAATTTTTAATTGTCAGTGAAATAATTTTTATCTAGAGGTGAATATTTTTCACTCTTAGATGAAATTGCAGTAGTAAAACTATTTTTATAGGCAGGGTAAAAACATGCATGAGATTAATAGGTAAAGATAAAAGGTGCAAGGTAAATTATTTTCATCAAGTGAAGAGTGCTTGCATGAGAATATGGATATGATAGGGGAATATTTTCAGTTAGAGCAAAAGGGGAAAAGTGCAGATCGGGGGGAATGTTTTATAGTTGCAAAGAGAGGAGAGAGGAAGGAAAGATGGTAGAAGAAAATCGGATTTGAAGAAGAAATGTTGTAAAGATAGATTCAATATGGATCTCTTTCTTCTTCTATTTATTCTCCTTCTTTCTCTTTTGTACAGGTTCTAGAATTTTTCATTTTTCCAGGCATGTAAATAAGGTAGTGTTGAGTTTTAAGTTGCATATTAGAGATATTAATACAGTGGTTTGGTTTTATGAACAGGTGAATCAATGTTTGAAATTGAAATGTTATTGTCATGAAATTGTCTCCATTTTTGTACACTTTTGGTTATATGAATTGAATACTTTGAGGAGGTTTTGATTCAGCTTTACAGGTCTTTTGTAAATGTATTGTTTGCTCACTGGTCTCTTTCAAGGAAAGAGTTAAATCTCTCTATTCAAACTGTTATAATGTCAAGTTTTGTATTCAAGTCCATAAAAATTTCAAAATATCAAGGGTATTTGAAAGTTGACCTTCACAATGTTTTATGTGATAGTAATGTTTATTCATGGGTTTCTTCCAAGGGAAGAATTAAAAGCTTTGAGTAAATGTTTGTGGTTTTGGGTGCACAAATTGGATTTGTAAGAAGACTTTGAATGACAAGATAAGTGAATTTGTTAATGTAAGGAATTAACATCTTGAAATGAACTGATTCAGTTCCATTTGTTCATATTATTACTACTATGGTTTCATGTTTGACTTTGTGACTCAGGATCAGGGACTGGTATATTGAAGGCTTGATATTTTTCTAAAAACAAATCAAATTATCAAATTCCTTGTATACCATCTTGTTGTTAGGTGTAGGTTTTACATTAAATTTTCTCTTAGGGATGAGTAGGTGATATGCAATCAAAATTAAGCCAGTTCTAGATTTGAATCATTTGTATTTTGATTAAATATGTTGAGAGAAATCTACTTAAATATAATACTCTACTGAAATGTATAGGAATCCAAGAGTATTACCAAGGTCTACCCACCTAGGTCCTGTAGAGCCTGAAGTGAAGGGGAAATTGCTTATTTCTTGTTAAGTTGGCCAAGTCCAGTGTTGGGATTGAGCATAAATTTTGGCTATCTTTTAGATCCTAGCATTTTTTTGATTTAGGAACCAACACCATGCCTTCCATATCCAAAAGGAAAGGATAGTATTTGGTCACCTTTCCTAGCATGTAGAGCAAGCACATGTCCTATGACTTAAGGAATCCCACATTAGGTGAGGCCACATACATTGTAGCCTGCAAACCCACCAGCAAATTGATATAGAAGAGTGTTTTTAGTAGTTCCTTGACCTCCCTTTTATCCAAAATTATTTCTAATAGATAGATGCCAAGAATCAAGATGTGATATTTGTATCGATCCTGTGAGACTCATCTTTCTCCAAATAAATCTTCCCCAGAATCATCTTTATCATTGTTAACACCAAAGTGTCAGATTTCTTGAGAATTCTTTTACCTGTTGGTCCGTAATTGATCCATAAAAGGCCATCTTCCTTCCAAAGTTCAACATATGAATTAGAGTAGCCACCCAAATTCTTGTGAGGGTCTCTGAAGACATTCTAATTATGAACTTTGACTTCTCCTCCATGTTTGAAGCAAAACTAGAGATTCTCATGACCAGACCCTTACCAAGCTCAAATGCTACACAATACCCAACGATGGCGAAAAAAGATTGTTGGAAAGAGACACTACAGTATCACTTAGTGTTGCCATTGATGGAAACTCAAATTGATGATCAAATATGAAAATTATCATTTGATCATGCTAGCAAGTAGATTGAAGATTGGTAAGGTAGAACAAAATATCTGGTTGCACAGTGTTCATCGATCTATATGAAGATTTCAGGTTATTATTTTGTGTTGCGCATCCTAGAAAATGATTTTTGGTATATTATATTTGTTACTTATGAAGTGCAATGGCTCGTATCAATTCATGTGGAAGTTAGGAGGTTTGGTTGGCTTATTCCCAGTTTTTCTTGTATTGGAGCCAACTTCATAAATATATTGTGTCGCGGATGTATAAGGAATAATTAACAAAATGTTTTCATGCTCGATCATGTTTGTTTAGGTCCCCTCTATGTCTTAACCAACTTTGGAGGATACGCATAAAGATTTAATCATGGATCTAACTGAAAATTGTAATTATTTTTGTGTTCTATTGAAGCCGACAAAGTGTAATTGAATTCTATGTTGCGGATATATATAAGATTGTATGTATCATTTTTTATGATGTATGAGTTGTGTATTGGTGTGAATTGTGAATAAGAGAAGAGAAGAAGAGTGATTAAGTGCATTTTCACTTGCACATAGAAGATCTATATTGTGTGTATGAGCATAACAGAACAAAAGTGCATAATTAGTCTGTAAGGCAGAAAATCTATTATTGAGCTTAACCGGAACTGTAATCAGGTATTTGTAGATTCTAATCTTTTCAGTTCAAACTTTTAGATTTTAATCTTATTGTCTTTTGTAAGGCAGTGAGCTTTAGGAAATGCACTTGAATGCAAGTTCATTCCCCTTTTGTAATCTTCATTTGAGTATACTCAGATCATAATTGTGGATTGGCCATCCATCGTGGTTTTTTCCCTAACATGGTTTCCACATTAAAAATCTTGGTGTTATGGTGTTGTGTTTATTTTCCTATTTATATATTATGATTGAATGTTGTTGATGCTTTGAAGTTAAAGGTTAATAAAATTAAGTTTTGCACAATATTGATTCACCCCCCTCTCAGTGTAGCTTGTTTCCAACAAAGAGATTCTTACCAACCATAAATAATGTGAGGACAATTGTCATCATATCACACCATAATGAAAATGGATATTTTTAATCATGTCATGCATAGTGTCATCCCAACTCCACCATCACGGCTTCAGATAACATTAAAGGAGAGAATTTTCAAATCCCAAAGTAATAAACCAAATGCATGCTTTGTAAATCTCCTAACATTGACATATAAATCATAAAACATAAAAAGAATAAAATTCAATTGAAAAATTATATTTTTTTTGAAACAAATACCTACTAGGACTCATTCACCACCTTGGGTTAATCAGCCCCTTTGCATATTCTTCACTGTATTTTTTGGCATTTAAAGTTCTATTTCTAAGTTTATGTTTGTTGTTATTGCCTTTCTATTTCAATTTCCAAAATTTATGTTATAAGAATTTCATTGTTCTTAGCTTACATCACATTTTCATTTACCTTGCATGAGTATTTGGTGTCCTATTATTAATACTATAGTGAGACAAAGTTTGAGACTCATTACATCCTGCGATAGTACAATCGTTGTGGATCTTGGGTTGTCTAGCTCTTTCACTCCCAGTATTGACACTAGTACACTAAATATGGACAATACCCTTCACAACTCTTTGCCTTCAAGTAGTATGCAAGGGGTGAAATCACAATATTGTGTCTCACTTTTTGTCTAAGATAGACATTTACATCAATATTTTTAACTGAATCTTCATCTTCCGAGACCTATAGCAGCTAAACCATTAAAGATTTGAAGGTGATACGAACTAGTGATTTGTGGAAATTTGTGTGTAGGCTCTATATATATATATATATATTTGAAATAAATCATGAATCTTTCAAAATCTCCTTTAATAACTAATTTTAAATAGAAAAACAACATTTTTAGAAAGTAACCTTTGTGTCATACAATATAAATTTTTCTATAAAGGAAAAATTCTAATTTTTGGAATATAGATTCTCAACATCAATATCTAGGGAATGGATATTTTTTCAGAATTTTTTCTTCCATATATTATTTTAGTTAATTTTTTAAGTCATTGTAATTATAATTTGGAGATATGTGTGTTGTACAACCTAACTTGTTGTATATATGTCAAAATCCAATTTTTATTTTTTTAGTGAAACAAGGACATCAATACCTAGTGAAAGGGTATTTTTTGATTTTGTTTACAATGGTTTACTATTTTTCCACCGCCGTAGAACAAAGAGCTTGATGTTCAAAGAAAAACCTATGTTTAGTAAAAATAAAAAATTAAATACAAGATTAAATGAAAAAATATCAGAACTATACTTGTTGGAAAGCTCATTTCGAGGGCTACAATATTGAAAAAGATCATTTCTAAATGATGTTATTTGACCCCTCAAAAGGTAAAGTGAACATATTTTTTTTCCAACATTCTGATAGGTGCGAAGGAGAATCCATTGTGGGTATGATTTAATACTATATGGGTTATATCCAAGGGGTTTTGATCTAAGGGGCTATTATCTATCCCTCTTCAATTAAAACCCTTTAGATGGAACCTTTCAAGGCTAAGATCATTATTTTTTCTAAAAAAAGTGATTTTAGGCAAAAATTGGCATGTCCCAAAAGTGAGACACACTATTGTTGCAACACCCCAAGTTGAAGGAAGGAATGATAGTGCCCCATAAGAAAACATAATCCACATTCATGAGGACCTAGAAAAATTACAACATCAAGTGCAAAATGACAACATATCAACTACAACCATCCCTACTATAGATAACATTCACTGCATGCTTAAAAGTGAAGATGGACTTGAATTTATGCAAAACATAGTTTAAATCTTTGGAAAACACCTCACCTCAACCACTAGTTTTCCTTTACCTATAAGAAATGTCACAAGCCAAGGAGGAACCCAAATTCTTGTTGGATTTTGTGATTGTGCTGCTGATATGTGGTTGTCATTGATGTCAACACTATTAGCATTGATGTTTTGAAGGTTGTATATGTTGAGGATATTGAGAAAATTATAATAAACATGTTGAAGGTTGTTTTGTGAAGCTATGAAGTTCAGTGTGGTAAAAATTCAATATGTTGCTATTCAGAAATTACACTCTAAAGGGTTTGTTTCTATGCCTATCTAGTTTAGACTCTGGAAGTTTCAGAGGTGCGCATCAAGATTTGTGCAAGTTGTAAGTTTATGTGTTCCTATAGTTATTATATTACTGTAGCTGGTGTTTCTAGAAGAAGAGAATGTGATTCTGGTAATTATAGTTATTGCATATGCTCCTATGATGTTCATTGATGTTTCTAGATCATGCTCTATCCTTGTTGCATGTCCACATTGATCAAAGTGATCATGATCAGAGATTTGTCCGTTGTGTGTTTGGGTTTTCATGTTCATGGCCGACATGATGGTTGTAGCTTGTTGTGGATCCTCGTGGATTAATATTTTATTGTTTGGCATGTTTGAGGAAGATTTTTTAGGTCTTCATTATGTTGTGACCGACTTTGGTTGGTGCAGATTGAGATTTGTTCATGAATTGGGCCGAGAGTTTGTAATTTATTCTTTTATCTTTGGCTACAGAGTTGTTAATGTAATTTCATGTAGCAAATATATAAGAGTGTATGTTTCTTCATTTTTAAGTGTGCTCAATGTATGTATGAGAAGTGTGAATGTGAAATATGTGAATAAAGATCAAATCATTCGATTACATAGCAAAGTGTTAAGAAGATTGAGTGAAGTGTGAAGACGTGTTTCTATGCCTAACTGAAACTATCATCAGGATTTTGCAGAAGCTAATTTATCAGTTCATATTCTTCAGATGGTTTTAATCTGAATGTTTTTGTAAGGCAGTGAGCCTTCCCATTTGAGCATTGAGCTCTAGAAAGTGTGCCTCAATGCATGTGCATTCCTTATTGATTTCTCTTTATACTTTTAATAGAGTATAAATTGTGGATTAACCTCCACCATGGTTTTTCCCCTAACAAGGTTTCCACACAAAAATATTGGTGTTCATATGTTTCTGATGTGTTTTTGATTCATGCTTTAACTATTAATTATCAGATATGAGATTAACAGTTAATAGGGTTGAATAAGTTTTAAATTCTCTGACACCTGATTCACCCCCCCTCTAAGTTGTCTATTCTTGTTTTGCCAATAATTGGTATCAGAGAAGGTTCCTTTGAAGAATTTTAATTGCTTGAGGTGATTTGAGATGGCATTATACAAGAAGGATAGTCCTAGATTCAATGGAAAAAACTAATCTCTATGGAAGGATATAATGAAGTGTCATTTGAAGTGCATTGGTGATCCCTTCTGGAAGATTACAAAGAGCATATATTTTATTGCTCAGAATGGTTCCTCTACTCCTGATGAGATCAAAGAAGCTGAAACTAGTATTAGGGCTATAGAAGCATTATTGAGTGCTCTGACTAATTCAAAGATGACAAATGTAATCAGTTTGAGAACAACATATGAGATCTGGAAGAAGCTGGAAACATTAAATGAAGGAGATGCACAAGTGAAAGTTGCTAAGCTACATAGTTTGAAAGGCAAGTGGGAAAACTTGAAAATGAGTGAAGATGAAAACATTATTTCTTTCATGAAAAAAGTGAATGAATTAGTGATGGGCATTAGATGTGTTGGTGAAATCTTGGATGAAGAAAGGATTGTGGCTAAGGTGCCTAGATCATTGATTACTCTTACAAAATGAAAGACCATGCTATTGAAGAACTTAGGATAGTAACAAATGTGACAAGAGACATGTCGATTGGTAAGCTTGCTTCCTTTGAATTGAGTGAATTTGGTGATTCTACTCCTATGATAGAATCTACATGTAAAGCTACTATATCCAAAAGAAACCAATAGAGATATGATTAGGGAGAAATTTCTAGAAAGACATTCAAGTATGAAGATGAGATGAAACAGATTGAAGATGAAGAAAGAGAGTTAGAAGAGATGGAAGCATTGATTGTAAAAGAGAAGCCAAGGGACAAGGTAAGTATAAAGGAAAGTTTTCTATTAAATGTTTCTCTTGCAATAAGATAGTTCATTTTGCATCAAGGTGTCCTGAAAGAGTTCCTAGGTTCAAACCTGATAAGCCTAGATTTCAAAAGAAATGTCATTATGCTAAATAAGGTGTTACTGATGATGAATCTGATAAAGAAAATGGAAACGAAGATGGATGGGTATTCATTTCTATCTAGGAAAATAGTATGGTGTCCACGGAATCTACTAGTGATAAGAATATTGAGAAATCTCTTACAACCAGAATTGAAGAAAAGGATGAATGGGTGATTGACAACGGATGCTCACATCATATGACTAGTGAAAAAATCAAGTTTATAAGCTTGGAAAAATATGACAGTGGTGCTGTAAGATTTGGAGATAACAATGCTAGTGTGATTTTTGGCAGAGAAACTATTTCTCTTCATGGTAAATATAATACTGATGATGTCCTTTATGTTGAAGGATTGAAGCATAACTTGTTGAGTGTTGGAAAAATGGTAGACAAGGGATACAATATTTAGTTTAAAGATGGCAAGTTCAGAATACTGGGAAGTTTCAGAAATGTAATTACTTCAGGTACAAACACAAGAGGTAATATTTTTCACCTAACTGCTACTAGTGAAAGTTGTTTAATTGCTCAAGTTGATGTAAGTTGGTTATGGCATAGGAGGCTGTGTCATGTGAATTTCGATAACATTGTCAAAGTAAGCTTCACTTAGGTAGTTAGAGATCTTCCTAAGTTAGTGAGGCCTACTAACACCATATGCAAGGAATGTCAGATGGGAAAGTAGACTATAATTTCCTTTTAGAGAAAACAACATCATTCTAATGGAGTATTGGAGTTGGTGCATATTGATCTATGGGGTCCCTCTAGAATCAGAAGTCTACAAGGAGAAAGGTACTTTATGTTGCTTATTGATGATTACTCTAGGATGATATGGGTTGCTTTCTTGAGAGAAAAAATGAAGCATTAGAAAAGTTCAAAAGTTTCAAAGCTATGGCCAAGAATGAGACATGTTTAAAGATAAAATTACTAAGGTTAGACAGAGGTGGTGAATTCACTTCCCGGGAGTTCAATTCTTTCTGTGATGAGCATGGAATCAAAAGAAAGTTATCTACTCCCCGAACCCCTCAATATAATGGAGTTGTTGAAAGAAAGAACAAAACAATTCTAGATGCTGCTAGAACTATGATGTTGGAAGGTAATGTTCCTCATATCTATTGGAGAGAAGTTGTAAGCACTATTGTATATACTATCAACCGGGTAAATGTCAATGGTAATTTTGGTAAGACTCCTTTCGAGCTATGGTTTGGATATAAGCCTACTATTAAATATTTCAAAATATTTGGAAGTAGATGTTATATCAAGAGAGATGAATATGTTGGCAAGTTTGATTCTAGGAGTGATGAAGGAATATTTTTGGGTTACTCTACTAAGAGCAAGGCCTACCGGTGCTATAATAGAAGATTAAGGAAAATGGTTGAAGGTGAAAATGTCAGAGTTGATGAAGACACTGCTAGATCATCTAGATACTGTGGATATGATTCAGATGACCAACATGATAGTACTGATAATGGAAAGAATATTTAGACACAGAATCAAGTTCAAATTGTTTTGGTGAATCAAGAGAATCAAGAGAATCAAGAAGGAGAAGCTAGTGGAAGTGCAGAAGAAAGAATAGAAGAATCAAAAGTTTGAGAGAAACCTAAATTTTTGAGGTATGTAAAGCTAAATCATTCTAAAAATTAGATTATAGGAGATAAGAACAAAGGTGTGTAGACTAGAAGAAGAATTGTAGAAGAATATTGTCTGATTTCCAAGACTGGGCCCAACAATGCCAATGAAGCATGTAAGGATGAATATTTGATGGAAGAAATGAAGGAAGAACTGACGTAGATAGAGAAAAATGATACATGGATTCATCTTCTTAGACCTTAGGATAAAAATGTGATTGGAACCAAATGGGTCTTTAGTAATAAGCTGGATGAACAAGGTGAAGTGGTCAGGAATAAAGAAAGTATGGTATGTAAAGGGTACTCACAGATGGAAGGTATTGATTTTGAAGAAACCTTTGCCCTGTTGTTAGAATTGAAGCTCGAAGATTATTTCTTATTTATGTTGCTTGTAAGAACTACAATGTCTATCAAATGGATGTAAAGTCAAAATTTCTAAATGGTGAGCTAGAAGAAGAAGTATATGTTGAGAAACCAGATGGATTTCAATTGACTGATAAGGAAGATATGGTTTGCTGATTCAAGAAAGCATTGTATAGAATCAAGCAAGACCCTAGAGCCTAGTATGCTAGACTGGATAAATACTTGTTGAAGCTTGGATTCAATAAAGTTATTGCTGATAGTAATCTTTATTTTAAGATGGATTAGGATTGTAGACATGGAAAATGTACAAGTTCGTTTCGGCATGCTTGATCCTAATCACTAACATAATTTCCTCTAGAAGCACACTCTCAGCATGTCATCATAATTCTATCTCTTAATTTAATAAATCATTATTTATTGGATTAAGTCTTCATCTTTCAGTGATTAAATTAATCAATTTAATTCAATTAACCTTACATATCTGTTTAATTAAATAAATCATTTCATTTGATTAAATTCTCTAAAGTCCTCTTATTAAATTAAATAAATTAAAACTTATTTGATTTAATCTAACATGTTCCTTCTTGATTAAATAAATCAAATTATTTATTTAATAAATCATTTCCTCTCAATTCTTGACTTAAATCAATTCATAAATCTAAGTCTAGATTGTCACATCACCTAATTCTTCATTTATTTAATCAAAACCATCATTAAGTTAATCGCTTTCATTAAAATTCTATAGAGAATGCAACTTGCAGAATAAATCAAATACTTTGATTTATTTATTCACCTATTTTTCCTCACAAAGCATCAAAAAGGGAATATTCCCTCATTTGAATTCAAAAAGGCCAAATGGACTTGGTCCTTCCAACAAGGCATTTAAGACCTCTTACATGTCCTTTGCATTGAGCCAAGTGACATTAACTCCATTTCTCTTTCCCTCTCACATGTCACATTCAAAATTTGAATTTGAATCTCATGGCATTTATCATGCACATTGACCAAAATGTGCTCATTCCTCCTCCAATCAAATGTGGACAAGTGGCCTCTTCTCATTGGTTGGTTTTTTATCCCACATTGATCCAAATCCCTCATTTTTCCAATTTGGGAATCTATAAATGAGAGACTCTTCCTCTTATTCTATCATCCACAATTTGAGTAAAGTTACTATACTCAACTTCATTCTCATCTATAATCATATGCAAAGTTACTCTCTTCACATTGAGAGCCAATTTTTCCCATTTCAATCAACCATTGATCATCTTTCAAGATTTGTAACAAGGCTATTGACCATTTCTCCATCACATACCATTTCTACTTAGGAATTGGGAAAGGGCCAATTGCAACACTTCATTGGCACCAATTCCCCCATAAGATCATCATGCTATTAGCTTAATTAGGATTGAATCTCTTTTATTTTAAGTTTATTGTGTTCTTCATTTCCTAGTTTAGTTTGAATAGATGGATTTTATGGGGAATCTCTCACACTTGTTTGCATGCATATGATCTAACAAATAATGTGTTTTGTTGCTCTTGTGCATTTGCAGGTTTAGGGGTTCACAAGGATAAAGACTTGATCATTGAAGTCTTTGTTAATGACATCATTTTTGAAGGTAATGATGACTTATGTATGAAGTTTGCTAATGAAATGAAAAGTGAGTTTGATATGTCAATGACTGGAGAGCTGAAATTATTTTTGGGATTGAAAATTACTTAGTTAGACAATTTAATCTTTATATCTCAATCCAAATATGTAAGAGAGTTACTAAAAAAGTTTGGCATGGAAGACTCAAAACTAGTTGGTACACCCATGGTAACTAGATGCAAGTTAACACAAAATGATGATTCTCCTAAAACAAATCAAACAAGATATAGATCAATGATCGATGGATTACTTTATTTGAATTAGAATAGACCAGACATAATGAATGTTATATGCATGGTCACTAGATATCAAGCTGAGCCGAAGGAATCTCATGTGACTGCTGTGAAGAGAATTTTCAGATACTTGAAATGGATAGTTGACTTTGGTCTTTGGTATCCTAAAGATGATGATCTTACTTTGAGCGCATTTACTGATGCAGTTTGGGTAGGAGATGTGGATGACAGAAAAAGTGCTAGTGGTGGTGCATTCTTCTTGGGGAAGAAGATGGTATATTGGTTAAGTAAAAAACATAACTCCATTTCCTTATCTAGTGTTGAGGTAGAATATATTGTTGCTGCAAACAATTGTACTCAAGTAATATGGATGAAACAAATGCTAAGAGATATCAGAATTGAGTATGATGAGCCTACTACTATTTTTTGTGATAATTCAAGTGCCATAAATATTTCTAAGAATCTGATGCTACATTCAAAGACAAAACATATATCTATCAAATATCACTTTTTGAGAGGAGTGACAAAGAAGTCAGATTGAAGTATGTGCCTACTAAGGAATAGATTATAGAAATATTTACTAAGTCGTTGCCTAAGGATAATTTTGAGTATCTCAGAGGGAAATTAGGGGTGATTTCCCCTCCTAATCTGAACTAAGATGCAAGTATTTGCATCAATCCATGCATTCATAGTCATATCTTGATCTAGATTGTTGTTGTGGTGGTTGCTGCTCAGGGGGAGTAGTTAGATGATTCAAATATGTGGTTCAGAGCTTGTGTACCTTAGCCATTGATGTCAAAGGGGGAGAAGAGTAATGTGTTTTTTTTTGTAAAAACCTTGGGGGAGAAGAGCAGAACAAAGGGGGAGAAGAGTAATGTAAGGGGAGAAGAATAGTATGAGAAGATTTAGTTGTGTTGATGGCATTTTTCACATCATGTGTTGCAATCAATGCCAAAGAGGGAGATTGTTGGATGTTGTGGTTGTGTTGCTGATATGTGGTTGTCATTGATGTCAAAACTATTAGCATTAATGTTTTGAAGGTTTTATATGTTGAGGATATTGAGAAAGTTATAATAAACATGTTGAAGGCTATCTGTGAAGCTGTGAAGTTCAGTGTGTTGAAAATTTAGTATGTTGCTATTCAAAAGTTGCACTTTAAAGGGTTTGTTTCTATGCCTATCTAGTTTATACTCTGGAAGTTTTAGAGGTGCACAACAAGATTTGTGCAAGTTGCAAGTTTCTGTATTCCTACTGTTATTTTGTTACTGTAGCTGGTGTTTCTAGAAGAAGAGAATATGATTCTGGTAATTATATTTGTTGCATATGCTCCTACAATGTTCGTTGATGTTTCTAGATCGTGCTCTATCCTTGTTGCATGTCTGCGTTGATCAGAGTGATCATGATCATAGATTTTTCTGTTGTGTGTTCGAGTTTTCATGTTCTTGGCTGACATGATGGTTGTAGTGTGCTACAGATCCTCATGGATTAATATTTTAATGTTTGGCATGTTCAAGGAAGTTATTTTAGGTCTTCATTATTTTGTGACTGACTTTGGTTGGTGCGTATTGATATTTCTTCATGAATTGGGTTGATAGTTTGTAATTTATTCTTTTATCTTTGGCCGCAGAGTTGTCAATGTAATTCCATGTAGCGGATATATAAGAGCTATTGTATTTTCATTTTGAAGTCTACTCAATGTATGTATGAGAAGTGTGAATGTGAATTGTGCGAATAAAGATCAAATCATTGGATTGAAGAGAATATTGAGCAAAGAGTGAAGAAGTGTTTCTGTGCCTAACCGAAACTATCATCAGGCTTTTGTTGAAGCTAATTTATCAATTCATATTCTTCAGATGGTTTTAATATGAATGTTTCTGTAAGGAAATGAGCCTTCCCATTTGAGTAGTGAGCTCTAGGCAGTGTGTCTGAATGCATGTGCATTCCTTATCCATTTCTCTTTAGAATTTTAATAGGGTATAAATTGTGGATTAACCTCCACCATGGATTTTTCCCTAACAGGGTTTCCGCACAAAAATCTTAGTGTTCTTGTGTTTCTGATGTGTTGTTGATTCATGCTTTCACTGTTAATTATTAGATCTGAGATTAAAGGTTAATAAGGTTGAATAAGTTTTAAATTATTTGACAACTGATTCACCCCCCTCTCAATTTTCTATTCTTTTTTTGCCAACAATTTCCTCAATACCTACCTATAACAACCCTCAAGTCACAACAACAATGCAATAAACTAGTAATGTGATTCCTTCCTTGGGTTTTCCTTCTATCATCCCTAGTTCCTATGTGGCATCACATGCCATATCTCCTAACACCTTACCCACTATAAGAATTCCATTCATTTGTCCTTCAAACACATATACCCCTTCACTATTTTCATTTCCATCTCATAACACAAACAATGACCCTCTCATAACTCAACTCTTCCAAACTGTTTCATCTCTTCAAAAATAGATTTTTGCCATCAATCAAAATCAAAATGGTCCACCTACATATTATGTCAAAAGTAGTCCATTGTCCTTGGAGATATTACGAACACTAATGTCACAAGGTGTAGAGGTGCCTAGACTCGAGAAATATGGAGGGAAGGGAGATCCTTCTAACCATGTTAATGCTTATACTACCTTATGTAGTGACTTTTTCCTTGATGATAAAATGTTGGCTAAGCTTTTCCCTAGATCATTGAAAGACACTGCCTTGGAATGGTTTTCTTCTTTACCAAATAACTCAATACATTTATTCAATGAACTTGTTGAGGAATTTACAAACCACTTCCAAGTGCATATGAATCCTAAGATGACCTAGGTCGATTTGATGAGATTCAAGCATAAAGAAGATGAAAAGATAAATGACTTTATATTAGGCTATCAATTGCTTTATTCCCAAATCGATGCCATGGTCCCCTACCCTCACCTTCAAAAGATGTTCATAAAAAAATTTCAAAGCAAGATTCAAGACAAGCTTACCATGATGAAATTCTCGTCGTTGATGAACTTGTGCACTGCCCTCCATGATTATCAAAATTCGGTTAGTAGTCGAGATACAAATTCCACTTCTAGCTGAACTGAGAAATCTAGGCCCGTAAACCAAAAAAACTCCCAACCTTTTAGAAAATAGAACAAGTGATTTCTTCAATTTAATCCCCCTCAACAAACAACTCAAAATGTCAATAAACAAGTAGTTTCTGTTAAAACCACGATACCCTTTAACTATGGGGACTTGAAAAGACAATTCACTCCCTTACCCGATACCCTTCATAACATAATGACCCAACTTTCAGAACAACAAATGATTACCTTACCTCCCGTCAAAACACCCGATCCTAATAAGACTTTACCCCCTAGCTTTAGATCAAATTCTTATTGCCACTATCACAGACAAAATGGACATGCCACAAAAAATTGTAAGCGTCTTAAACATCTTGTGTGAAACCTCATTGATTTCGGTTGTCTGTCCATCAGAGGTGTTAGTGATCAAGGAAATAAGTCCATTTCCCCTCCTAACCAAAAATTGCAAATATTTACCAACCCCATGCCAAAACATACTATTTCATTTCTCAAAGCCAACGAAACTACAAAGAATGATGTAATGAATGTTGACAAAAATGATGTTAGCAATGATTCTATTCAACATGATCCTATAGATAATGATCCTATGGATGACATGGTAGGAATGATATATGTCATTCCTCATAAGGTTCGAACTAAAAATACTCTTGACATTGCTTTCTCCTCTAAGGATATACTTAAACATGCACTTGATGGTCCTTTTTACATAGTCGACTATACATATGACAAGACCACTAATGGGATACTAATAGATCCCACCTATGGAGAGAGTGTCATCATCGAGGAATTATTACTTTTGCATGAGCTCTATCAAGACATATATGATAAACCAAAAGGATGGATCAAGACACACAATGGGTTTTCTTTCCCTATGATGGGATCAATCACTCTTCCCTTACAAATAGGATTGAAAACATTCAATGTCTCCTTCTCCATCATCCCACAGTCAGATCAATTTCTTGTGAAGCTAGGCTATCCATGGCTTCACTCCATGAAAGCTATCCCTTCGGTTGTGCATAAATGTGTAAAGTTTCCCTTTGATAATGAAATATTCACTGTCCACCATAGTGGCTTTAACCCTTTGTCCTCTAAAGAAAATTTTTCCTTAGACTTCTTTTGGCCTGAGCCTATGGAACCTATGAAACTTTGAGAATATTTCTTTTTCTTGTGCTATCAAAATTTCAAGGAAAAAAAGATAGAAAAACTATCCCTCTGAAACATGTATCCACCCACCACCAAGCTTACCATCCTTGACGAAACCATGATTGAACTTAAAGTAATTCCAAACAACCAAAACCAACCTAAGAAAAAACCTTCCCCTACCTCCTACAAAAGACCAAGAGATAATGAAAACAATCTCGTCAAACCTCCTAGAATAAAATAGGTTTACAAAGTCAAAGAAAAAGTGGTTGAAAAACCTCTCGTGGTTCCTTCCATTCCTCCCCTTAGGGAAGAAAAGAAACATATGGTTTATCAAATTTCTCCTATACAAATGAAACTTGAAAGAAAAAATAAACAAAATAGAGGTTATAGAGAGGGTAGGCATAAACATCGTGCTCTTGCTCGCAGATTACATGAAGAATTAAACAAAGAAAATCCAAATCCAAACTTGACTAAACTAGTGCATAATGACTCCACCCCTTCACCGAAACAAAAAAATCCAATACAACAACCAAAAAAAGAGTTGAACTCTTCCATGGACATTATCATTCGATCTTATTTTGTGATTAACTTGGATGAAGATGACGAGACTGATAAAATTGATGAAGAGGTGCATAATAAATTGAATACATTTTTTTCCTCTTCCATGAGCTTAAACAACAAATCTCGTACAAAGAGTGTTGAATCTGGTGCTGGTCCTAGTTCAGTACTTGATATTGTACCCTTGGCTTGTTATTTTCCTTCGGTATACAAGGAACATGATTGGGATGCAGACAACCTACTAATAGGTTGAATTGCATGTTCCGTAATAGTTTTTTGCATCATTTCATTTTCATTTTCTTTTGTGTGATTGCATGTGAATGATGTGATCCCCTGTAATGTTCTGTTTGATGTTCTCTCTTTTTGTGATATTCCTCTATTTGTACCTTCATTCTTCTCTATGTCATAAATCTTTTAATTTGTGCTTTTCATCTCTTTTCTTTGTCTTGTGTTGAGTATGACACAAGGCATCGAGACATTCATGTCGATTCCATGTTGACCCAAAAGGATTTTCCTTTGCCTTTTCTTTATCTTTTTCATTTATCTTGCATTTTCCTTTTGGGGATGATGCAAGGCATTGATACATTCATATCTCTTCCATGTTGACCCAAAAGGATTTTCCTTTTCCTTTCCTTTATATCTTTTCTTTGTCTTGTGTTTTCCTTTTGGGGATGATACAAGGCGTTCAGACATTCATGTCTCTTCCATGTTGACCCAAAAGTTTTTTCTTTGTTTTCTCTCTCTTTGTATCATTCTTCTAGTTCTATGTGTATTTGGGGAATGATGATAGTTTTGAGCTCTCTCTTTTTGTGATATTCCTCTATTTGTACCTTTATTCTTCTCTATGTTGTAAATATTTTAATTTGTGATTTTAATCTCTTTTCTTTGTCTTGTGTTGGGTATGACACAAGGCATCGAGACATTCATGTCTCTTCCATGTTGACTTAAAAGGATTTTCCTTTTCCTTTTCTTTATTTTTTTCATTTGTCTTGCGTTTTCCTTTTGGGGATGATACAAGGCGTTGAGACATTCATGTCTCTTCCATGTTGACCCAAAAGGTTTTTCTTTGTTTTCTCTCTCTTTGTATCATTCTTCTAGTTCTATGTGTATTTAAGGAATTATGATAGTTATGAGCTCTTTCTAAAAACATTGCAGCAAGAAAATACTGACCCCAAATCCATAGATCCCTTATGTGTTTGGTGTTTTCATTTTGGGAGAAACCCCTCTCTTTTCTTTTTGTCTTAGATGGTGTGGCTTTACTTGGAAACATATGACTTGGCATATGGATTTCAATCTTAGCTCTCATGTATTCTTTGGTTGCATTTTTCATTTGCTACTTTAAAGTAATTGCTCACATCATGGTGTTTTGCAATTTTTTTAAAGTGGGGACACAAATTGGAATTATTCTTTTGTATTATTCTTTTTCATGGTTTATGGTGTAATTTTCTTACTTCATACGATGCGTTTCTCTCTTTTTGGATGACATTGGGTGTGATGTCCCTCAAGAGCACAATCTCTCTTAGCATATTACATTCCTCTTAGTGGATTGATGCAACACACTACATCCCTTAAGTTGTGAATTTTCTATTCTTTGATTGGTCCTCTCTTGGAGACATTAGGCACTATGTTCCCTAAGTTAGAGACCTCACATGAACTAAGCAAGAATTCTTTGAACGTTCCCTATTTTGCATTTGTAGTTATATGGCCACCTTATAAAACACAACTCGCATGCCTATAGACCCATATTTTTTGTTGATGAGCTCCAAGCATACAAAGTTTTGCTTGTCACATGAAGCTCAAAAACCATTTTTTTGTGGTGCCTTATTAAAGTTATTAGGAGGTATAACTCAGTTATGTTTTGAGCGGGAAGCCTAACTAAGACATGAATTTCCCCATAGCCACTTGTGTGTGTGTGAGTGCATACCAACCATGAGTGTATGTGTCTCACCTTCTAGGAATTCTCACCAAATGGAAAGCTAGGAGTTCCATTTCCCTAGAGTGAGTATGCATTTTTTGGAAAAACAACCTAGATCTAATCCACATTGCGATGGGCAAACGATCGAAGCTTGATCTAACTCTTTTATCTTTTACGTTTTCTCCTTTTCAGTTTTGACAGTGTATGATTTTTCTTTGTTATTTCTCTTTATATCATTATCATGTGTGTTCCTTTGTGCCTATGTTGGTTATTCATGGGAACTTGATCTTTGGGGCTTGATCACCCCTCTTGATCATTGTCATTCCATATTATTGGCATTAGTGCACTTGGACCCCTCTCAATGCATATCTGTCTACTTTAGTGTGAGTTTGAAGAAAGTTCATCCTCTCACTAAAGTGGGGGCTAAATGTAGTGTCGAAAGATGTTGTCGGGGACATTTTCACACTTGTTTGGGCCCTCCTTGTGAAATTGAGCCTATTGTTGCCTTGATTTATTGTTGTAATGTGATTAACACATTCACATTAGGTCTTGGGCCCTTATGAACTAATGTATTTAAATGGTACCTTGCTAAGGTGTTGTGAAGTGTTTTAACACACTTTCACACTTTTCTAAGGGTTTATTAACTAACTAAACCTAATAAACTTTAATCTTGCCTTATTTTAAGTGTTGTAAAACACTTTCACACTTTTCTAGGCTTTTCATTAATAAATAGCCTTTCTTATGATTTAATTGGCCCCATTTTGCATCCACAAGCCTCATTTATTGCATCTTTTTGAGGATAATCCCAACACTAATCATTAGCCAATCATAATTCAGGTTTTTTAGGTTTGAATGACCTAGATATAGTGATCTAGGACTCATTCGCCACCTTGGGTGAATGAGTCCCACCTAGATATTTTGGTCCTGAACTTGATTTCACACATTTCTAAGCATTTTTAAAATTGGTCCCAAAAATTAAGCTTGGTGGGACTCATTGGCCACCTTGGGCGAATGAGTCTCGTGTGGCCCAAAATCAAAATTAACTCAAATTTCTAACGAGATTTATTCTTCTAGATCTGGTGTTGGCTTGTAGTGTTGTAATTTTGGGAGTTCTTGCATAATTGAGCATAAATACAAGGTTCTTTCACTCATTTTATACAAACAAGCAATCAAGTGATCCCAAGCATTCAAGTATTCATTCTTATGGCAAGTTTGAGTTCACAAGAATTCACAAGAGAATTCAAGAGCATTCAAGGGCATGTTATCAAGAATTTTAGAGAATCATTCAAGCATCAATAATTATGCCAAGGAATTCATGCATCATGTTTGGTTTGGAGCTAACAATTGTGATGTAGGAAAACCCCTATTCAAGGTTTAATTACCAACAAGGGGTTTGACCAAGGAAAACCCCTATTCATTTACCCAACAAATTTTTTCCTTCTCCTTTATGTGTGATTTGTAGGTCTAGGTTGTAGATTTCCTAAGGAGAAATATTGGAGAAAATTTGTCAAGAGCTCAAAGTTGTCATCAAGCTCTGGATAACATTGGAGATTACCTACAGGTTGCAAGTCAAGGTTTCAGATCCGGAAATCACTTAGGAAGAACAAAGTAGACAAATAAGATCAGGATCAACCTTTGAAGCTTTAGAAAAGCCTAATTGGACTGATTTTCCACTTCTAGTGAATGAGTCTCGGTTCTAGTCAAATTTTTAGATTTTTGTAGATTCAGATACCCATTTGGCATATTCTTGTTCTCGCACAAAAACCCAGTTTCTGGATTGATTCACCCAGCTTGGCGAATGAGTTGTAGTTATCATTAAAGTCAAATTTTCTAGTGTTTTAGACCTCCATCCAATCATTTCAACATTTCTAGGTGTACACCTTCCTTTGTGAAGATTTATGTTTCATTTCATTCACTTTTCTAGGTAATTTAGTGTTTGCATTCAATTAGTTTGTTGCATTGCATCTTGCATTTCATTATCTTTTCCAAGTCTAAAATTTATGTTTAACCACTTATTAGATCATATTGAGCCCCTAGAACAACCCTCTTGTAAGATCTATTTCTCCTTTGCATTGAGATCTCAAGGGTTAATTCTTGAGTGAAAGTTAGTGAAATTTGTCCTTCTAGGTCTTAAACCCTAAGGATGGAAGAATTTGTTTTTCCACCTTTCAGTTAATTATCTAAGTTAGTCTAGGTGACATCCAAGGCATATTTATGGTGTATATATAAGATATATATGCTAGTTATTATCATCATGTGGAGTATTGTCTCTTATTGAACTATATTGGAAGCATCCCCCTCAAAGTGGATTAGGATGTTGCTCACTTGAAGTGGCTATCAATAACTTAAAGTAATTTTTTTCTATTATATTATTCTATTGTGTTTCTTTAAAAATAGATAGTGGTGCTAAAAGTTGGATTTGTTTGTTTCCATGACTATAAATTATAATTTAGGTTCTCACTCTACCATTATTTGGAAGATTTATATTTGTGAACATATTAGCTAATTGAGTAAGGTAATCCAATGCCAACTTGATAACCCTTATTATCTTTTTTAATTATTTGATAAAACCACTTAGGATTATCTACAGTTCTTGATTCCTCTTGTCAAATTCCTTATTAATGTTGTTGTGTGTTTTAATCACTAGGAAAAATAGGTAGGATAGGAATTTTGGAGGGATGATATGGAGCAATATTAGGAGATATAAAAGGAACCTTCTTTGAAGGTCGTATAGGGATTTTCTTAGAAATGTAAATTTGACTGCTAGAAAAAGAATGATTTAAAAGATATGTCATAAGAGGGAGGTAACATGAAACTAGGATGGTAATCTAAATATTTCTCAAAAATAGAAGCATTTCTCTACTTAAATATCTTAAGAAGAAACTTCAAAGGAAATATTATGGTTTGGAGAGACAAGTATTTTTTTTTAGTCCTTGCCTTTGCTAGGTTATACTTGAACACACAAACTTCACCTTGGGAACAAAATTCTTTTTGACTAGCCTTGTTTCTTCCTCTTATTTTTCTCCCCATTTTCACTATCTTTGAAGAATGGAATTCCTATTAAATTTATTTTAGTTCTATTTAAGCCACTTCTTACTTCTTTTGATAATTATAGAAGTTATGGCTTCAATATTTTGGAATTCTCCCAAATGTTAGTCTCACATAAGATAATATTGATTAGAAAAATAATTATCATATAAGAGATTCAATTCTTTTCTATTTTTTTTAATCCTTTTGGAATAACATTAATGTGATACATCCTCATTTACAAAGAATTCATTCCAAAATATGACCTCCTATAAACCTCTATATAATTAGAACAATTAGTGCATTTTCCTTCTAGACGAGGCTTTCATAGGATGGTTCTTTTTAAAATCTTCAAAATATTGCATTAGATTGAATGGAATTATTTATTCATAACTCCTTAGTTTTAAGATATCTAATTCATCTTCAATTTTTTTGTTTTCTTAAATTGTTGGAATTGAGTATATCCTTTTGGATAAATGGAAATGAAATACATTCAAATTTTTATCTACATGTAGTTTATTAACCTCAAAACCTTGGCTATATATTTCTAAAAAAAGCTATCTTATAATTGAAATGGACTAGATTTTCAATGGAGCAAATAAAAATCTTATGATCTTCATGTAGGGTAGAGTAGTAAATTAGTAATACCAATTATCGCACTTCCATATTTTATCCATGGTATTAGGAAACATTATCTTGGCCATATGATTCTCAATCATCCTGATGGTATTGAATGTGAAATAAATATCAACTACTCTAAAATTATTATTACTTCTTTTCATCTCCAATTAGTGATTAATGCTAGTACATAAAATTTCACCTTGAACCCATGACATGTACATTGTCTAATGCAAAAAAATATTATATTCTCACCAAGACATACACCAATGAACACATATGTAATTTATTTGATTTAATAGCTCTCACTATATATTGAAACATCCATGGATATAATTATTTCATAATATTGAGCCCTAGAACTGAACCCAATAGATAAATCATATTTGATCTCTTCCTTGAGTTTAGTTTAGAATAAATTATTAGGTAATATGATTTTTTTCTTAGATTAACTATTTTTTATTCCAATGCACTAATCAACATGATCCTCAAGATACTCTCTAGATGATTCCATGGTAATATTTACAAGGGAGTCCATTGGTGAAAAATTTGGCATCTCTTCAATATTACAAGGTTGGATCTACATGATTATCTTACAATCAATAGTTCTTATCATCATGCCTTATTATTCTAGAGTCTCGTTAATATCATCAAAATATTTACTAATTGAACAAATAGAGAAAAATGCTACTTCCACTAGATCAAAATTAGCTTGATGTTTGCAATAGCTTCCTCTTTTTTTCTTTCTAGTATTATATTAAGAAATTATTCCATCCTCACACACCCAGAATATATCAGTTATATTACCAATCTAAGATAGTAAACTTGAGGGTGGTACACCACCTTTATACTCTTATTTAATCTTTCTAGGTGATGTCTATCCCTAGTAACAAATTTGTTCCAAGACTGGACATACCTTAGTATTTGTAAATGGATCAATATTAGGAATATGCAATTAATATAAGTATTATTTTTTAAACTTCCAGTTTCAAATATTCAATACATTAGTATGATATAAATTATAAAAAATTGCATTTCCCATTTTTTTGAGTGTTTACAATCCTTTAGGATAGTTTTGGAGTTTGCAAAAAATACAATATGCAAATTGGAGTTTGGGTTTAGTTTACAAAGTTAAAGCCAAACTTTAGACCCGATTTACAATTCGTAGGAATAATGAAAAATTTCATATTAAAAAGAAAATGTGATTTTTTAACTACATACCAAACTTTGGATCCAACTTGTAGGTTACATAAAATACACATTTTGAAAAGATTTTAGGTTTTCAAGCTACATGATATATTTTGAATCCAACTTGTAGTTTAAATAAAAGTAACAATTTTTTTTATTTTTTGGATTGTATTCTAGACTTCATACTCATCTTGTAGTTTGTATAAAAGTTCAAATTGTAATATTTTTTTGGTTATTAGACTACATAAAAACCTTTAAATCTAGTTTACAATTTGCATAAAACTTGTAAATTGCAAAAAAAAAAAGGATTTTTAGATTGCACATTAGACTTCATATCTAGCTTTTACTTTGCATTAAACTTACAACTTACAAATGGATTTTCACACTACACAATATACTTCAAATTTAACTTGCAATTTGCATACAACTTGAAAATTATTAAACCTTTGGGTTTCCAAGTTTGAACATGGTTTTATATTAATTATGAGTTAAGTCATGAAAACTGAACAAAAGAATAAACAAAAAAAGGTTCTACAACTAAAAAATAAAATACTCATTAAATAGAGAAAGATCCATTGAAAACCCCATCACATTTTACATACAAGGAACTAAAAATGGCTCTTTTTCATTTTTAGAGCTTATGTGAAACTCTACCATACAAGGGAAAATAATAACTTTTTCTTTTTTCCAGTTTCAGACTACATGTCAAACTTTAGAATACATTAAAAAAAAAATTCATTTCTTCCTCCTAAAGTCTTCATATTTATTTTACAAAATGATATCTTTAGACAAATTTATTTGGGTCCTTAAATATTGAGATGAAATTATTTTTTGATGACATTTTAATAGGAGTGGAGGAGAATTTCTTGGGGTCTCCAAAAAGAGGGTTTCATTCTATCATGCCCACATTTTAATGTGGATCTAACACAAATGTCACCATTTTTTTTTTTAAACAAGGATTTGCAACTTAATGCACTTCCAACAAGCCACCATTGTGCAACACAACTACCAAGGTCTAACATTGATTGATGCACAAATAAAACTTAATTAGTCATAGGCCAATCTTGGATGAATCCCTTAGTCATGTTTTAAATTGATAGTCAACTTTAAACTCTTTCATTTATCTTAAGACAATAGCGTTGTTACTAGGATTATGCCAATTAACTTATGTTTTCACTTAATTATTAGCACTTAATTTTTTCTTAATATGCCATCATTAAGTTTTTTTGTTTTGCTCTCCCAAAGATAAGATATTTTTCCTCACAAATATAATTAGGTAAGGATTCTTAGAATACATACATTATTTTTATTTATCATTGTTGTAAAGATGGTTTTCGTTGCACCAAAAGATCAACCTGTAAACACATGATACAACTGCCATAGTTAATGAATCCGTAGGAGGCGGTTAAGCCATGTCACAAAATTGAGCGCTACACTGCACAACACAAGGAGACCAAGGGTGTGCACCTTGGAAAAATCTCCCCTAGTGCAAGTGAGGGGTTCAAACCTATGACCTAGGCTCTAATACCAATTTTTTATTGTCCATAATACTGAGAGGGGGGGTGAATCAATATTCTATTAAACCATTCAACTGTAAACCATCCAATTATTAAAGAAAATATAACTACAAACAAGAATGAAGAAATTTAAAGGAACATGATGCCACAAAACACATCAACACCATATTTTATGTGGAAAACCCAAAATTGGAAAAACCACGATGAGGATTAGTTCACAATATATTATGTTCGGATATATTATATTACAAGGCTCACTAGAAGGACTCACTATCCTTAAAAGGATCACATCCAAAATACAAAGTGATATGGTTCATTTCCAAAACACAAAATGGTATGGCTTACTACAAAAAATGTGAACTGATTGAATGCACCTTTTATGTGCAGAGTTCAGTTCCAATGAATATGAAGTATTTCCCTGCTTAGTAGTCACATAGAAGTTCTTCTCTGATCCTTAACTTTTACCACTATACACCACTCACATTTGATAGATCATTTAAGCTCGCACATTCACTTATCTATCATGCTTATTCCTTGCATCTCTACTCTCTCTTTCAATTCTAAACATTTCATACATCAATTAGGTTGACCTGATTGGATGTAAACAAAGCAATCCAAAATAGCTCTTGTTGGAACCATACAAGATTTTAAACATCTTTTTTCCCAAAAAAAATGTGTAATACTCAATTTCAAGTCGGTGTGGACCTGAAATAAATTCAACTAACATCCGCAAGGTATAGTTAATCTTGTCAACATGTATCATGCATTAGGTCGGCCAAGAATAGCACCTAGCCACAAAAACTACAAACCAACACACACTTCTCAAAGTAAACACCTTCCATATCTAATATTACTTTAGTTTCTCTTTACAATATAAATATCAAAGAGACTAACTTTAGAACCACAACATGAAAACAATCCTCTCAAGAAAATGCAGAGTCTCCCACACTAGTATACTGAATAGAGGGATGACTATAGTATACATAGTTGAACTTTTCCATTGATAACTTTCAATATACATCACAAAACTTCTCAATATATTGAATATAGACATATGAATCATTTATAATAATATGATTAAGAGATTAGAGTCACATCTCTTCTTGTAGTGAAGTCTGGACCCAAAAACCAACACACTAGACCATAACATTATCAGCAAAGAACATTTAACCAATCCTCTGATAGATCAACTTCTGATATAGATGGTATTGTACACTAAATATGCTTCCCACAATGTTGACATCAATGAAAAATAGGAAACACTGAATCAACCTATGTATGTGCACCTCATGGTCATGTTCAAACTTCCAACAATCTCCCACTTTGGCATTGATGGAAACATGCATATCAAAAACATTATTCATGTCGATACCAACTGAATACTCCCCCTTTCAAAGTTGTTCTTGACTTCCAAAAGGATTTTCCAAGATTTTTTTTTCTTCTTACTATCTATCTCTCCCCCTTTGACATCAATGGAAAAGGTCATGTAGGGGTCTAGTATATTTCCTTGGAATATGTGTATGTATGCATCAAAAATTAATAAAAAAGACATGAAAATGTTAACCTGAAGAAGAAGATCCTCTAAGATTCTTTAGGATATCCTGCCATGTAGCTTTAACTTCTTCCCAAAAAACTTTTGCATTTGCAAGAGTCTTCTATTGTAATTAAAGATTTTTTAAAGACTCTATACCTTCTTCCATAGTGTTGGGGCTGAGATCTATTTTTGATAGGCTGCCAACATTGTCAAGAGGATAGGATATAGCAGTGTGCCTGATTTTTACCAAATCTCTAAGTACCACATATTGCTTGATCACTTTTGTTATCTAATTCTAAAGACAAAAGAATTTTTCTTATAGTTGCACAATGCAGGACCCTCTAATTGTCCCTGTCATTTTCCAATCTATAAAAATATGCTTGAGTACTCAATTGAATTTCATTATCTTATTTCATCTCTTGAATTTAATGTCCAGTTAGACCAATTCAGACAGAAAGATACTAACTCCCGAGCTTCTTCTTTACAATCCTGAACATCCTTTAATTCCTTCAAAAATTTGTGGTGTGCATCTGCACATTTCTTCTTGATGCCTTCTATGTTTTCTTCTATAGTCCTTGGTTCTAACCCATTTCCTATTTTCTCTTTCAATCCGAAGATGTATGCTTTCAATGAATCAATTATGCTCCTGAGAATTTCCAAAGTGGATATAGATGAATTAAAGCTAGCACCACGAATCGTCTCTTGTAAGTATTTTAATACTTCATCTAGGTCTTATATGCTTGCACTTTCATGCTCATATTGGGTTATCTCAAATTGAGTTCATTTTTGTTTTGTGATCTCTTTCTTAATAGAAACACATTTTCTATTATTTCCTATTCTTTTTTTACTACCAGAGGCTTCAACCATAGACATCTCTTCTACATCTATTCTATAGGAGTCCTTTGGGATTTCTAGAAGCACTTTTCCATAATGATTATCTTCTTCCTCAGTTACTTCATAATCCGACTTAGAAATGCACACAATTCTAGACTCAATTGCTTCCATGTAACAAATACCAGTAGAGACAAGGAAATTGATGTTTTCAGAGTACCAAATAGACTCACCATGAATCTTGCTTAATGTTATTTGTATTTACTTCTTTTTGAATTAAAACAAAGTGAATTTCCTCCATACATCATGTTTATTTTCAACTAGGGTTTTATATGCATCATAATTTTCTTCCAATTCATTTTTCCACAAAATACTTAATTGAATCGATGACAATTCCTCAATTTTTCCGTAAATGTATGCATAAATATCTTCAATAGGTAACACTCTAAGGGGAATGCCAAAAAATGCATTTGCTGAATCGTCCAATTTTTTTGTAGAGAATAACTTTATAATTTAATTTGAAATTTTTTCAAAACATTCACAACCTTTGAACCATCCATTGCATTAAAATTGAAAATTCTAGAAAATAATTTTTTAAGCAAAATACCGCTGTAATTTTCTCTAGTGAAGAATAGGGTTTTGATGTTTGACTTTCATAGCATGCCTTGAGTCGACTTCCTCTTCTTCAATTTTCATTTCTTTTGCATCAAATGGATTTGTCTTCTGAAATATGTTTTAAGATACATAATTTGACCCGTATCAATAAATGTATCAGCAATAAATGCTACACAAAAATCTATCAAACTTTGAGCCAACTTGCACATCGCAATACTTCCTTCTCCAACTCTCTTTAATAGCCTTAGAATACATACATTCTTTTTATTTATCATAACCTTGATAAAATTTAATTATTTAACTTATTTGATATTTAGAATGAATACCGAAATGGTTTTATTAATCTTGATAACATGGTGCTAGCATGAGATAACTGTTATGGAAGATTCATCAATGATTCTATGATTAAAATAGTTAATAAATGAAATAATTAATCGATCCACCCTTTTTATCCATCACTAAGAGATTATTCCTTTGTTGGTTAACTAGGCATGGATAATTAAATTTTATCAAGTTCTCCCCTCTTATATATGAGTTTTACCAACTGTAAATTATCATTTTATTCAATATTTAAAATCACTATTATATTTGTAAGAGAGGGGGACCAACCATGTCAAGGCCCTAGGTCACGGAGGGCTTAAAGCGAAAGGCTTCCCTAACTTACCTTAGCTTACGGGAGTGTTAGAAAATGTGGGATGAGAATGATGAGGAATATAGAGTCCTTCGACCACTCTGCAGACCTAAGACTCGAAATGGGGCTAGGCAAGCCAGTTTTCAGGATCAACACTATGTCTCAAAAGACTCTCTATCTGAGGAAAAAAGTGCAGCTCCAGGACGATAGCGTGGTGCACTGGCATTTCTCAGGTGCACTGGCATTCGTATGACTAGAGGACTAAAGAGATAAGGTTGGACTCAAGAAAAAAAACTAATGACCTAGATAGCTACATTCAAAAGGCCAAAACAATCCCATGACATAAATAACTTATGCACAAATATGATAAAGAAAATAAAGAAGAGTGAGGATAGTGAGGATGATCTCACAAAGATGTTCATTCACCAGCTAGCTCCAAGAATATGTCCACCTACAAAAAAAAGAGGAAAATAGTTGGGGGGCTATATAGAAGTCTACCTCAGTTAGACCCTAGTTTTGGTGTTTCCACCTCCATGGACAACTAAGATGATGATAATAGAGAAAAGTATGATAAAGTAGAAAATGAAATAAAGAGCACACAAACACTACAAAGCAGTGTTATTCTACTCAACCAAATCATAGAGGAGAGGAGTAGAAATATTGCCACCTCCACCAAGAGATCACTAGCTAATGGAGGAGAAAATGAGAGGATTCAAGCCTCTACTGCAATGGTTTTGGTTCCATAATTTATGTACGGAGTTGATAGAGTGTTGATGTTGCTGCAATGAAGCATAAAAATACTAATTGAGTGTTGGACTGAATGCGGAATAAGATGAAATGGATGAAGAAGGAGTGAATTTTAAGCAGAGATGAAAAAACGGCCAATGGGTAGTGTAACACCTCTGCAGGCTCTAGATGCAAGAATCTATCATGGACATAAGTCTATTTCATGGACATATTTGTGTCGTGCGGGAATCCTTGATAGTTATTCCTCTGTCGATGCACAAAAAGTCACCAAGTGGAACAAAGGCAATGGGCTTATGTGGAATTTTGCCTTTGAATTTGGTTTTCTAAGGTGAGGATGTGTAAAAGGGGAATTTGCGTAAGGGGTGCAAATTTGATCCTATACATTTTTCACCCACTTTTGCGAGCACGAATACTGATGAGTGCTTCAATAAAGTAGATCGAATAATTAGTAGAGTTAAAAATGTATACATGAAGTGTCGAGGAAGCAGATCATGATTCGGTGAACCAAAGAGTGCAGGACAAGAAAAGGACTTCATAGCTCCGCAAAAATATGAAGCTGAAGAAATAAATCACCTTATAGGCCCAATAGACCTATAAGGAAGGTGTATCCCAAGATCTCTCGATTGAAGGAGACCTAGGAAGTAAGTACCTTATAGTCCCATAGACCAGAAAGGAAGGAGTATCCCAAGATCTCTCGCTTGAAGGAGACCTAGGAAAGTGAACTTTGCAAAGTCAAAAAGTGGCTTTACGGGTGCACCCATAAAGTGAAATGTTCACCCACAAATAGAACATGTCAAAAAGTGGCCACACGGGCAAGTAAGTAGATAGTCACGTAGACCATCGAAAAGTTGGAATAATTTCAAAGGAGTCCCTCGCGAACCCTTCAAAAGAAAGATGGGTCCACTCAAGGGACACACTATTTGAAAAGCGAGGTCTAGTCAGGCTACCCCTAAGCTAGATGAAAAGATATGAAATAGGTCTAGTTGGGTTTCCCCTAAGCTAGATGCCATATAATTCATTTTAGATAAAAACTTTCAAAGGGGTCCCTCGGGAACCTGACGTAAGAAAGGGGATCCACTTAAGGGACACATTATTCAAAATTTGATGTCTTCTTTCTCAAATCGATTCATCATCAAGGAATTCAAAAGGAAGAATATTCCCCCACACGAGGGGAAGATCAAAGTTGTTCTCACTTTGGAGGAAGGTTTCCAAGTTCTTTGTTTACAAACCCATAATGAAGCAAACATGTTTCTTTAGGGTTTCAAGTTGAGAATACAATTCTTACAAAGAAGTGTGTGGAGGATTTTCAGAAAAGATTTGTTGGCAATGAATTCATTTTATAAAGATTAAGTGATGTAGGGGTGGCATTGTCACACATAAGAGGGACAACTCAAGAAAAGAAGAGAGAAAGATAGAGGGAATGAAAAAAAGGAAAGCGAAGAGAAACAAAGGCCATAGGGGTAGCCTAATATTTTGGGGTCAAAATTGCTCATAAATATATATAAGTATAATAGTAGTATATAAATTAACTATCATAAACCCCCTACTATATCAAGCCGTGTGAAGAATGCACGAGAAGACAAAGTAAAAATTAAAAAAATGGGTCAACATGGAAGGGAAGCCTTAATTCCCCCAACGCTTTGCATCATTCCCAATTTGCCAAAAGTCAATCACAAACATGGAAAAATGATGATACAAATAGAAGAAGGTTTACAATACAAACACCACACCTGTATCCAAGCACCAGCAAGGGTGATGAGGGTCATCTAGGCACACATAGCATGATTACAGGGGAAACACATTACAACACACACACATCTAATCTAAAGATAAAGAAGAGGCCTCCCCCTAACACTGATCAACTAGAAGTTCATTTTATTCCCACTCTAGATCATCATAGGGGGAAGGTGGACGAGCCTGCAGTGGTGGAATTTTAAGGGGAGGAGCTTCCAACCCTCCCACAACAAGGGCTAAGGAAGAGGGACTCACAAGGTCTCCTTCACGCAAATATTTTGGGTCTAAGTTCAATGAATTCATGAAGATCATAGACAATGTCAAAACTTCATCCACCAAATTAAACATGCACTTGATAGGAGTTCCATGTTTCACCTCGACATATGGAGAAGAGGTCGAGATTGGTTGTGTTACTAGGATAGAACAAGTCAACGTAGGGCCACCCTTTGGAGAAGGTGGGATTCTCTTATGTCCTTTTTTTCTGGGAGGACCACTCTCAACCTTCTTCATCATTGGGGGAGGTGAACTTCCCATAGACGAGGTGTTAGAACTGAAATTTTCCACAAGAATTCCTAAGATTTTCCTACTATTTTCCATGAAAATCCATCAAAACCTTAAGATAATTTATTTACTCATGCCTTACATTTTCATTATCTTTCCCATAAAATTAATTAACCGCCTTCTACACTTTTCCCCCATCTATTTTCTTATATTTCATTACCTTCCCATGGAAAATTTAGCTTTACCACCATTTACAAGGGCCAAAAAAAAAAATTATAACCCTTACTTCCCCTTTAATTTTTACTATATAATTATTTACCACTTTACCGTGGCCTCCCACAAAGGGGCTCGTGGTATAGCGGTGGCGGTTATAGACTGTCATCGCAGTACCACCGATGGTCAAGTCCGAAACCACGGTGACTATGGTAAACGGTCATCAAAGGCAAGCAGTCAGCGGGAGCGGATAAGGAGTCTACAAATAATGTCTATTGCGCACGGTCAAACCACAGACCGTGGTGACCATGGTGAACAGGTAGCAGTTAGCAAAATAGTTAGCAGCGATGACATGGTAAGCGGTCAGCGGTTATCGTATACCGCACACAGTTAATACGAAGACCGTGGTAGAGTGGTAGGCAACGAGGGAAGCGGATAACAGTTATCGCTATACAAGGGGAGAAAATTCAAAGCCCATGGTAGTGCGGTAAGTGACGATGGAGACTGTGATGGTCAGTGTGGGGTCGGGCACCGCCATACCGTGGAATAAAAGTCAAAGCTCGCGGTAGCACGGTAAGCGATGATGGAGACTGCAACGGTCACTGTGGGGCTAAGCACCGCCATACCACAGGAGAAAATTCAAAGCCCATGGTAGAGCGGTAAATACAAAGGAAAGCTCGTAGTAGTATTTTAAGTAAATTATAAGGAGCAGATAAAAGAAAAATAAAGGCGAGAAATGGTACAATGTAAAGTTAAAAGCCCGAATATAGTTTAAAATATTTAGTTTTCCGATAGGCTATTAATTAAATATTTTAATCTCTGTCAAAGGATTTGAACGACCATAACCAGAAAATTGAAGGGTCACAACCCTTGAGATGAAATGTATAAATATTTGTAAAAATTTGAAAAAGAAAGGGGAGATAGATTTTAGAAAAATAGGAAAATCACTATAAGTATTTTCAAAATGATATTCAAGGAGACTATGATGCATGTATAAATTTTGAAGGATCAGATGAATGGAATTTAAAGTTGTGGCACTATGCTGGTATCAATTATTTGTTGAAGTTAATTGAAATATTATCAAGTTGTCTCCAATGTTGATGTTTCTTTGTTATTTAAATTGGCATATCAAGTATATTCTTAGTTTATCAGTACACATTTGCTGTATATGTGTGACGTGATTGGTTGGTTCTTTCAAGCAAATATTAATTCCTTCAAGTCATCCATAGGAATCTGGAAATTATCATTTGGATCATTAAGAAGAATTTGATAATTACATCTCTGCATGTTTATACAAGTTATAGAATAAATATCATATGCCGAATAATTAGAATCCCTACCAGATAGAAACCAGTCATTTAAAGCTTTCACTTGACTCCATTTTACCCAATAAGGCACTGGTCTCCCTTATTTACATTACATTAGTTTTGACATCTCTTTATTAAATATATTAATTCATACCGTATACAATTCATACCAAATTAGGATCATATTATTTCCACTATCAAATTGCCATTTTTGGATAGTTAGATCAAGTAGGAAACATAATTCAAAATATGTGTCACTCATATAGGTGCACCCACCTAGGTCTAGAAGAGCCTTAAGAGTAGAGGGTTCAACCATATAGGTTGGCCTTGTTAGTTGACCAAAAAATGTAGTGAGAGTGTGGCAACCTCTTGTGGTTCATTCAACCAACATTTTTGAGACCCAAAAAATTGGCGACTCTGTTGGGGAAACTCGAGAAAAGTCTGATGGTAGACAACCTTTCCATATAGAGTCATTAGAGAAAGATTTACAGTTAAAAAGATTTAAAAATTTGACTCCGCTAGGTAAAATAACACCATTTTCTCACTTTTGGAAAAAGTGGGTGGTGACTCTGAATGAATAAAAGTATTATGACTGATAAGATAAAGTATAGGTCAGAAAGAAATCATCCTAGAGTTTAGACTATCATGGTGACTCACAACATGCAGAGAAGAAGATCTTTGTACAAAGATGATGGTTCTGAGGATAAAGGAAAGTCAAATTACAAAAGCAATCAAGGCAAGAAAGTGTTCAATGACTTGGATGCAACAACTAAAAACAAAGCATCAAAATTATTTCTAGAAACACACAATTCATATGATATGCTTGCAATCGAAGAAATCCCACCTAAAGAACTTCACACTCTTGAAGGGACGACAAATGCTTCTCACCAAATAGACCCTGAGAAAGCTGTTGAGCACATGGCTGAATTTGAAGCTACAAAGAGGAGTGAGTTTGAATGTGAGCAAGGACTTGAGTATGATGAAATATTTGAAGAAAATCATGAATTCACAGCACAAGATGAAGAAGATACATGGTTGGAACAAATGGGGAAAAATGCAGAAAGATTAAGGGTAGAGTATGAGCAACAACTTCAAGCAATAGAAGAGTTGAGAAAGATGAAGTTACATGAAGCTCGAGTTAAAATATCAGTGACTGAATCACCCAAATACACACCCCCCATAAAAGCAACAATATGAATCCATCGAGTTCCCCTCAAGCCCACCAAAATCAGCCTAGAAATCAATATAGAAACACTAATAATCCACCACAACACCGAAATATTCAACCACCTCCTCATCAACAGTATGCACCCCCACAAGGCCCACAATACATGGCAAATGACAACCCACCTTACCAACACCAGCATTTTCAAAATCCCCCCCCACCATGCACAACCATGATTAAACAATTGGATCTTGCTGGATTTCAGATTTTCCCTTATCCCCTAGACAACAATTGGAGGAACTTAGTCCCTAAATTCATAGGAAGTAATGCAGTTACAGCTGAGGAACATCTGAGAAATTTTAAAGCAGTCATTCAGGACTTGGACATGCAGTATGAGGATGTACAAATGAGATTATTTATGATGTCATTGGTTGAGGATGCTAGGGACTGGTTTAATAGTCTACCGACAACATCCATTTATTCCATTCAAGTATTTCATGATCTGTTTCTTTAGCAATATGGGAATCAATGTGCATCAAACTTTGCCTTACACGAGTTAATGACTATCCAAAAATATCAAAATGAGTCAGCCTTTGATTTTAACCATAGGTTTGTTAAATTACACAATAAAATATCTCAGGCATCCAAGTTGACTGATCCTGCTGTGTTGAGTGTCTATCTGAAAGCCTTCGATCCTAAGACAGGATATGAATTAAGAAATAGAGATCCTAGGAATCTGGCTGAGGCCCAAAAGATAGCCTTGACTATTGAAAATAACATAAAAGCTGTAGGGATGTCTTCTAAGAGGGAAAACCCTAGGATTCCTCAATATGTTCCCCCAAATAGACAAGAGAACACATATAGAAATGAAAGACCAAGGCTGCATGACATGCCTTATAATACCAATTGGAAAGATGGGAAACCGGTGAATGATAGACCTAGAAATAAGGAAACACTTGATCCATTAAAAAGAAAAGGGGCATACATGGTAGATAAAAGTCCCTGTTGTTCAGTCTACTGTGCACCACATTCCCCTAAACTTTGTGTAACAGCTCAGTCAATACCAAAGGAAGATATACCAGAAAATGATGGTGGTGAAGACCAGAATGTATACTTAACATCCCACATTCTTAACCCATTGGAGCAGGAATATGCATCTTCAGAGGAGGAAGGATATGAATACAATGTGGACCACCAAAATTACAATGTTCACATGGCAGAGCAACATGTTTTCTCTGACCATGAGGAAAATGAAAGTGATCAAGACCCCCCTGTTGCATCAAGCCAAACTAATAGATGTAATATAAGAAGACCTAGTGAAGAGGAGATTAAAAGATTGGCAATTGTAGTAGTGGAGGATGCCAAAAGAAAATATCGTTTGAGAAACAAAATAGTAAATAAAGATGAAGGTGTCCCAAGGGGGATATTCATAAAAAATAAAAAGGCATCAGATGAGACATCAAAAGGGACTGATAATAAACAATCAGATAGTAGAGAACAAAAAGGATCCCCTAAGGAGGAAAACAAGAAACCTCCCATTGAAAAACAAAAGCTAGATCGAACATCAAAACTAGAGAAAGGAGAAAACAAAGAAGAATGCAGTGAACTTAAAGGGAAAACAAAACTGAAGGTACACCCTTTGATTTTATACAAGATTTATCTCAATTGAAAATGTATGTACCAGTAATTGAAATGATGAAAATCAAGGAATATAGGGAAAGTACTATACAATTAATTTCTAATGGAAATCAAAGTATAAGCCCCGGAAACAAAGAAGTCTCTGAGATAAATAATAAAAGGAAGGAGGTAAAAATCCCAGAAGCCTGCCTAATGAACACCACACAAATTGACCCATTTTTCACCACTTTATTCATAAGTGGAAAAGTGGTAATAAATTGCTTGATAGACTCAGGTGCTTCAATGAATATCATTCCAGTAGGGGTAATGAAGCAACTTGGTTTATGGGTAGACGTTGAGGGAGGTAAATGTTACGCTATAGATAGTAGGCCTATCCCGATTGTGGGAATCATAAAAAATGTGGAAATCAGGTTGGAAACCTACCCACAAGCCTCTTACATTATTGACATAACTATGATTGACACACCACCCTAGTTTGGGATGCTTCTATCAAGATAATGGACTGCTGCAGTAGGAGGCAATGTATAGTTTGACTTGTCATATGCCACCATACCAGTAAATGGGGAAGAGGTAAAGTTGTATAGATAGCCTAGAGTGAACCAAATTGTTGAATATGCTCCTCAAGAACCACTAAATTTTTTTTGTGATGTTGATCTGGGAAGTTTTAGAGTGGAACTATCTCAACCTGAGTTAGAAAGAAAAGATCCAATTGATCGAAATATTTTTGAAAATCAACAAGGAATATGGAAAATGTACTTTGATGGAGCTTGCAACCAAGAGGGAAATGGAGCTGGTATAGTTTTTATATCTCCTGATGGTTCAACTTATAAATATTCATTTCTGTAGGCATTTGAATGTACAAACAATGTAGTGGAATATGAGGCATTATTGACTGGATTGAATTTAGCAGTAAAACACAAGATCAAAGTCTTGACAGTTTTTGGAGATTCGGAATTGGTTGTATCTCATATTAGATCAAAATATATAGCAAAAAATAAAAGACTGAAACAATACAAAAATGCAATATGGGATACAATTGAACTATTTGATGCTTTTTCCATTGATTGGGTGGACAAATCAAAAAACATAATGGCAGATTTCTTGGCAAATGAAGCATTAAAACAAGATGATATTACATTAGCAAGAGTTTCCCAAGTGGAATTCAAAACAAGACCTACAGTACCTGACAATGTATATAGTTGGTAGGTTTTCAATGATGACACTGACATTTTGAAGTTCCTTTAATGTATAGACGAGTATGAGGCTCAAGAAATTGATTTCAATACCTTTGTGGAAGAAATAAATGGAGAAGAGACAGTGTTTGGAAAGAAAGTCTTGCAACTTAAGACTAATAAACTTCCCAAGGGGTTGGTATCTTTGGAAAGAGTATAAGATGGAAGCGATCGGTCCTTGATGAAACAAACACCAACAAAAAGGGAAGATATTGAAGAAGTAAACTTGGGGACCGAACTATCATCATGGAAGGTATATATTGGAAAAAAGATAAGCCCTACTGTCCAAAGAATGCTGATTTCATTGTTAAGAAAGTATAAACATGTGTTTGCATGGTCTTATGAAGACCTCAAGTCATATAGGGAGGATTTATTTTAGCATGAAATTCCATTGAAAGCAGATGCAAAGCCATTTAGATAGAAACAAAGGCCCATTAACCCCACTCTAGAACCAAAAATGCAGGAAGAATTGACCAATCTTAGAGATGGAGGTATTAGCAAACTTTTGAGGCACTCAACATGGGTGTCAAACCTTGTTCCTGTTAGAAAGAAAAATGGAGATATAAGGCTGTGTGTAGATTTCAGAAATTTGAATGTAGCATCTCTTAAAGATAACTACCCACTGCCGAACATGGAAGCCATACTGCATAAGGTAACTGTGTGTGATTTACTGTCTATGATGGATGGTTTTTCTGGTTATAACCAAGTTAAAGTCAAAGAAAGTGAGCAATACAAAACAACTTTCACAACCCCATGGGGGACACATGTATATGTGATAATGCCTTTTCTTCTCACTAATGCAGGAGAAACTTTTCAAAGGGCTATGGACTTAGCATTTTATGATTTGATCAATGCCTTAATGGTGGTATATCAAGATGACCTCACGGCTTACTCAAAAAGGGTTGAAGATCATATAGGGAACCTTGAAAAAATATTCATTAAAGGTATAGAATATGGCATTAGTTTGAACCCTAAGAAATTTCATTTTTCTGTTACAGAGGGGAGGCTCGTAGGACACATTGTATCAAAAGAGAGAGTTAGGATAGATCCTGAGAGATTTGAGGCTATAGATAAGGTTCCTATCCCTAAAAATGTGAAAGCCATCCAGCCATTCTTTGGGCAGATTAATTTTGTTAGGAGATTTATATCCAACTTTGCTGAGATTGTCAAACCCATATCAAAAATCTTAAAGAAAGGACAAAGATTGAATGGAATCTAGAAGCATTAGAAGCCTTTGTATCCATTAAAAAATCCATTAAAGAAGCCCCTGTCCTCAAGTCTCCTGATTTCACAAAGCCTTTTCAGATATTTTCATTTGCTTCCCTGCATACAATAGTTGCTGTCATGTTACAAAAAAATGAGGATGGTCATGAGCAACCTGTATCTTTCTTTAGTAAATCTTTACAAGGATCATAATTGAAGTATGACATAATGGAAAAACAAGCCTTTGCACTAGTAAAGGACACAAAATCTTTCAGGCCGTATCTTGTTGGAGCCAAAGTAATTGCATATGATCCTCATGCAGTAGTCAAAGACATGTTGACACAATCAAAAGTGGCAGGGAAAATATGTAAGTGGATTAACAAAATTCAAGAATTTGATATGGAAATACAAATTACTAAATTGGTAAGAGGCCAAGGATTGGCCAAATTGATGGCAGAGACAAAAATTGAGGCAAATCAAATCTGCAATGTACAAGGAGAAGAAAATGCAATTGCAAGCATTGAGCATACACCCTAGTACATAGACATCATGCATTACCTTAGGAACACAAAGTGCCCAGAGGGACTGAGTGATAACCAGAAAAGAACTTTAAAACTTCAGGCTTCTAAATATGTATTTATAGAAGGAGATCTATTCTGGAAAAATAGAGATGGAATGTTGCTATTATGTTTGGATGAATCACAGGCTGATCATGTTCTAAAAGAAATGCATGAAGGAGTCTGTGGAGGACATTATTCAGCAAAGACAACTACACATAAAATCCTCAGGGCAAGTTATTACTGGCCAAAAGTTTTTAATGATTCATTTTCATATGTAAGGAAGTGTGAGGCATGCCAAAAGTTCTCAAGGAAAATGAAGTATGAGGGAGCTCTACCACTCAGACCTATGCAGGTTGAAGCCCCTTTTCACCAATGGGGAATTGATTTCATTGGAGAAATTTAAGAGAAGTCGAGTGGAGGACATAGGTGGATACTAGTGGCCACTGATTACTTCACAAAATGGGTAGAGGAAATCCCAACCAAGCAAGCAACAAGTAAAGTTGTGATCAAATTTCTAATGGATAACATTATTACTAGATTCGGTACACCATTGAGAGTGATTACAGATAATGGCATGTGTTTCAGATTTGATGAGTTCAAAGAGTTTTGTAAGACATATGGTATCAATGTTTCTTATTCTGCCCCATATCATCCACAAGCTAATGGTCAGGCATAATCTAGCAACAAGAGTCTTTTAAAAATCATAAAAAGGATGCTCAGTAAGAAAAAAAATCTTGGGATTCAAAGTTAAGATTGGCTGTATGGGTAGACAAAATTACTATTAAAAATTAGTCTATGGAACACAAGCTAGGATGCCTTTGCAGAATTTACTGTCAGTTTACAAATTTATTCTTCAAGAAGATATAGATGTTCCTGAAACAATGGAGGAGAGAATGGAGTAGCTTGCAGAACTTGATGAAATAAGGAGAATAGCTCAAAACAAGAACATGAAATTGCAAGCACAAATGAAATACTTGTTTGACAAAAAATAAAAAAATAGAAAATTTGAAAAAGATGATCTAGTATTGATGTGGAACTCTAGATGCCAAGAGAAGGGAAAACATGGAAAATTTGAGGCACTGTGATTAGGACCTTTTGTTATTATTGGTAAGCAAGGAGAGGATTCATACTATTTACAAAATATGAATGGTGAAGAATAGGAGTTGCCTATACATGGGCAATTTCTAAAAAAAATTTCTCTTAAAAGTCACATAAGATCAAGGGTTGCCAGTGCATGGACAACTTTTGAAGAAAATTTTCTCATAAAATTTTCCATGCATAGTAGTATAGGAACTAAAGGATACAAGAGATTGCTAGTACATGGAAAATCTTGGAAATCCTTTTTTAATCTTTTTTCCATGTGCAGTAGTTTAGGATAATTTGTCATCTCCACTTGCTCTCATCATAATGTTTGGTCTACTCTCCAAGAGATCTAGATCCTTGCAATGATCTCACAAGCATTCATCCCCAGATGAAGCCACTATTAGAACTGGAATTTTCCACAAGAATTCCTAGGATTTTCCTATTATTTTCCATGAAAATCCATCAAAACCTTAAGATATTTTATTTACTCATGCCTTAAATTTTCATTATCTTTCCCATAAAAGTCATTAACCGCCTTCTACGCTTTTCCCCCATCTATTTTCTTATATTTCATTACCTTCTCATGGAAAATATAGCTTTACCGCCATTTAAAAGGGCCAAAAAAAAAACTTATAACCCTTACCGCCCCTTTAATTTTTACTATATAAGTCTTTACCGTGGCCTCCCAAAAAGGGGCTCGCGGTATAGAAGTGGCGGTTATAGACTGTCACCGCAGTACCGCCGACGGCCAAGTCTGAGACGGCGATGATTGCAGTAAATGGTCATCAAAGGCAAGCAGTCAACGGGAGAGGCTAAGGAGTCTATAGAAAATGTCTACCATGCCACCGCTTGCGGTCAAACCACAGACCATGGTGGCCACAGTGAACAGGTAGTGGTTAGCGAAATAGTCAGTAGCGATGATGTGGTAAGTGGTTAGCGGTTACCGCTATACTGCACACTTAATACAAAGACCGCAGTAGAGTGGTAGGAAAGGAGGGAAGTGACTAACGGTTACCTCTATACCATGGGAGAAAAGTCAAAGCCCACGATAGCGCAGTAAGCAATGATGGAGACTGTGACGGTCAATGTGGGGTCGGGCACCGCCATACCGCGGGAGAAAAGTCAGAGCCCACGGTAGCGTGGTAAGCGATGATGGAGACTACAATGGTCAGTGTGGGGCCAGGCACCGCCATACTACGAGAGAAAAGTCAAAGCCAGCAGTAGAGCGGTAAATACAAAGGAAAGCTTGTAGTAATATTTTAAGTAAATTATAAGGAGTGGATAAAAGAAAAATAAAGGCGGGAAATGGTACAATGTAAAGTTAAAAGCCCGAATATAGTTTAAAATATTTAGTTTTACGATAGGCCACTAATTAAATATTTTAATCTCTATCAAAGGATTTGAACAACCATAACCAGAAAATTGAAGGGTTGTGACCCTTGAGATGAAATGTATAAATATTTGTAAAAATTTGAAAAAGAAAGGGGAGATAAATTTTAGAAAAATAGGAAAATCACTGTAAGTATTTTCAGAATGATATTCAAGGAGACTATGATACATGTATAAATTTTGAAGGATCAAATGAATGGAATTTAATTTTGTGGCACTATTCTGGTATCAATTATTTGTTGAAGTTAATTGAAATATTATCAAGTTGTCTCCAAGGTTGATGTTTCTTTGTTATTTAAATTGACATATCAAGTATATTCTCAGTTTATCATTACACATTCGTTGTATTTGTGTGACGTGATTGGTTGGTTCTTTCAAGCAAAGATTAATTCCTTCAAGTCATCCACAGTAATCTGGAAATTATCATTTAGATCATTAAGAAGAATTTGATAATTACATCTCTGCATGTTTATACAAGTTATAGACTAAATATCATATGCCAAATAATTAGAATCCCTACCAGATAGAAACCAATCATTTAAAGCTTTCACTTGACTCCATTTTACCCAATAAGGCACTGGTCTCCCTTATTTACATTACATTAGTTTTGAAATCTCTTAATTAAACATATTAATTCATACCTTATACAATTCATACTAAATTAGGATCATATTCTTTCCACTATCAAATTGCCATTTGTGGATAGTTAGATCAAGTAGGAAACATAATTCAAAATTTGTGTCACTCATATAGGTGCACCCACCTAGGTTTAGCAAATCCTTAAGAGTAGAGGGTTCAACCATACAGGTTGGCCTTGTTAGTTGAGCAAAAACTTAGTGAGAGTGTGGGAACCTCTTGTGGTTCATTCAACCAGGTTTTTTGAGACCCAAAACGAGGAAAAAAGGGTAGAGGAAGTGGAGGAGGAAAGAACCATAGTAGGTAGGACATCCAAAATAGACACCAACAAGGGCGACTCCACTAAAGGAGTGATGAACACTTGCACCTTTCTAGGGTTAGGCACATTTATACTCACAGCAAAAGACAAAAGTGATACAAAGCTGGTTTGGATGGAGACAAAGGGGGGGAGAGAGGAGGATGCACTAGGAGCCCCTAATACAGGGGCAACCATCTACTCTTCCTTTCTCTGGAAGGTGGCCTGATCAGCCAAGAAAGCCTTTTTCCGATGCTTGCATTTTCCTGCAAGGCAATTTTTGTGACTCTTTGATCTAGAGGCCGAAGGTTGCGAGGGAATATAAGGGTCATGTTCAACCATGTGAGTGCCCTGCACAACTGTTTCTAGTGGAGGGACAAACTCCTGAATGGGAGCAGGAGGGATAGGTTTAGAGATAGTTGGGGTTTTGGCTCTAATGCCTTGGTAGTGGGCCTTTTCCCATTCATCACCTTAGGAGTGGAAAGGGTAAGTGGTTGCAAGGAAAATTCTCTTCAAGATCCTTTCTTTCTACCATACAAATTGTAAAAAGGCCCAAGAGGCTTGGTAGGGAGATCCGATATCCTGATCTTGGGTCTTCGCCAAGTAGGCATCATCAAACTCAATAGGTAAAGGCTAGGCTTATTCATCCAAAACTCTTACCAAGAAAGGGGAGCAAACGAGGTAGCTTGAGAAGGATTAAGCTTCTCCTTTCCATTTCGAGAAGAGGAGGAAGCTGACTACTATGCTACAAGAAGGGTCAGTTTCAGCTATCCCTTGCCCCTAGTTTTATAATTTATGTAGTTCTTATAAAGTAGGTCCATTCTTGGAGGAAGCAGACCAACGGGGGTGGGCCAAAAGTGATTCAATCAATATCCCCCATGAGATACCAAGGGCTGATAGCCAGTATCATGTACCAAATATTCAACACGTCTATGGGAGAACTTAAAAAATTTATTGATAACAAAGGAAATCCCATTCATGAAAGCTAGCCAAGGTATGCCTAGCTTCACTTTGAATAGATTTGAGTCAAGAATAACATCAAAAACTGTGTCTACATTCCTAGGGCCAACTAGGATGGATAGAAGTATCAATCCATATGGTTTTAGAGCTAGGCCATCATGCATACAAATGAAGGACTTTGTTTTTTCATATTCTTCCCTTTGCAGGGAGCTCAATAGTAAAGTCTCCTTCATAATGACATTCACTCTATTCACAGGGTCAACTAAGACTCCTATCACGATGTTTCCATTGAGGTGAGCGAGAATGTAAAGCGGAGAAGGTTTGTTGTTCATTGGTAAATCCTACGAAGTAAATGTTACATTTGGTGAATCGGTCATAGGATGAGGAGAAGGGGTAATAGTAACCATGTTAACATATGCTTCAGGATGGGTAACATAATCAGAGTGATTGATAATCATGTTAGTAGAATGTTATGGAAGCGGGTCCATGTATATCTGCAATTCACTATTAGCTTTCACCATTGATTTGTTTGTATTTTGTTTGCTTCCATCGAGATGAATAGTACCATCCTCGATGCAATATTGTATCTCATGATGTAGGTGCATACAATGTTCGGTATCATGTTTGTTTACTCAAGGGTATTGATAATAGGTATTCACTTCATATCAGCTAGGGTAAGGTTCCTTAACTGGTTGAGGGCTTGGCAAGGTTATGATCTTATCCTTTAACAACTTTTGTAAGATGGATGAATAAGATTATGATAACTTTGTGAACTTTTAGTTGCATCGGAGGCCATTGTCATCTACATTGGCTACTACATTTGCAATAACTTTTCCTTTTCCAAAGATTGACATAATGGACTTTCCTTCATGATGGGAGCGCGAGGGGGGTAGCTTAGGATGAACCACCATCTATTGATACTCCCATAAGGCTGCACACAAATATGTGAAAGAAGGGTATTTCATAAGGGAAAAATTCTCTTGGCAAGGCCTTTGTAAGTTCTCTATGAATACCTTTTGCACATCAAAATCAGGTAACGGGTATGAGATTTATGGAAAGATCGCTTGATATCATGGTATAAAGTTGGTAATCTTCTCATTATATCCTTGCTTACACTGGACAAGGTCAGAGAAGGTCATCTTAGGTCTGATTTTGGCTTGGAACAGTCATAGAAACTGGTTCACAAGCTAATCAACTATAAAGATGGAATTGTTAGGCAAGGAATAGTACCACTCGAGTGTTGTGTCCTTGAGAGATCTAGGGAATAGTTTTGTCATCAACACATCATGATGGAAGAATTAAAGGTGGACACATGCATTTATGGGTTCCCTCTTCCACTATATTTCTTGAATTTAGGGATCTCCATCCCTTGAGGGAAAGAAGTGTTTAGGATCACTATCGAAAATGGGCTATGTAAGAAGAAGGACTGGAAGAAAGGTTGGGCAGAAGCTTGGGAGAGATTCACCAACTAGTTCTGGATCTTCCCCATATTGTGAAGAAGAGTATTCAAACTAAGGTCATTAGAAGATATAGGATGAGTGGAAATACTACTGGAGCCACCAACAAATCCACCACCTTGACTACCACCAAATCCATCGCTAGTGCCACCACTACCAGCATGACCTCCGCCAAAGCAACCACCACTTCCAAAGCCACCACCATGACCTCCACCGAAACCATTTCCACTAGTGCCACCTCTGCCACCAAAGATACCACCAACAAAGCCTCCACCGATCATCCCACCAAATCCTCCACTATTGGAGGTGATAGGAGGTGTGAAGTGAAAACTGAGAGGGGTATTTTTTACCCTAACAATTTCAGAACTTTTGAAAGCAACAGGTATACTATTTTAAGGGACCATGTTGGCCATGTACACGGATGTGGGAGGCATCAAAAATTATAATTGTCTCTCATGTTATTCGAAGGGCCCACCTCATATCATGTTACTATGGTTCGAAGGGGTGCACACTTTAGTCAGACTAGTGAGACTAGCCAGGAGTTCTACACATGTTTAGTCTTTTCCTACCATATACTATATTTTACTGATAACCTTAGCGACCCTAGCTAGCTTTAGGTTTTTCTTCAGGTGATTCTCCAAAGCACCTAACCCTTTTCTCAGACTAGTGACATAATTAGAAGGGATGTGGACAACTTCACGCTCGTCTATTGATGATGATGTGGGAGACACTGGAGGAGTACGGATGCAGTCAACTTCATTGAAGAATCTTGACTCACCCCATGACACCTGATCCTGAGTAGTAAGGCCAATTGAAGAACTAGAGAAAAGGCCTATAGATACAATAAAAGTGACCTTCATCTTCTCGATTGGAAGGTGTCATATACTTCTAAAAAAATACCAAGAGGTCATGGAATCGGTTGTGATTCTCATAAACCTTCACAACACTTAGGAGTACAACAATTAGAGGGTACAATGGAAAATCTTAACACCAACAAATGAGTAGATGTTGGTTTAGGTCAGGTTCACAAAAAAGGTAAGAGAGGGGGATCAACCATGTCAAGGCCCTAGGTCAGGGAGGGCTGAGAGTGGAAGGCTTCCCTAACTTACTTCAACTTAAGGGAATTTTAGGAAATGTGGGGGGAGAACGATGAGGACTATAGAGTCCTTCAGCCACTCTGTAGACCTAAGACTCGAAATGGGGCTAGGTGAGTTAGTTTTTGGGATCAACACTATGTCTTAAAATGCTCTTTGTCCGAGGATGAAAGTGTGGCTTTGAGATGACAACATGACACATTAGCGTCTCTGAGGTGTGCTAATGTCCGTACAACCAAAGGACTAAAGAGATAAGCTGGACTCAAGAAAAACTGACTAACAGCCTCGCTAGGTACGTTCAAAAGGCCAAAAAAACACTATGAAATAAATAATTTATGCACAAATATGATAAATAAAATAGAAAAGAGTGAGTATAGCAAGGATAACCCCACAAAGATGTTCGTTCACCAACTAGCTCAAAGAATACTTCCACCTACACACAAAAGAGATGAAAATGGTTGGGGGCTGTATAGGGGTCTTCCTCAATCAGACCACCATTTTTGTGTTTCCACCTCCACAAATAACCAAGACGATGATAATGGAGAAAAGTATGACAAAGTAGGAAATGAAATAAAGAGCACAAAAGAACTACAAAGCAATGTTATGCTACTCAACCAAATCATAGAGGAGAGGAGTAGAAAGCTTACCACTTCCACCAAGATCTCACTATCTAATGGAGGTTAAAATGAGAGGACTCAAGCCTCTGCTGCAATGGTGTTGGTTCCACACTTGCTCTATGGAGTTGATAGAGTGTTGATGTTGCTGCTATGGAGCACAAAAATGCTACTTGTGAGCTAGACTGAATGCTTAGAGAGATTGTAGAAGTTGTCAAAGAGATTCTGGAAGAAGATGAAATGGATGGAGTGAATTTGAAGTAGAGATGAAAAAATAGCCATATTCAATTCAGTTGGTCAAAGAGGGCGTTAAAATTTTACTTCCAATGGGAAGTGTAACTCCTCTACAGGCTCTAGATGTGGGAATTCACCAAGGACGTAAGTAGACCATGTAGACATTTGCATGCTGCGTGGGTGTCCCCGACAGTTATTCCTTTGTAGACGCACAAAATGGATGCCAAGTGGAATGAAGGAAGTGGGTTTATGTGGAATTTCGCCTTTGGATTTGGTTTTCTAAGGTGAGGATGTGTAAAAGGGGAATTTGCATAAGGGGTGCAAATTCTCTCCTATATAATATTATTTATATAGGTCTATATATAATAATATTTATGTGAATTAATCATCGTAGGTGATTTTTTTCTTAACCTTATGCAGCTAGATAACAAATTAATATAGCTTACCTTGTTAACTTACCTTGAGCATCCTCATTGTCAGTTAGAGTTGTTCTAATTTACAATTGACGATGTTAGGAATTTATTCCATTGAATTTCTTCATGATCTACAAGGGTCATGTTTCATCCCCCAAGTATTACCCCTTTCCAAAAAACATAAAACACATTAGCGAATCACTTGTATTAAAATATATTTCATTATTTTTCTCATATCGATATAAATTTGATTATCTTCTAATGTTCATAAGACATCTAAGATTCATACAATTCTCATACTATCGTAATGAACTATTGGATCACATTTAGCAAGAAACATTTACTAATATTATCCTTTAACTAAGACTTGAAAAAATTAAAACATTAAGCATGTAGTTGAGTGCAATAATTAGTGTTCTCTTATACTTCAAAACTTGAATATATAATTCTCTCACCTACACACAACTCATTTAATCATAATATTCCAAGGTAGTAAAAGGTAGAGATTGAATTATTTTATTCATCAAATTTTTCAATATTATATTACGTTTAATCAATTTTTATCAAGGTATCAAATAAATTCATTAATATAGCATAATTGAATCTATTTAAAGGTCACAATAGTCATACATAGGGTTGGGCCTCACATCATCCTCCCCTTAGATTGGAATTCCTACTAGAAGTCATGAAGTCTTAGAAACTTAACCCTCATTTAACAACACATATAAATCCATAAAATATGTCAATCATTTTCCTATTTGATCGAAGAATGAAATATTAAGCCATAAGTACATGTTAGAGACATATCTTCCATGAAATAAGTATCCAAATAATTTAGAACATTTCACAATGACGCATTTATCCAAAATAGTCTCAGTACAATAATGTTAGCAACCACCCATGTATCTATAAATATTACTCACATAATTAGTAAAATTACACAAGAATATATCCACATACCAACTACATTAAAATCACATAAACATATGTTCAAACACATTAGCACCCTAGGGTACACATCAAGATTTTTTTAGTATCGTAAACATAAATAATGATGTAAATGAAATATTTATGTTCCAATATCACCTCATGGCTCAAGGAATATAAAATTTGCATCATTTGTTACTATGTTTCTCACATAGTTCATAGGTATACCAAATTACATTTATTTGGAATTTAAACATGCATCACAATATGTAAACATCATGAAAAACTCAAGGATCATACAATGGGTCTTACAAGGATGGACATTCTTAGATATCATAGACATTAGGAAAGATGGTCTCGATTCCCTTCTCTAAGGACCCCTCCATACATTTTATAGTACCTTCCCCTTATTTTTTAAAGGGGGTTAGCATCCAAGAGGAAGGTACAACAATAAAAATCATAGAACTAAGGGGAATGGATTACAACCATCCCATACCAGTCCTATTTGCAACCCCCTCCAAATAATCCCCTAGTGCGTCTACTCCCTTATATGACCTGCAAGGGACCCGTGGGATATGGTATTTTTATAGTGTTGAAATACACAAGACAACTGATAGGGGGTGAATCAATTGTACCAAACTACTTTTACTTCTGACCTTAATCAATTCCACTTTAACTTTAATATGTTATTAAGTATAAACATGAAATGTAGATAATAGAAAGAAAACACCAGAGACACCATATTTACGTGGAAAACCCAATGAGGGAAAAAATATGTTGAGAATTAACTCATAATATAATAGTAATGCAATACCGGATACAAAGTCCCACTGCTAGAGGGTTCACTACCCAGAAAGAGCTCACTATTTAGATACAAAGCCTCACTGCCTATAGATAGGAATCACTATCTAGAAGGAGGCTCACTACCTGCAAACAAAGAAAGACAATAGAAAATCCACCACAATAGGTTCCACACATTCATAGCTTGATCAAAGGATTGCAGACACCATCAACTCACTGCTTTCAGGAATCTAACACATCAAAGTAATGCTTCCTTGATACACTTTCACACACTCTAGTTTTCACACTTGTTTCACACACACACTTCACACACTCTTGCAATTTGCAACATCTTGTATTGTATTTATACCATCTTCAACCTTAGAAACTTTCTCCAAGGTTAGCTTACATAGATCCTTTTCTTTACAAATTCAAAATAGGTTGGCTACTCAACATTCCTATGCTAGATAAGAATGAGAGAGGACCAATTACATATTTAATTAGGACCCAAACAACATCTTGGATCAATCACACACTTCCCTAATTGATGCATATTCTTCATGTAATGTGTAAACACCAGGTCAGACAAACCTAATGAAAACACCAATAATCTTTGAAGTGCGTGCATCCACAACAAGATAATGACATGTGGATAACACAAAAAGCTTCACCAAACATTGGAACACCTCTTAGAAACCTTCAGATACATTTGTAACAACTACAACAATCTTTATACACATAACATTCTTTAATAGTCCAATCAGACCATCTAGTCACACATAGTAGCTTTGGAACAAGCCTTCTAGAGCACCAAACCACAAGCACATTTGCCAAAATAGAGAGAAAATCAATATTAACCTTCTTCCAGATCTACAAGATCTAAGACAAACCACTAGAAGACTGCGGAGTAGAGACCTCTCTCCCAGTCCACAGAAAAATAGTTCTACCAAACCTAAACACATCTTTCAGTCTCCATCAACCCAAAAGCTAAAACTTAGGATACATTATCCATTGAAGCTCATAAACATTACTACAGATCTGCACAAGAAAATGATCAACATAGAAGAAATGCAAAACACATTACCGGAGCACACTTAGAACACACACACAACACTATCTTCATTATTTATTAATTTTTTCAAAAGCACTTGACATTAACACATCTGCAACACCATAAATGTAGATCCATGTACTCTCAACACTTCTACAATATCTCAACTATACATGTACCACCTAAAATCACTCTAAACTGTGTTGACATCAATGAAAACATTAATGACAACACCACCAAACACATCCATACTTGCAACATATAGATGTCATATTAAAACACTTATGCCAATAGTTCAAAACTTGAAGAATGCCTCAAAGATTCAACAATGCTTGATATTAACCCCTGAAAATAAAATAAAAGTCTCAAAAGGAGGAAATACAAAATAAAATTAAAATAAAAAGAAGAATCAATATAAAAATTCGATTATCATTTGGGGTGGGGTCCCTAGCTCGGTTGGATAAACCTTTCCTCCTGTAGAAGGTTGGTCATGAGGTCTAGTCTCCCCAACCCCCATGGTACCAGAGGGCATGTTGCATCAGTGCTACCAATCATGTTAAAAAGTTTACCAGGTGCACTGTGCTTTATAGAGTTTATAGGGGGTCGTGCTATCTGATTCTTGCAGTCCAATATATATATATATATTGTGTGGTTTTTAAAAGTATAGGTGAGATTAATTAGTAAAATCAAACACACACATCCATGAAATGTACTATATAAAAGGACTTGAAATAACTAAATTAAATTGCTACTTCTATCCTTTCAAATCATTTCATGGTTCTCTAGTCTTAAGGACCTTTGAATTCATGCTCTCAGATCTAGTTAAATGTTGCACATGAATCTGCAAAGATGACAACCTAAGAAATGAAAAGATATTAAGCATTGAAAACTACATGCCTACATCACTATATTTTGTATTTTTGATGCTTAAATTCTTAGTGATCTATGATGGAGTGTTGATATACTCAAATGATGCTAAAATTTATAGTGCAACTCTAATGGTAATGTTGTATAAAAGATGCAATAACTAAGATACTAAGATTGAAATAGCTATGATGACACTAAATGAACTAAAATTCTAAATTCTCACTACAATGCTCTCACAATGCTCTCAAATTGCACTAATATTTCTGCAACATAAGTTTGTAATCCAATTCTATATATGAAATTTTTTAGAAATGCCTTCTATTTATAGATTTTTTCAATTTAGGGCTGAGGTGGAAAAGATGGACGGTCAAAATCGTGATCCTGAGGCATCAAAAGTCGAGCACAAAGAGGTTAGAAGAATTCGAGGAGGCTACTCCATTTGGAAGAGACAATATTCCAAGTGTCCAAGAGCATCATTTAACATAAGGAGCCATGTGTTTCCCAGGAAGTTAGGAGGTTGAGAGGTTGGAGAGAATATTCCTAATTTAAAAATTAGGAATAAATGAAATTATGTGGCATATGATGAGGTGGAGGATGAGTTGGAGGTGGTTAGAAGAAATATGAAGGAATGTGCTAAATTTGAATTAAAAATTCAAATTTAAATGGAGGAGGGAAATCAACTAAATGACAAATTATTCAAATTTGTGCATTTAATTAATTTAAGAAGAAAGTGATTTTTGAAAAAGAGGAATTAAGGGAATGAACCATATAAATAAATTTATCAATTTATCTATACTACTAGAAGAATTAGAATTTATTAATTAAATAAAAAGTATTTAATTAATTGTGCTCCAGACCATTTTTACGTGCATACATTTTGCCCCTATTTGAAGTGATGTGTGCAGATGCATTGCTTCAAAGAATAAATTTTTAGACCGTGATGATAAAAATTTCGACATGCCCCAAACGTTTATTTTTTGTAGTGATGTTGAATGGATGCCCCTCGTGAGATAAATTGGGGATTTTTGAAGTTTTTGAAAATTTTGATGATCAAATGATTTTTCAATGATATTCAAATGATCTTAGAATTTGATGATGGTAACCTGATTTATCACCCGAAAAATGATGATAGTCTTGCCACATTGCTAATTAATTGATTAAAATAACCCATTTTGAAAAAATTAAATAAATGCCACTAAAAATAGCCCTTAATTACCCCTTAAAAGGTCAAAATGGCTGAAAAGAATCTCATTTGTAACTTTTCATTGTGAAAATTGAGACTGAAGAGATCCAAGATGGATAGGATTCTGTGCCACACCCACAAATTTTTGCGAGTTTGCCACCACCAGCATCTAGCCGCATACAGACCTCTAGTTAATACCTCGAGAACCACCTTTTTTCAATTTTGAATTCAAAATTTCTCATTTTTTCCCTTTTGAAAACTCAATTTTCAATACGTTTTAGCACATAGGGGTATAATTATAGTGCATAGGGTACCCGATACAATTCATAGGGTAACTGTAATAACGCATAGGGTTAGCTTTTAGGCCTTTAGGTAGATTAGCACATTAGGTCATCGCTTTAGCGCAATACGTTTCTGAAATAGCGCATGTGAATTCTAGCAGATAGAGAGGATAGAATAGCACGTAGGGTAGTTCATTTAGCGCATTCAGTAAATGGCGCATTTGGACCCTATTTTAGCACATGTAGTCCGTTTTTCGGTGCATCCAGGAATTGGCACATATGGTAAATTTTCTAGCGCAACTAGTAGATTAGCACATAGAAACCCTATTTTAGCGCATTGAGCCAAAAATGAAGATTTTGAATGATTCCTCCTAGGTTTTGATGGTTGATGATCATGTCAGCCAATGATAGGGTAATGTTAATTGATAGGTTGATGATTGTCCTCATGATAGGTGAGGATCAATGATAGGATTGATAAGGATGACTGATTGATTAACATCATGAAAAATGAGAGTCAGAGATAGGTTGATTGATGTTGATCGATCTCATGACAAATGAGAGTTGATGATAGGATAGGTGCTCCTCGAGATTTGATCAAAATATCACATTAGCTGATTTGATTAATTGATATGCTGATTGATAGGCTAATTTGATTGATGTACTGACTTGATATGTTGATTTGATCATAGGAGGGTGGCTTAGGAGTATTACAGGTTTGAGAGCATTTTCCCCAGATGTGGGACATGATCCCACAGTTAACCTCGACAAACTTGGCTATTATTGACCAGTGTGGACTAACTTCATTGATTAACATGCCCCAATACCAGATTAACTAGAGGTTGTTGATGAAACTTGCAGAGCAGTGGCATAGCGACCACAACACCTTCCACTTGGCGACTAGTGAGATTATAGTTACCCTCGAGGAAATCTACCAGATTTTGTGGATACCATTCATGGGGGACCTGGTGTTTTATGACCATGAGGAGCAGGCAAGAATGACTCTATCCGCTAGATATTTCATGATGATCATCTTGATAGATATGAGATTTCCTAGCGGGAGTTTATTGCTACCCATCAGCCCTTGCCATGTGTTGTAGCAAGATTTAGTGGTGGTTTTATCTGCCCTAACCATAGGTCGAAGGGATTCTCCATTGGTTGGGGTTAGTTTTTGGAGGGCATGATTTCCCATGGGACCAAATATGCTTGGGATTCGTGCATGCGTGCACATCTGTACCATGATCTTCATTAGGTTGTGTATCTACGATCTAATAGTCCTGCAACAGGATGCACATTGTTACAGCTCTGGGCCTAGGAGCATATTGCAGTGACATGGCCAGTGGAAGGGAGGGCTCGACCAATAGGGAGACCTTATATGTTTGGATATACAGGGCCACTTTTCCAACATAAGCTGGGAAAGTTAGAGTATTGGCAGAGGGTCCTTGATGATATGGACACAATTATATGGTGGTCGTACCTTGATTATGAGGTATGGGTAGAGGATGATATAAATATGCCACATGTATTTTGTATGAGATACCTGATCGACAAGACTCCTTATATTATTGAGATATTTCTCTTTGGCCAAGTATATAGGAAGTACGAAAAAGTACAGGGTATGTAGAAGGGAGTGGCACACTATGCTAGACGGAGTAAAGACATTCCAGAGTGGTGGCTTGCACAAGACTGTGATGTGGCTTTTGTTGAGTACTATGTCTTGTAGCCAATATTATGGCAGTACCATTGAGAGGTTGTTGATGCAATGATGACATCATACTATGAAAATTTCTTCTATACACATTTGTTCCCTTAGATATCGAGTCCCAATGAGCCTGCACCCATTTTGGAGGTTGGGAGGAGGGCATGGTAGGTAGTACATCAAAGGGGAGATGGAGGAGAGGAGGAGGAGGGGGATGATGGTGGTGATGATGGGGGAGATGGAGGGGGAGATGGTGGAGGCAGAGGGGGTCAGAGAGAGGTGCCATATTTTGGGGCCATACCGAGGAGGAGGAGGTCAACACCTAGCATACAATGGCTAGTTGTACTTAGGATGCCCTCCCAGAGATAGCAGACACAGATAGCTAGTTTGTAGGTTCAAGTTCAGACCTTGCAGGGGCAAGTACATGTACTGTAAGCATAGTTAGCCTAGGCTTAGACATAGCTATAGACATAAATACCAGCATAGATGTAGGGTTGGGAACAAATGGTATAGCTGCAAGCACAGTTTTCCACCCTCATAGCAGAGAGAAATGAAAATTGACAATAGGGGGATCAAGTAGTGGTAATGGTTGATAGTAGCCGAGGGTTTCAGAACAAGTGATCTGGTTTGAGAGTTGCATGAGTCTGCCAAGGAGGCAAAATATTACTGAGGAAGATACCATGAGGCTATGCTACTTGAGCAGAGAGTAAGCTATGGTCATTCCTGATTTGGGCAGAGTCGGTCTAGGACCACCAGCAGGGGTGTTACACAACCACTCCCAGGGGGCCCACCAGGAAGAGTTCCACCAAGCGGAGCTCCAAGAGTAGGTCCATCATGGGTAGGAGGTGTGGGAGGATCAGAGAGGCCTGCAACCGTCGAGGGCAGTACCACAACATCTCGCGGTCATACCTGATTGTATTTGTTGATGGACATATTGACACATTGATGTATACACTAGTTTATTTAAGGATCCTATTACAACCTTTCCATTTTTGATGATGTATCTCTTCCCATTTGATATCATTTGTATACTTGACATTTTATTTTGAGGTTATATATGATATGCAGTGATGATTTTTAGTGATCTATATGTTGTTTATGATTTTATTATGGATGTTTATGATGAATGCAATAATTTTATTTGCTATATATGATGCAATGTGATATTTTATGTGATTATGCCATGTTCTCTGTATGGATGTCTTAATGTGATGATGATGTTATACTTTTATGTGTTGAAGAATGATGAATTTATGATGATGCCTTAGATGCATGTAGTTATGCAAATGATATGAGATGCATTATATTTTTGTATTTTTTACATGGATATATCGATGATATGGATAGATAAATGAATGCAGAAATGGTTTATTATGTAATGTTGTGAACCCCAATCCTATTCCTACACACACACAACAAAAAAACACACTATTAGATCAATATGCAAGATAAAACAAGGATTCCCCATGAAATCCATTTGCAAAGATTAAACTAGGAAAATGAAGAAAAAAATATAAAAGATAAGTGAAATCCTAATTAATCATGCAAACTCTTGACCCCATGGGGGAGTTGGTGCCAATTGGTCTGTTGAAATTAGCCCTTTCCCAACTCCTTTGTTGTAATGTTGATAATTTGATGATGGTTGAAGCTCCTTGATGCAAATTTGGCATAACCTAGCTATGAAATCATGAAAATGATGAACATTTGATGAGAAATGGACAAGATTAGATCTCAATGTGAAGAGTCACTTTTCTCTAGATTGTGGATAATAGAATGAGAGGAAGAGTCTCTTATTTATATATTTCCAAATTGGAAGAGAGAGTGAAATTGAGCAATGTGGGATCATTCAACACCCAATGGCCAAGTGCCACTTATCAAGCTGTGAAAGGTTGATGGTTGTGCAAGTTTCGATCAAAGTGCCAATAAATGCAATTAGTTTAAATTTGAAATTGAGGAAATGACATGTGAGAGGGAAAGAGGAATGAAATAAATGCCACTTGGCTCAATGCACAAGGAAATGTAAGAGGAGTAAATGCCTTGTTGGATGTACAAATCCACTTGGATTTTGAATTCAAATTTGAAGGAATATTCCTCCTTTATTTCATGTTGAGAGAAAATAGACATTTAAATAAATCAAAGTAATTGATTTATTGTGCAAGTTGCATTCTCTAGAGGATTTTAGTGATTAAGATTAAATTAATCAAGATTTGATCAATTTAATGAGAGATTAGATGATTTGACAATTTTGACTCAAATTTATGAGTTGATTTAAATCAAAATTGAGAGGAAAGGATTAATTAAATAAATATTTTTGATTTATTTAACTAAAAGGGGATAATGTTAGGTTAAATCAAATAAGGTTTAATTTATTCAATTTAATGAGAATACTTTAGGGGTTAATTAAATAAGATGAATTATTTAATTAGAGAGGGATTAATTGAATTAAATTGATTAATTTAATCAATAAGGGAGAAAGAATTAATTAAATAAATAATGATTTATCTAATTAAGAGAGGAAAGGTGATGATAAGCCGAGAGTGTGATTTAGGAGGAAATGATGTTAGTAATCAGGATTAAGTGTGTTGGATCGAATTGTATATTTTCCATGTCTACTTTTTGCCCCTTTTTGAAGCAATGTACTTGTTGCATTGATTCAAAGAATAAAATGTTGTGATCAAAGTTCAATTGTTTTTTTTTGGAATGCCCCACTGCTGCCCCAACAAGAAGGATTATGCTGATACATTGCCCCCTCAATAGATCAAATGATTTTTTTTGATTTTTGGATGATCTCGCAAAAAAAAGAGGACAAGGTGCCCGACAGGTCAAAAAATGCCCCAGGATGCCTAAAATAACATTAAAACACCAAGAAAGATGCAAAATAGACCGTGGTTGGAAAAAAATGGGATCGGGGGGCCAAAACCCTAGTTGGATGGCCAAATTAGGTCAAGAAACCCTAATTTGCATGCTTAAATAAACCTTGAAGTTTCAATACATTTACATACTTAGCCCTTTGAATTTTTTGCACTTTAAGCTCTAAGTTCCAGTCGAGATGGTGCAACGAAAGGTTCCTAGGCACGTGTCAGAGAGAGTATGGGTGAACCAACGGCCAGTTGGCACAAGACTCGTGGTATGTACCTCCTTCTTGACTTTTATTTTTTTGATTTACGTGCATTAAGTAGGGTCAAAACCAACTTTAAGTTGAGCGACACTATATAGTGCTGCTGAAAATGCTCAATCAGTATTTTGTGGCCTCAAACTGATCCCACATATGAGAATAGGATCGTGCGGGCTTGTTAGAAGATTAGGGTTTTCTTGTAAAACTCAATCGCATATGAAAATTCGTCCACGCGATGTAGTTTGAAACTAGGGTTTCGGCCCAAAGTCAGCTGCATGTGCAAATTGGACCGCATGACACACTTTGGAGTTTAGAAATTGGCAAACTCTGCCGTGGTGATGCAGTTTGGAACTTTTCAAACTAGGCCGCATTTGCAAACAGTGCCACTTTTGCTGTTTCAAATGCGAAAGGGTGACTCGGGAGGCAGATTACATTACAAGACTTGACGCGATGATTTCTCTTATGTAGGAGGACCTTGAGATACTTCATTCGAGAGAGCACAAATGACCAGTGCTCAAGAGATTATAGGGTATGCACACATTTCTCGATGAGCAACTTGGTATGCTCGACCTTTGGTTTGTTGTCTATGTTCCTCCTATTCGGACCCATTTAGGGATGATGATGGCTTTGGCCGAGGGGTGGCACAGTGAGACCTCTTCATTCCATTTTCCTACCAGTGAGGCCACCATCACGCTTGAGGATGTCTGGCGCATGCTTCGATTGCCCATCCATGGAGCTAGAGTGATTTATGATCCAAATGCCGGTAGGGATGTCTACGATGATATGATGGGTCTTGATGTGATCCATTTCTCTGATGGATAGATTGACTTGGAGAGATACCGGGGTACAATTCCCACCTATAGGTTGATCATTACAGCCGTCATTTCTAGTCTTGTGGCACCAGATCAACGGGGTTGATACTTCAGTCTAGGCTGGGGATTGGCATGGGAGCGGATGGTCATCTGCAAGGAGTGCTTTGCTTGGGGGCCAGTGATGTTGGATTCCTTATATAGAATTTTGCATGAGTTTGCATATCTTGATAGCAAGTCCATCAGGGCCGAAGTTACTTTGTTACACATCTAGGCATGGGAGCAGATTCCAGTGCTCTGTCCAGATGTCACACCGATAGTCCTTGACATTGATGACCTCGTTGTCTGGTGATATGATGGGTCACAAATCCACTTTACTCACACTGGCATAGGTGGGATCACCCATTAGCAACAGGTTCTTGATGAGATGAGGGAGTTCATCTGGAGGCCTTTGATGTGCATAGGACCATGGTATAATGATATAGAGCAACTATTTTTTTCCTGACATCACAAATGGATGCAGGTTTAGGAGCATACTATGATAGAGCGATATCTCCTAGACAGGGTGGCCCATCAGTTTGGCAAGGTCCAGGATAGACTAGATGATTAGTACGTAGTGATCTTCACTTGTACCATGAGAGAGATAGCATGGGGCCAGCCCATCCCGATAGCGGAGGCAGTGTCTTCATTCAAATAGCTAGTTACCTGGTTATGGCCATATGATCAAGGGCCAACAGATGTGGGAGTGAATCAGGCGTACAGAGCTTGGTTTAGGCCTCCTTTGAGATTGACAGTTCCTAGTGCGAAAGTTCCATAGTGGAGGCCCAGAGGCAGATTAGCCGGTAGGGGTAGAGGACAGGACGATAGAGGCAATAGAGATGGAGATGAGGATGGAGGAGGAGGTGGGCCACCTCCTCATCAAACACCACCCATGGATTAGGCCCAGCGTATAGCTCCCCGAGTGCAGACACCACCATGAGCACCCACACTACCACAAGATGGTGATAGAGCGGTTCCACAATAGAAACTACCAGGGCAGCCAGATCACAGAGATGCATTGATCTAGCAGTTGTAGGGTCAGATTCAGATTTTGATTACAGAGAGGGATTAGGCTCGCAAACAGATTTTGACAGTCACTACTGAGAGGGACCAGGCTCGATCTGAGAGGGATTAGGAGGTTGGTCGGTGGAGGCAGCTAGAGAGTATGACCTCATCATCCTAGAGCCGTTCAGTTTCCTTACAGGCTTATAGAGAGGTAGTCAAAGAGGCCAAATATTATCGACAATATTACAAGCAGGCAGTGCTAGCAACAGGCTGGGTGCCAGACTTCTCTTAGCAGATAGGGATGAGTTTTCCAAAAGGTCACAGTGAGAGGCAGGTGGGAGAGGGTAGTAGCCAATACAGCTAGCCCTTTGATCACAAGCAATTTCTATTTTTGATTCATGGGCTCCAATTATTGCCCCTATTATATCATGTATTTCGATGTACACTTGATCCAGTTTTGTACCATGACAGTATATTTTTTATGATATATATGAGATGGTTCGATTTATGATATGTCCTATGATGTATGGATGCATTTTAATTTTCTATGTGATGTTATGAGATGCTTCTATTTTATGCTCATGCGATATGATGTATGCTTCTATAAATGATGGATGCATTTCTTTTTTAATCTTTTTTTATGTATTTTGATGATTACATGGATGCAATGTATGTTACTGATGATATGCAAATGATAAATGATATGCAAATGATCAATGATAATGAATGCTAATGATTTTATTATGTCCTTATTGATTCATGCAATGTATGATGTGTAATGAATGTAATGCAATGATTTCTTAAGAGGCTTAGAATAACAAATCTATATTATTCCTCATAACTTAAGATGATAACACGAGATGATATAATGATGTAAGATCTATCTGGTATGATATGCACTTATGTTGATGATTTTATGGATGCAGGATGGATGCATTGGTGATGTTATGATTGACTGTCATGATACCATGTTATTATGGAACGAGGATAGAAGAAAAATAAATCCCACAAGTCATTAAAATGATGGTGATTCGCTTACCAGGATTCGAGATTTTCAAAGGGCCAATTATGTTATGTTTGATAACACATGTAGGTACGATGCATCAAGGTATAAAGAAACAAGATGGCATGGTACCTAGTGTGATGGAATTTGACTCGGCCATTAGATAAGAGTATTCTTGTTCACATTTAGCAGATGGAACCTCATTCAGGATGCAGTTCAGACATTCTAAACATCTCAGACCAAAACATAGAAAAGCAAGCCTTCCTATGTGGTCAACAAGATACCTAAAACACCCTCCCTACAAACCAAACAAAGCACGCATGACTAAGTTATTTTACAAGAATAATCCACAAGCACATTAGATATAAAATATCATGATCGTTGCCCCATTCCTTTCTCTCTAAACCTATTTTATTTAGGCATCATTGAGAGGTCCTTGGAATGAATGCAAAATAAGATAAGTCAAAAAGACCAAGACAAAGTAAACAAACAAGCTAATGTTCTTCATACCACTATCCAAGACTGACTACTATGGGGTACCTGATGCTTATGTCCATCGTGGGAAGGATACATCCTAGGAAATGTTGTGATCAGGGTTTGATGAGACTGATTGGGTGATAAAGTATTTACTCGAAGTTGATCAACTTGCTTGCTTATTGACCTAGACTTGAGACTTTTACGATTAGGTGTTCACTTTGGAACCTGCTAGACTTGCTTCTGATTGCCTTACCAAAGGATGAAGGCAATGATGATTTATTATGAATGAGCCAATTGTGGGTGAAAGCAAGATGAGATGGATGCACCATTTTGGGTTTTTCAAATGTTTTGAGGCTATTTTGATTTTTTGATTTTTTAGATTTTTCGATGTTTTTGGTATTTTTGAGATTTATAATGAAGAGAATAACTTAAAGACCTATCCTAGGGGTCTTGGGAGCTGATCCATAGATTAGCCCTGCCTACGTTATACACAGAGACCATGTAGTTTGACTGACGATAGACTTGACTCAATGATGAGATAGATGGGCAAACAGATTGCCAAATTATTGCAACGAACGCCTAAAGGACTGACCTAGGGTGTCTTGGGGGATGATCAAAGATCAACCTTGCCTACGTTAAAGCTCAGAGAAAACATAGTTTGAACTTGGATGATTCCACCTTTTGATTTTTCAGATTTTTTACATGTTTTTGAATTTTGAATGATTTGGATGTTTTTGGATTTTGGATGGATTTTTTTGATTTTTTTTGATTTTTTTTAATTTTAAGGAAGATCACCAAGATATACACGAATCCGATCTAATTCAGATATAGAAACATTCCCCCAACATGATGTGATAGACCACTTCAATAAAGGTAGGACAAACTGACCTTAGGAATATGCCAAGTAATACTATGGTGGAATCTAATACGAGCACAAGATCAGGCTATGGTACAGATGTGAACGAACAATGGAAGGATAAATGGAATGTAATGGATAAGTGAGTGCACGGAATAGGCCATGAAGATCCTGGTGGATGGAGAGTGATTTATTTATGCTTCGCGCCTGTTTGCTAGGTTTTCACCAAGGTACTTGTCCAAAGCACCACCGAAGTGGTTTTCACTAGAGGATGATTTTTTTCTTTACTGTTTTCAATCCTTTTCTGATTTTGTATTTTTTGATGTTTTTGTTGTCACCAAGATGCCTGTTTACTAGGTTTTCATCAAGGTGATCATTTTTTTAGGACATTTTCTAATTTTTGTGCATTTTTGGTTCTATACCTTGCAAGATTTTAGGCATAAAACTTTTTGAGATGATAGCTGTTCAAGGGCTCCTACAGAGGCTCACCTTTTGGTGTTGAAAATTGGTATGCCCCTGATTTATAGTTTTCCATTATGATGAAAGGTCCCAACCAGTTGGGATCAAATTTTCCTTTGCTTTTTGGATTTGGCACATTTTGATTTTATTTTAGCACAAGTTCACCGACTTGGAAGGTGTGTCTTCTGATCTTCTTGTTGTAGTTGCACTTTAGGCGGTTTTGATAGACTTGTAAATGGTTGAGGGCATCCATTAGCCATTCATCTAGTAAGTCTAGCTCATTTAACCTTGAAATCCAATATTCCTCCTTTGTAATGAGGTTCTGCAATGATATCCTTAATGATGGGAGCTCGATCTCGATTGGGAGGATGGCTTCTGATCTGTAGACCAGGGAGAATGGGGTGGCGCCTATTGGCGTGCGGATGCTAGTGCGGTAGGCCCATAAGGCAGGATTTAGTTGTAGATGCCAATCATGACCAGAGTCATTGATTGTTTTCTTAAGGATTTTCAAGATAGTTTTATTAGTGGCTTCTGCCTGGCCATTGCCTTGCAGGTAGTATAGAGTGGAGAAGTGATGTTGGATTTTAAATTTGTGGCATAGATCATGGACATCCTGATTCTTGAAAGGTGTCCCATTATCAGAGATAATGGATTGAGGGACACCGTATCAAAAAATGGTATAGTTTAGAATGAACTTGGATATCTGCTTTGCGGTTATGTAGGTCATGGGGATTGCTTCAACCCACTTTGTAAAATACTCTGTGGTGGTGATAATGAATTTGTGGCCATTGGATGAGGTGGGTGTGATTTTTCCTATGAGATCAAGCCCCCATTGTGAAAAGGGCCAAGGTGTAACAATAGGATGAAGTTCTTGAGCTAGTGAATGAATAAGATCTCCATGCTACTGGCACTATAAACACTTTTTGACAAAGTCGTGTGCCTCTCTTTCCATTGTTGGCCAATATTACTCGGTTCTCAGCAACTTCTTGGCCAAGGTCATACCACTGGAGTGTGAACCACAAGTGCCATTGTGTACCTCAGTCAGAGCAGTAAGGGCTTCCTCAAGATTTAAGAAACACAATAAGGTTCATTCAATACTCCTACGATAAATAGTTTCTCCTAGGATGACATAACGTAAGGACCTTTTGACAAAGGCTCATTTAACAGGTAGGTGTAGATGTTGTGATACTAGGGATCATCGGGACCAATGAGTTCACATGCATATTATGACTCTAGTACCTTGAATGTTGTACAAGAAGCTGCTCTACCAAGAATTCATGTTTTGATACATTTCAAGAGATATCCAATAAGGATCCAATTGTTTCCATGGCATCAACTGCTTTGTTGTTAGCCCTTGGTATCTTCTCAAAGGTGATATCAATGAACGATTCTTTGAGGCTCTATACTAACTTCTTGTATGGTGTCATCTTATCATCCTTAGTTTGGTACTCACCATTGACTTGGTTGATAATAATTTGTGAATCCCCATAAAATTTTAGTGCCATGATCTGCCACTATGCTGTAATCCTAAGACCTACAGTTAAAGCCTCGTACTCTGCAATGTTGTTAGTGTAGGGAAATGCCAATTTGTAGAATATAGGAATAGAATCCCCCTTTGGGGTGATGAATAAAACACCGTCTGTTGACCCATATTGTGTGTATGAGCCGTTGAAGTAGAGTTTCCAATGATCGGCTATGCTGAGATTAAAGATGGATTGATCTGGAAACTCTGATATGAGTGGATTCTTTTAATAGATTGGAGCCTCTACCAGTTGGTCTGCAATGACTTGTCCTTTGATTTCTTTTCGCTCCACATATTCAATGTCATATTCTAATAGTATCATGACCCACTTAGCCATCCTTCCTATGTCAAATTTTTTGTGATGCAAACACTACTGTTAGGCACACTTTTTCAATGAATGAGTAGTTTTAACTCATGACTGACCATTGTTCTGCTGATATAATAGATAGCCCTCTCTATCCCATTTTCATCGTGTTGAGCTAAAAGAACACCAAGGGCTCCTGCTGTTGTCGAGATGTATAGGATTAGTGGATTTCCTAGAATGGGTGGCATTAACACTAGTGGTGTAAGTAGATACTCTTTGATTTTACTAAATGCTTGATCACACTTGTCATCCCACTTGTATGCTACTCCCTTGTGGAGTAGATGTGAATAAAGGATCTATTTATCCACCAGTTGTGCTATGAATCATCGGATGGATTGGATCCTCCCCTATAGGCCTCTGAGCTATTTTAGGGTCCTGGGTGCCTCCATGTCAAGAATCACCTTGACCTTGGTGGGATCTACTTCTATTCCCCTCATTGCTACTATGTATCCGAGGAGTTTTCCTAATTTCACACCAAAAACACACTTCTGGGGGTTAAGTCTAACCTTGTATTTCTCTAATCTATCAAAGATGGCACTCAGAGCTGCTATGTGATCCTGTCTTTTCTTTGACTTGGCCAATATATCATCCATGTAATCTTCCACAAATTTTTGAATCATGTCATGAAAAAATAGTCTCATGGCCCTTTGATATGTCACTCCCACATTCTTAAGCCCAAATGGCATCATGTTCCAATAGTAGGTGCCCCATGGACATGTAAAAATTGTTTTATGTTGGTCTTCCTTTTCGATCATAATCTGGTTGTACACTGAGAAGCCATCCATCACTGATAGCATCTCGTGTCCAGCCATAATGTCCACTATCATATCAATGTTGGGTAGTGGAAAATCATCCTAAGGACATGCTTTGTTTAGGTCTCTGAAGTCTGTGTAGATACGGATGCCCCCATTTGGTTTTGAAATTGGCATGAGGTTGGACACCCATTCTAGATAATCAATTGAGTGTATAAAGTTGACATCTAGGATTTTCTATAATTCTACCTTGACTAGCAAAGCTATCTGAGGGTGCATCTTTCTTAATTTCTATATTACTAGCTTTGCTCCTGGGTAAACAACTAAATGATGAACCACGACTTCTAGATCAAGACCTGACATGTCAACATAGGTCCATGCAAAGTTCACCTTCCTTTCTCTTAGGAATGCAACCAACAATTTTTTTTTTTTGTCAGAAGTGATTCAACATAGAAGGTGATGTGTGGTGTTATTTATGCTCCCAGATTGACAAGATTGCACTGTTCTACAAGTACTACTATTTTTTCCTGATGAAGTGCAGTAGGGGGGAGATTGAATCCTCCATCCTCTAGTTCCTTAGAGAGGTTTTCACCATTAGATGTGTCCTTTATTTTTATTGTATGACCCTGAGATTATTCTCATTCTTTTTCTTTTGCGACTAAAGGACTCAATCATCTCCCCATAATAAGCCTATGTGTCCAGTTTGATGTTGAACCCAGCCTTGTGATCTCAACATGGTACCATATCCCTTAATCCCATGAATTTCGAGAGAGCCTCATCATTTTTCAATGTGTCTAGAACTGGTGGTCCTCGTTGGTTGTAGTTGATGATTTGGGGGTAAACTAAGTTTATCTTGTGTGGCTAGTGGTCTGACTCAACAGATGAGGCACTAATCATAAGTAGGGAGGAGTCTTCAAAAAGTGTGGGTAGACCAGTTATGGTGTCTTCATCATCACTACTACTACAGACCTTGATTATGTCAAATTTTAAATTGTTAAGGGGCAGACCTATTGATACGAGTAGTTGTAGGGCGACTATTGATAACTAAGGAAAAGACATGACTGCACTACTAGGGGTACCTCTGCCATGTATAGTTATACTCAGAGGGGTACATCCAAGGCCAAGGTTTCTCATTCATCTTTCTATAATGATGGGCTCCAACCATCCATCACTGTTCCTTCCAAGGCTTTTGTTTTTGTTGTATCCCATACCAAGCATTATTTGTAGTCCTGTGCTAGCTTCATCCATGGGTAGGGTGGGTGTGGGCCTTTCATCATGGTATACCATGCCTGAAATATCTCCCTCATCCACAATTTCTTGACTTAGATCCCTGCAATGGTGGAATCCAGAAGGATCGGCCCCAATAGTGTGGACAGGTGTTTCAATTGATTGAGGTTGCCCATGCAACCTAGGAGATTGTGTTAACTCTCCTACAATGAAGACATTCTTCATCATTCTGTAATCTCCACACCCATTGTCTTGGATCATGATTTTGATGTCAGATATATCAGGGATGGGTTGTGTCTCTATTGAAGAAGTGGAGGCAAGGTTAGATGGATCTATGTAGGGAATGGATTGGCCTTCATCATATTTTGGTACTTGGGGAATTTTGTAAAACTTGGCTTCCAAATTTTTGCAATAGGAAAATGGCTCTAGATCACCATGTATTGTGACCTCCCTATTTTGGTATAATAATTTAACACACTGGTGGACTATTGAGATGACTGCCTTCATTCCATGAATCCATGGGCATCCTAAGAAGATTTTGTAGGGAAAGTCAAGGTCAAGGACCTGCCATGTGGTTTCCATGGTTGCTATTCCTACTTGGATTGGGATCCTAATGGTGCCTTGAGACACTCTTTCTTGGTCATCATATGCTCTGATGGTGATGCCTTTGTTTCTGTCGATGGAGCCTTCTAAAATTCCCAAGTTCTTTATGAGTTTAAGCGAACAAATATTGAGGCCTATGCCTCAATCCACCAGGACCCTTTTGACTTTCTTCTTGTGGACTAGCACTTGAAGGTGTAGTGCACGATTATGAGATGGTTGGGCGGGGAAGTCTTGATCAGAGAAGGTGAGAATATTTGGGGTAACGATGTTACCAACCATAGCCTGGAATTGTTCTATATCAAGGGTAGTGGAGATGGTGGATGAAACTAATGCTTCATCAAGGATTTTCCTATGGGTGGCAGAAATTTTCAATAACTCCATGATGGAGATTTGAGCGGGGGTTCTTTTTAGCTGATGAATGATGCTATAATCATAGGGAATGACCTTTGGATTTGAAATGGGGGTCTTAGATGGTTGTGATTCCCCTACAATAGTAACCTTGCCACCATGTGTGGTGAATCCACAATCAGCGTTGGCTCCTTTGACACTAATGACAATGACCATTTCATCTATGCATGTGATAATGTCTTTGTATACAAGGTTTGCACTAGCATAATTTTGCTTCCATTTGTTGTTCCCTTGATTATTTCCTTGATTATGGTTCAGCATCGGATTCATGTATATTTTGAAATCTTGATTGCTGGTAGGTTGTTTGACATTTATTATTTTGTCTTCAATAAGATCTTGGATAATTTTTTTCAATCTCATGCAATTTGTGGTTGTATATCCTTTGATTTTGTGAAAATCGCAAAGGATATTTTCATTGTACCATGTTTTTGTCATGGGTTCTGCATATTACTCTGAATTGGAAATTTTGATAAGGTTCTCTTTAACTAGTTTCTTCATTATAGATTCGATTGGTTCCCCAAGGGCTGTGAACTTCCGCTTGGGAGGATATTTGTTTCGGGGAGGTGGTTCTCCTTGATTGTTCATATTATTGATTTGATTATTCAGAACTAGTTGTTGTTGTACCATCGTATTAGTTTGCACATTGTTGTGGTTGTGATTCTGTGGTTGATGATGCATTTTAGTGTTTTTCTTGGGAGCATTGATGACAACCTTAGCATCAACCACTCTGTCATTTGTGACATTTTTATTCCTTGACCATGTGCAAGGTTTATCATTATAATTGGTGGATGTGCGATTATCCTATTGTGTAGGAAACGTCGATGCACTCCATCGTGCAGTAAGGGCTCTTTCGATATTGAGCACCTTTGGGATCTATTGATCATATGTCGTAATACATTGCATTTTGAGATAGAACACCAAGTTTTCATCTAGATTGGATATGATTGTGTAAAATTTTTGCTCTTCTGGCATGGTCCACTTGCTCTGATTGGCCTTGGATCACCATATTTGCAAGAGGGATGCAAATAACTCTCCTTTTATTTGTTTGAGCGTCGATAGTTCTTCCAAACTAACATCTGCACCCATATTAAATGCATAGTTTTTAAGGAAAGCTTCCACGATTTCTTGGAATTTTTTGATGCCTATGGGTAAGCGAGAGAACTATTCCATGGAAGGACCATTCAAAATTTGATGGAAAAGTCACATTAGATATGTGTCATCGTATGCAACCTCCATGCAATGCACTTGAAACTCCCTAACATGATTTTTAGGGTTTCTCATCCCATTATATTTATCAAATTTGGGGATATCAAATCCCTTTGGGAATGGTACCATTGTAAGACTTATGTCAAATGGAGAGGGGAGCAAGTTTCCTGACATTCTGGTTGTTCCTGACTGGAGGTCGAGCACTTGCTGTGAGATCAGTTTGATTTGTGCTGCAACGTCATTTTGTGGATCAGGAGGTGGGATGAATGTGTTTTGAAGTGTTTGCAGTGTTTGATTGATGAGAGGGGTGTTGGTGGGGGTTTTCTGCAAGATCTTCTACGCATTTAAGGCCTATTGATATGCATGCATTTGTGCCAACAATGCTTGTTGTTGATCTTGTTGTTGGTCCTGCTCTTGTTGTTCCCACAAGGATTTTTGTTGGTCTAACTATTGTTGCACCAACAAAGCTTGTTGTTGGTCTAGCTGTTTTTACACCAACAAAGCTTGTTTTTTAGCTTGTTGTTGTGCCTGAAAATCTTGTAGGGCTTGTTGGTATTCTTTTTGATGAATTTCTTACAGTTGTGCATTGTATTGTGCTTGCTCCTGTTGAGCCTGGTGTTGGGCTTGAGCTTGAGCTTGTGCTTGTTGAGCTACTTGTGTAGCTTCTGCGACTTGTGTAGCTTGTTGCGAAGCTAGTTGTGCTTGTGCTTGCTAAGCAACCTATTGTGCAGCTTGTTGGTTTTGTTGAAGTACCCTTTGGTGGGTGGATTTTTGGACTGCCTGAATCATTGTGATGAATGAATTCAACATTTTAGCTTTTGGTGGGATTGGTGGTGGATTGGGGATAGTATTGACCATTGTGACGATCGGAACATTATTAACTATTATGGTGATCAGAATAGTTGTTTTGGTGATTGGGATTTGAGTTGTGGGAGGTGTGATCAAGATGCTTGGTCCCTGAGAAACCATTCTTTGAGAGATTTGTCGAATGGTGGATGAGTTGACCATTGGGCTGGCATGAGCAGTTTCCATCTATTGTTGTGATATTGATGGAAAAAGGAGAGGGTTGGATGTGATGTTCTGATTGCTTTGGTTTGAAAAATTGGCGACAGGTAGGGGGGAAGACCCAACCTGAGAGGTGATACAGATGTGAGTGGTAATGGAGGGAATGATGGTTTGTTCCCTTGGAAAAGTGATGATGAGGATGGGTCAATGACTCCCTCTATTCCGAATAACCCACCTTCTCCTTGCAAAATATGGGGAGAGAAGTTTGTATGTTCAACGGATAGGCTAGTGTCGCATGAAATGAGGATGAACCCACATGATTATGGAGAGTGAGTGGAACATTCGGGTGTAATGAATTTAACACAACAAATTTATCCAATGTGGTGTTGATATTTACCTCTTTGTTGTTTACAAGGCGATGTTTTTCTAATTCGCGAAACATGGCGCTTCCCTTGTTAACAACTAGTGGGTCGATGCGATTGTTGATATGGTTTGGGGGATCTCTTGAATGATGTTCAGAAGTGACATTGGGGATATGATTGCAAGAGCCATTTCCATATTAGTACTTACATCAAAGTCAGAAGGGAGTTTGGCCCCTCCTTCCATTAACGCATGCATATATAGAGAGGGATTAAGTTTTAACATGGCATTAACACTTCTATGATTCTCAATATTTTGAATCATTTCAATTATTTCCTTTTGCGCCATTCCCAAGTCATCGTCAATGATGTCTTCTACATATTTTTCCTCTTGAGGATTTTGAGGCGGTAAAGAGGAGTTGTTTGGAGGATTGCTTGATCCCGAAAGGTTTACTTCAGAGTTTTCTTGACAGAGGTCACTTGCAGTCGATGTTTCCTTAGTGATTTCCATGTTCCTCTTGTGTTGTGATCTTGTTTGAACCATAAAATAGAGATCGTTTGATCTTAATCTTTAGGTTTGAAAGGAGAAGAACTAGGAGAGTCTAAGGATCAAATAGTGATGATGGAATAAATGAAGAATGAAGGATGTGGATGAGTGAAATTATTCAAGAACGTTTGTGGGGGTGCTAAAATTTTTAGGGCTTGAATTGATTTGGTTTTGATAGTTTGACTAGGTGTGTTAAGCCAAACAAGATGATGATGAAATTTTAAACCCTAGGAAGTTGCGTTATCCTAGAGAAAAATCATTGGAGAGGGTGATTTGACTAAGTGTGTTAAGCCAAATCAAGGTCATAATGAACTTGTAGACCTTAGGAAGTTGTGTTATCCTAGAGGTAAATTTGTTCAAGAGGATTGATAATTTGACTAGGTGTGTTAAGTCAAACAAGGTGATGATGATTTTCTTTTTTGCCTATAATTTTAGCATGAATGATGTTTCAAATTTCTCAAGAGTTTGTTGGTGAGATGAGATTTGATTTTGATGGTGGAGATATGGATGAGAGTGATGATTTTGACCTTAGACTTGATCTAGACAAGACTCCTTACAAGACCTCGATATTGAAGAACATGCCATACTTCCTATGTGAGAAAAGAAAACCTTTGAAAAAGAGGTGGATTTTGTTGATAATAGAACTCATACTAATTTGGGTTGTTCTTTGAGGCCTTCTTGTAGAAGTTATATACCAATCTTTCTCTAACTTCAAGAAGCCTTTCAAGACGCTTCTCATGAGCTTTTGGGCTAATCTTTTTGAACCTTGGTTTTGGGATTTTGATTTTATGGGAAATCATTTGAGAAAACACATGTATGAGGTCCAATTGTATTTATCTTTGTTTAATGAGTTCCTTTTATCAAAGACAATTTCTTGATTATATTTCAAATTAAATGTTTATGTCTCAATTCCTTTTCATTCCACAAGGTCCATTATGTGAAAATCAAGGTTTCAAGAGCACAATTTCCTAGGTTGACTTTGGTGTAAACAAATGGTGAATAAACCCAAGCACTTAGAAATCTCTAAGGACATAATCCCTATGGAAAGCAAGAGAACTTAAGTTTGTCAAAGAATATTTGTTTCCTCCAAAGGGTTTTAAATTTGAAGCACTTTCTAAATGTTTGTTTTCAAATGTTTTGAGGACCAAGCAATTTATTTTTTGATTCCAAGCACATGTACAACCCTAGGATGAAGAGAAATTATTTTGTTGGTTTCCCACTTGGATAAATCCAGCTGTGCATATTCAGTGCGGATTATTAGATGCTTGACCACACAGACTCCCCCTTATAGTGCACTCGCTTCTCAGGTCAACCAAGCATCAGTACCCATGAATCTCCCATGGCATACTTTTCATCTCTACAACAAAACTGCATGTATACATGGGGTGGCTGCAAAAGACATGACCTTTTACACCAACAAAATAGTTAAGGATTTGGCCTTTGCTAAACAAGGGTTTTAATTTGGACTTTCCATTCATGGGAGTTGACCCATGCGGAGAGAGACCATTGCTACCCTTCTCATCAAAGCCAACCGCGTGATACTGGCTTTTGTTCCAGTACCCATTTTTATATCCCGGTTGGGTTGTTCCCTTGGGTGAGTACTTTTTCCCAAAAGGCAGGCCCGCTAAGATAAACAAAAGCGAGTAAACATATTCGTAGTTTGATCAGCTTTTGTTTAGAAAAAAAGGGAGAACACACACAATAAGCTTACTCACACTCGCAAGATGCTTTTTTCAATTTTAAACCCAAAACGAAATGTGGAGGTAATTTTTTTACTCAACTTAAGATCACCAAAAGAGATTTTGATTCTTAAGATCACTGTGAGGTGTGAGAGAAGGGCATACATCCTTTCGGTGAAACCCACAAAGCAAATATGAATTCATTTTAAAGCACTAAATCAAATGTGAATTTGCCTTGTTCAATTGTTAACCTTAAACCAAATTTAGTAGATTGTTTCTAAGATTATTTTTAAGCCTTTTGTTTGCAAAATTTGATAGGAAATTTGTGTTGTTCTTTTTAGAGCCTAAAAGAAAAATTATTGTTCCTAAAGCATGAAAGATAACAAATTTCTCAAAAGGAGATTGAAAATCCTCCAAAAAGTGTTAAACAACACTATAGTTTTTAAAAACACTTTGTATAGAATGAGAAGAATGTTATAATGGAGCCCTCCATTTTGCTTCCTCCCTTGTCTTAACCTGTAGAAAAAAATAGAAGATGTAGAGACAACAAATAAGTTATAAGTTCAAAAAGCTAGAAATAAAAAAAGTGCATGCTAAAAAAAAAGAATTTAATTTAAATTTTTCACTGTCACCTAGCAGCGTAGTTATCAAATACGACGCTGTCTAGAACTCTCACGACATAATATAGTGCCACACCCAGACTGAGTGCAGAATTCTATAGAAAACAAAGAGCGCAAATGCGGTACTGTTTGAGCATGCGACACAGTTTGGAGAGCAACAAAGTTTGAAAATTTAAAATTCTTAGGTAGGAAAACAGGTGCGATGGAGTTTGGAATTTTGCGTGGTACAATATAGTGCTACAGGGATGTGAGCGGTGCAGTTTCCTATATGAACCAAAAAATGTCAAAAAGCATGAAATTTTTCAAAAAATGTGATAAAATCCTTCAGATTCGCCCTCCTTCTAGCACCAAAATATGAAACCCAATCCTATTCTTGCACACACACAACAAACAAACACATTATTAGATCAATATGCAAGATAAAACAAGGATTCCCCATGAAATCCATTTACAAAGATTAAACTAGGAAAATGAAGAAAAAAATATAAAAGATAAGTGAAATCCTAATTAATCATGCAAACTCTTGATCCCATGGGGGAGTTGGTGCCAATTGGTGTGTCGAAATTAGCCCTTTCCCAACTCCTTTTTTGTAATGTTGATGATTTGATGATGGTTGAAGCTCCTTGATGCAAATTTGGCATAACCTAGCTATGAAATCATGAAAATGATGAAAATTTGATGAGAAATGGAAAAGATTAGCTCTCAATGTGAGGAGAGTAACTTTTCTCTAGATTGTGGATGATAGAATGAGAGGAAGAGTGTTTCATTTATATATTTCCAAATTGGAAGAGAGAGTGAAATTGAGCAATGTGGGATCATTCAACACACACTGGCCAAGTGCCACTTGTCAAGATGTGAATAGTTGATGGTTGTGCAAGTTTTGATCAAAGTGCCATTAAATGCAATTAGTTTGAATTTGAAATTGAGGAAATGACATGTGAGAGGGAAAGAGGAATGAAATAAATGCCACTTGGCTCAATGCATAGGGACATGTAAGAGGAGTAAATGCCTTGTTGGATGTACAAATCCACTTGGATTTTGAATTCAAATTTGAAGGAATATTCCCCTTTTATTCCATGTTGAGATAAAATAGGCATTTAAATAAATCAAAGTAATTTATTTATTGTGCAAGTTGCATTCTCTAGAAGATTTTAGTGACTAAGATTAAATTAATCAAGATTTGATCAATTTTGACTCAAATTTATGAGTTGATTTAAATCAGAATTGAGAGGAAAGGATTAATTAAATAAATGTTTTTGATTTATTTAACTAAAAGGGGATAATGTTAGGTTAAATAAAATAAGGTTTAATTTATTCAATTTAATGAGAAGACTTTCGGGGTTAATTAAATAAGATGAATTATTTAATTAGAGAGGGATTAATTGAATTAAATTGATTAATTTAATCAATAAGGGAGAAAGACTTAATTAAAGAAATAATGATTTATCTAATTACGAGATGGAAGGTGATGATAAGCTTAGAGTGTGATTTATGAGGAAACGATGTTAGTAATCTGGATCAAGTGTGTTGGATCGAATTGCACATTTTCTATGTCTACAAATGAAAATATATGATTAAATGCATGGATATGAATGATTTAATGAATTCTACATGTATGATGAATGAATGAATTGCTTGTGGATATGATGGATCACAATGCATGGATGTATGATGAATGCAAATATATAGATGATTTTATGTTATGCCTCGATGTATGATTATGCAGAAAATGTCATTATGTTAATGGAATACAATACACTTTTCTTTATTTTTGGTATTTTATAATGCAAATATATGACCTAAATGCATAAATGCAAAATGAATTATGATGATGAATAGATTATGATGTTATTATGAATGATCATTATGATGAATGCATATATGGATGGATTATGTGTGAATGAAAGAATGAATTTATTATGACCTCGATGTATGATAATGGATTATGAATGATGATGGTGTTGTGGAAAATTCTTTATTTTTGGAATTTTTCATGATGAAAATATTATAATGAATGAATGCATGGATGGTTTGTGGTAGTGGATACTGTAAATCTCTAATGCCTAATATGATAATGATAGATTTATGGATGGATTTATGATGATGCCTTTTATTGATATGATATGGAAACGCCAATGCAAGCGAATGATTTTTTATTATGTCAAGTGTAATCAATCTTGTAGTGAGAGACAACATCATGTTGAGAGTTGCCAGCCTTGGAAAAATTTATAATGCAAATGCAAAACTAACATGAATGCAATCCTATCTATGCAATGTTGCCATCTGATTCATTGTGCTTATTATCATCATTGAGTGTTTTATTATGTTGAAAGTTAGTACAAACATCGATGGTATAATTAGACCATGATGACTTGAGTACAACTTCCATACAACTTCTGTTGAGATTTGATAGTACAAGATAACATGAGAATCTAGGTATAATTAGATCGAGATGACCTGAGTATCACTTGCGTAAACAAAAAAGAGTTAATCATTTTCCAATGCAAATTCGAAATGTCACCAATGATACTTTGTAGAGCATGTCTCGCGAAAATTTGCACAATAGTACTGATTGACTCATAGACAATAGACAAAGAAAAATATCATTCTCGATCATAGCCCCTCTAGTTCATGACATCATAGAGGTACTCCAAAGAAATGATAACAACAATCAAGATTCATTAATTGAACATTTGTGCTAAAGTGATCTAGCTGTGATTTAGAAGATGATCCTTCGATAAGAATTGATTTCGTTTGTCTTGATGTTTGATTTGATTTTGATGGTTGACTAATTGGTTGATTGATGTTTGATTTTCAATTTTGATGGTTAAAGTGATTGTTGCCTTTTGCCAAGGTTGCCTTGTTGTTTGTTTTCCCGTTATTTTAAGATCAATGATTATTTTCCCCTAGTGAGAAACAAACCAAATTTATTATGGATATGTACAATGATAAACAAGCCAAAGTGGGACACGACCACAACGGCTGGATATGGACATGAAGCTTGGTGTATGATAGGCATGAATGCACATTGATAACGAAAAGAGAACGGTCAACACATGCTCAAATAAATGGAGAAGCCAACTTATTACAAATAACACTTGTTTGCTAGGTTTTCACCATTTGTTTTTATTGCACTTTTTCAGATTTTCAGATTTTTTTTGCTGTTACGAAGATGCCTGTTTGCCAAGTTTTCATCAAGGCAACAATTTTTTTTTATTTTTCACTTTTATTTTGTATTTTCTCTTTTTTTGATTTTTTTTTGCTATCACCAAGATGCCTTTTTTCCAAGTTTTCATCAAGGCGACCATTGTTTTAGGATATTTTCTAATTTTTATGATTTTTTTAGGACTTTTTATGATTTTTTTTAGGACTTTTTCTAACTTTTATTATTTTTTCAGGATTTTTTAGCATGCACTAGATGTATTATGTGTAGAAATTTTTTAGATGAAGACTATTCATTGGTGATTTGAATATATCCCCCTCTGGTGTAGATAGTTGATATGCCCTTGATCTAAAGACTGAAATAATAACAAAAGGACCTAACCAATTACGGGGATTATAGGGATTTTCCTTTAGTACCAGATCACCTACCTGAAATGTCCTTGGTTTGACCTTATGATTGTAGCTTCTATAAATTCTCTATTGATACACATTTAAGTGATCCACTCCAAGTTGATGATGTTCATCCAACAATTCCAGCTCTTGTATTCTAGACACTTGGTAATCTTCATCTGAAATAAGACGTTTCAGGGACACACAAAGCGATGGTATTTCAACTTCAATAGGAAATACTGCTTTAGATCCATAAACAAGTGCATATGGTGTGGCTCCCGTGGGTGTTCAAATGCTTGTACGATAGGCCCACAAAGCAAGGTTCAGTTGAATATGCCAATCACGTCTCGCATCATTGACAATTTTCTTTAATATTTTTAGGATAGTTTTGTTTAAGGCCTCAACATGGCTATTTTCTTGAGGGTGATATGTCATATCAAATCGAAGTTGGATATGGAACCTTTCACAGAGTTCTTGCACGTCCTAATTCTTGAAAGGTCTGCCATTTTCAGTGACAATAGATTGAGGGATACCATATCTACAGATGGTGTAGTTTAGGATAACAATGAGATATGTTTCCCTATGATGGTGGTTAGAGGAACAACTTCGACCCACTTGGTAAAATACTCTGTGGTTGTAATTATGAGCTTGTGTCCGTTAGATGAAGATGGGTGAATTTTACCTACAAGATATAACCCCCATTGACAGAATGACCATGTTGATGGAAAGGGCTGCAAATATTGTGCTAGTACATGGATAAGATTACCATGGATTTGACATTTCTGACATCTCTTGACAAATTGGAATGAATCTCTCTCCATCGTCGGCCAGCAGTATCCCAAATGGAGGAGTTTCTTAATTAGAGTTAGACCACTTGAATGAGTGTCGTAGATACCTTCATGGACTTCTTGTAAAGCCATTTTAGACTCGTTGCATTCTAGACACCATAAGAGAGTTCCATCAAGACCTCGTTGGTATAGTAAATCTGCTATAAGAATATGACAGGTAGCTTGGCAAATGAAATTTCATTTTTGGTTTTGGGAGAGATTAAGAGAAAGGATATTATCTTTCAGGTAGGTATATATCTTCCCCTAAATGGATGTATCAGCATCAATTAGATGGCACATGATTCAGGACTGAGGATTTCCATAAACGGAGGTAAACAATTCTTCCAGCATGAACTCATAACAGCTTCATTTTTCTGGAATGTGGAGTAAAGAAGAAATGGTAGCCATAACATCAGCTGTCTTGTTATCAATCTTTGAGATTTTAGCAAATTTAATGTCATATTTTTTTTCTTGAATTCATTAATCATCCTTTTTTAGGGCATCAATTGGTCATCCTTTGTTTGGTAATCATCATTGAATTGATTAATGAATAGTTGAGAATCCCTATAGACTTGCACTTCTATAATTTTTCATTCTACAACTATCTTGATTTTGATGATAATTGCTTCATATTCTGCCATGTTGTTGGTGCAAGGAAACATCAGGCGATATGACTTTAGAATGGTGTTCCCTTAGGGAGTAATGAATATAATTCTAGCTCTTGATCCATGTTGAGTATATGAGCCATAAATATACAATACCCACTACTTTGTTTAAATAGCGAAGACATCAGCATCTGGAAATTCCACATGCAAAGGATGATCATCATGAATTGGTGCTTTAGCTAGTTGATCGACAATAGCTTGTCATTTGATTGATTTCCTATCAACATATTGGATGTCAAACTAACTGAGTATCATTACCCATTTGGCTAACCTTCCTGTCAGATTTTCTTTGCTAAGGAGATATTTCAGTGGATCTATCTTGGCTATGAGTTTGACTGTATGAGTCAGCATATACTATCGAAATTGTTGGGTAGAAAATACTACTGCTAGACAAGCTTTCTCAATGGATGTATAGTTGATTTCATAAACATTTAGAGTTCTATTGATATAATAGATCACTCTCTCCTTTCCTATTGAATCTTCTTGTGCTAACAAAGCTCCCAATGATCGCTCAGTTGTGGCTATGTACAATAAGAGAGGATTTCCTTCTACTGGTGGTGCTAGGATAGGTGGAATCATTAGGTATTGCTTTAGTTAATTGAAATTTTCCTCACATTTCTCATCCCATCGAAAGGAAACATTATTGTGTAACAAGTGGGTGAAGGGATGAGTTTTATCAGCCAGTTGTGATATGAATCTTTTGATTGATTGAAATCTTCCTTGAAGGGATCTTAACTAACCGATATTCTTCAGAGGGGAAATTTCCATAATAGCTTTCACTTTTGTAGGGTCTACCTCAATATCTTTTTATGATACTATATATCCTAGTATCTTGGTTGATGTTACCCCAAACACACATTTTTTTGGATTTAGGTAGACGTTGAACTTCTCTAGTTGGGTGAATAGATTTTCTAATATCTCCAAATGTCCTTCTCTAGTGAAATATATTGCCAATAATTCATCCACATAATCTTCCATGATGGTATAAATCATATCATGAAAAATGGTTGTCATGGCTCTCTGGTATGTGGCCACTGCATTCTTCAATCTGAAGGGCATGACATTCCAATAGAAGGTGCCCCATGGGAAAGTGAAATTTGTCTTATCTTGATCTTCAGGTGCTATCTTGATTTGATTATAGCTAGAAAATCCATCCATGAGTGACAAAATTCCATGACCTATTGTTAATTCTACAATGATATCATTTTTTGGCAAGGGGAAATCATCTTTCAAGAAAGCCTTGTTGAGGTCTTTGAAGTCTATACAAATCCATATGCTACCATTAGGTTTCAAAATAGGTACAAAGTTGGATATCCACTCTGCATAATCAATGGGTCTAATGAATCCTGCATCCAATAACTTCTTTAGTTCCGCCTTCACCAATAGGGTAATGTGGGGATGCATTTTTCTCAACTTTTGCTTGACTGGTTTAACTCCTAAAGGGAGGGATAAGTGATGCATGATGAGATATGGGTCTATCCCTAACATATTTACATATGACCAGGAAAAGTTGACTTTCCGCTCTTCAAAGAACTCGATAAAGTTAGGGTTTTCTTGTTCTATCAATGATTCTTCTAGATGGAGAGTTTTCAATACTTTTTCATTGCCAACATTGATGGGCTATGTTGGCTCGATCAAGACTTTGGATATTTCTTGGAAGTTCTCAGGAAGAGTGTCAAATTTCCCATCCTTTGGCGCCTCAGAGAGGTTTTCACCATCAGATGTGCTCTTTATTTTTATTCTTTCTTGATTTGATACTACCATGGAATGGTTTTCACCATCAAATCCTTCTTTTGTTTTACTCATTTTGTAGATAGGAAATTTGGACCTCCCCTATTTGGAAGCTTCGTTATGACATTCAATGGTGAAACCTATTTCAGGATTTATAGGGCAGAGGAAGTTGATGATGGCCTCATCATTTGAGAAGGTGGGGATATCAATAGGTTCAGTTTGGTCTCAATCTACAAGTTTAGGATGTACCGATGGTAGGGAATCATCTGGTGGGTTCAGGTAAGAGGTCGTAAGGGTCCTAATGGTGATATTTTCATCAAAAAATACTATAGAAAGGTCAAGGTCTATGATGTTACTCTATTCTGAGTGATCTGTATTGCTAGGAGTTTGATCGCCTTTACTTGAGCCATCAATATTTTGTGATCCTAATTCAAGTGGTCATAACCCTAAGCTTTGTCCCTTCTCGAGTATGGGGGTATACTTTTATACCACATCAATGTCCTTGTCATGACAGGATTCTTCTGATAGAGAATCCAACTTAGTCATTGGAATCAATTTCATAGTGATCACTTGCTTGGAGCTGTAGGATCCATTCAACAATCTCCTGCTTGAGGTCCTCCTTTGTTTCTTCATCCTTTTGATGCTCTTTATTTCCTAACCCTGTTTTGTCTTTTGGATTTGTTATAATGGGTTGAATGGGTTCTACAATACATTATTTCCTTTTTCCAATAGGTCCTTTCCCCTCATAGCCCATTTTTTCCAAAACTAAGAATCCTTTGCCATACTGTGTGGTTTGGGCATTAGCCATTGCTGCTTGAGAATTAGTTCCATCTTTGTAGAGCCAATTCAGGATATCTTTTTCATGGAATTCCTCTACTTTCATGCTTTCTTTTATGAATTGACCATCAAAAATGGTGACCGGTTGTGAGGATGATTGTGATGAGGTTGATGGTTGACCATGGGATTTTGATGAAATTAACTATGAGAGGTAGAGGGATTGTTTAATGGAGTATTCGCCTATACCTTTGTCTTTGAATTGGAATTTCTTCTCAAACTGTTTGGCCAAAGTATTAAGTTGGGCTTCAGGGTTGATAGATGCAGAGGGGCTAGGTTCTTCCTTTTTCTCGAGTTGTTTGGACAAGGAATTTGGTTGGCTTTCTTCATTATAGGATGTGGCTAGCAATTTTGACAATGGATTGGCTTGAATTGGATATTTAGAGGTGTTAGAAATGGAATCGAGAGCTTCTCGGTTATGAGGCACAAATACATCCTGGACTGCTTTAAGGGTGTTATAATGTTGGGGACTATTGGAATCGGTAGGGATGGTAATCTCTTTCCCATTGCAAGGAAATTTTAGACATTGATGGTATGTTGAAGGGACATCCTGCATTTCATGTATCCAAGGATGACCCGAGAGTATATTTTATGTATAATATCTATCTAAAACTTGGAAAACCATGTCTTTTTGAATAGGCCCTACCTAAATTAGTAGTACAATTAATCCCTTTGAAGATATTTCCTCATCATCATATGCTTTGATGGTGATCTTTTTCCTTGCATCTATTGCATTTTTAGAGAACCCTAGTGCACGAACAAGCTTCAAAGTGCATATATTAAGACTGGCTCCCCCATCTATGAGGACGCGCTTGACATGACTTTTATAGATTAAGACCTTGATATGGAGTGCTACGTTATGAGGGTGGGTGAGGGATACACCATCATTTTATGAAAAGGATAAGTAGTGAGGAAAAACTAAATGTCCCACCATGGCTTCAAAAGTGAAAACTTCCAAATTATTTGGTGCTGTTGTATCAACTAGGGCCTTTTCCAAGATCTCTTTGTGAGTGGATGAGATTTTAAGGAGCTCCAATATTGATATTTGTGCGGGGATCTTTTGGAGCTGATCGACAATGTTGTATTGATGAGATGGAGTAGTGGGGCTTTGGAAGTGTTGCCTTTTAAAACATATTTGGTTTGTTCCCTTGTGGTCACATTTACGGGCACACTATCTTGTTTTATGTTGATTTTGATGACATTAATTTGACTATCTATTGCAACCATGGATTTTTGGATATTATGAACTCGATCAGAGAGGATGTTGACATCGTTGATTGGATGGTTGGTTGCAACAAGGTCTGGTGTGTTATTGATCTCAATGTCGCTTGTGTGTTCTTCAACAGCTGAAATTTGATAAATGGTAGTGTCATGAACATAGTTCACACTTTTTCCTTTTCCGTTCGTGTTAGAAGATTCCCCTTTGTCATAATTGGGTAAAGGGTTCTTGAATACCCCATGAACAATGTTTGTTTGTGGTTCTTCTATTTGTATGATCTTGTTGTCAATCAAATCTTGTATCTTGTGTTTCAATTGCATGCAACTATTGGTTAGGCAACCTTTGCATTGGTGAAATTCATAAAAATGGGCCTCAATCCACCATGATGATTTTAATTTGGGTTCAAACCTCGGGTGTTGGGTAGAGTGATAAGATTTTCTGCAATAATTTCTTTCAATGTAGATTCATAGGATTGACCCGAAGGTGTAAACTTTTGACGGTTGTTCGATGTTTGGTATGGTAGGGTCCTAGATGTTGTGTTACTTTGATTGTTTTGAGTATTTCCTTGGTTGGTATTTTGGATGTTTCTTTGGTTGGTATTTTGGGTGGTATTTTGATTGGTATTCGAGGTGCTTACTAAAAAATTGAAGATTGGTTTAGCATTATGCATTTGAGCTGAAGTATCATTTCCATTATTTTTGTACTTTTGCCAAAATTTTGGTTTGTCATTGTTTGGGGGATTAGATGAATTGTTTTCATTGTAAATTTTCAAGATCCCATTTTTGATCAGTTTTTCAAAAGTTGGAGGACATTGTAATTCAAGCCTATAGCTCATGTCATCATTCAAGTTATCAATGAATACTTCTATCTTATCTTTTTCTAGTATGGAATGGGGATACCTTGTGAATAATCTTCTCCACATTTGTAAAAATACTAGGAATGATTCGCCCTTTTTTTTTTGACATTGCAAAGGTCCTTCATTGTGATTTCATGTTGGATGTTATATGAATATTGAGTGATAAACTTGTTGACTAATTCCTCAAAATATTTGATCCCTGGTAGGAAATTGCGAGAACCATTGCATGCATTTCCCTCCCAAACTACATCAGAATAATCTCATCAAATATGTTTCCTCATGGGAAAATTCAAGACTCATTATTTTAAATTCCCTTATGTGATCTATTGGATCAATTTTCCCATTGTACTTATCATATTTAGGAAATTCACAATGTTTGGGAAATGGTATCATGCTGACACTTTGATCGAATGGGTAGGGACATATATCTTGTATGGAGTATCTCTTGGTAGTCCCAGTTTGCATGTTTTTCATTCGTTGTTGGAGGGTTTGGATTTTTTGTTTCAAAGTATCCATGGGGCCATTGGTTTTTGCTTCACTACTTGTTTCAGTTTGCTAATCTGTTTCTGTCTTCTTAGGAGTTCTTTTCAATTTTGTGACATAAAAATCATCAAGTAGTTGGACCACTTTGTTTGCTAGCATCAGAAGGTATTTCTCACCTACCTTTTCAAAGATCCTCTCCATGAATTTATGAAAATTTGGATATTGTTGGGATTTTTCTATGGTTTCATCTATTATTTCTTCCACCTTATCTCAAAGAACTCCAAAAAAGGGATTCTCTTCTCTTTCAGCCATGGTGTTTTGGTTTTTGATTTCCTTTTGCTCAAGTTTTTTCTTTTGCAATCTCATTAAAATGGGAATACAAGTAATGCAAATGTTCTAAGCGTTTGATCAAAGTTTGAGAATGCCAAAAGGATTAGTTTAAATTTGATTAAGCAAGATTTATTTCGGGATAAAGGATGATGAATCCTGATGAAGGATGATAAATCCTGATGGTGAAATGTAGCTACTAAATCAGAAATAGGTATGATTATGAGGCACTTTTGGGATGTTTGATTAAAGTTTAGATGAGGGATTTTCACTTGAAAGTGTTGGTTTCAAAAAGTTAAAAGAACTTTTGGGACAAGGAATGAATGTTGTTTGAGAAGGAATCTCTAGATTGAGTATTAATTAGTAGAGGGGAGGTCAAATTTAGCTTTCTATTTGCAAATTTACTGGATGCACTAAAATAACACCTAGATGTGCCAAAACCCAGATGCATTATGGAATGGTATAGATACACTATAATGTTATAGGTATGCACCAGAACAAGTAATGGATGCACTAAAATAGTGAATAGATGTACTGCAGGATTACACATATGTGTTATTCCAGAGGATGAATGCGCTAAAACAACAAATATATGCACTAGATTATGACAGCAATGCACCAGAGCAACAGATGGATGTGCTAATATAGTGAATGTATGTGCTAGATTATGACAAAAATTCACCAAAATAATAGATGAATGTGCTAAAAGATGCAAGGTATACACTGGGGCAGTCAATGGATGCGCTGATCTGGAAAATGCTTTCTGGCTTTTTTGATAGTTTTGATTGAATTTCAAGTTTTTCTTGGAGGGAAATCTGATTGTTTGATTGGATTTTCTTTTGAATCAATAGTTGAATAGTTTTATGTGATGTTTTCTTGGATATTTTTTTAAAAAAACATAGGTAAAAATACATCAAACAAGCACAATCCTAAGCTGTGTAAGACAATATCTATTGGATTCCCACTTGGATTGCTCCAACTGTGATTAATTTTGGTGAATGATTAGAGGCTTGACCACACTAGCTCCCCCTTGCATTTCCCTCACTTCTCGGGTTAGCCAAGCCTCAATCCTCATGAATCTCCCATGTCGAACTTCTTATTTCTACCAAAAGCCACAACAATGTGGGATGGCTTTAGAATGATCATTCTTGCACCAGTAAATAGAAGGGAATTTTTGGCTTACTACAAAAAAGGGTTTTAGTAGGGGAATTTCGTTTGTGGGGGATCATCCATATGACAAGAGACCATTTTTTCCCTTCTTGTCAGAAGAATCCTCGTGATACTTGAATTTTCCTCAAGTACCCACATTTATATCCCAGGTGGAAGTCGCTTGGCTTTAGCGTGTTCCTAGTTGGGTCATTCCCTTGGGATGATTACCTCTTGTCCCACCAAGGCAGGCCCTCTAAGGATTAAAATGCAAGAAAAAGAATGGTTTTGGCTTTTTGATCACCCAATTAAGGGGAGAGAATACACGCCTACCATTCCACAAACACAACAAGCATGGTGTAAATTTATCCCTCCTAATTATGGTAGATTCCTAACTTAACCAAAGGAAATAAAAAATAAATTCAACCCTGCAACCAATTGTTAGTAGTTTCAGTCCATTGTTCTCTGACATCATTCTTTATTTGTTTCAATAGAGTCTTTGACTGTGTGCAAGGTTCCTATAAAACATAAAAGGATAGATTAGTTTTTGGAATTTGGAAAATTTATCCTAAAAACCAGATGCACCATTACAATAACTAAATACGCTAAAACTCAGACTAAATGCGCTAAAAGAGAGACCAAATGTGCTAAATGACATAATGAATGCGCTAAAATAGAAAATGCAAAATACAAATTTAAATTCCTTGATTGCGTTGAAAGAACAATTGGATGTGTTGAAACAGTGACTGAATGTGCTAGAACAAAGGTCGAATGCTCTAGAAGAACCACCAAATGCACCGAAATAGGGATTCAATGCATCAATAAATCTGCCAAATGTGCTAGAGAAAAATTCAAATGCGGTATTTCAGGACGTTCATCGGAACCTGCGAAGAAAAAGAATAGAAAAATATATTAAAGATGGGGCTAGGGACCCATGGTGGGTGCCAATTTATGTGTGGTTTCTAGAAGTGTAGGTGAGATTAATTAGTAAAATCAAACACACACATCCATGAAATGTATTACATAGAATGAATTGAAATAACTAAATTAAATTTCTACTACTATCCTTTCAAATCATTCCATGGTTCTCCAGTCTTAAGGACCTTTGAATTCATGCTCTTAGATCTAGTTAAATAATGCACATGAATCTGCAAAGATGACAACCTAAGAAATGAGAAGATATTATGCAATGCAAACTACATGCCTACATCATTATATTTTTGTATTTTTGATGCTTAAATTTTGAGTGATCTATGATGGAGTGTTGATATACTCAAATGATGCTAAAATTGATAGTGCAATTCTAATGGTAATGTTGTATAAAAGATGTAATAACTAAGATACTAAGATTGAAATTGCTATGATGACACTAAATGAACTTAAATGCTAAATACTCACTATAATTCTCTCACAATGCTCTCAAATTGCACTAAGATTTTTGTAGCATAAGTTTGTAATCCAATTCTATATATGAAAAGTTGTAGAAATGCCTTCTATTTATAGATTTTTCCAAGCTAGGGTTGAGGTGGCAAAGATGGACAGTCAAAATTGTGATCCTGAGGCATTGATGGTGGAGCACAAAGAGTTTAGAGGAATTCATGGAGGCTACTCCATTTGGAAGATCCAATCTTCCAAGTGTCCAAGAGAATCATTTAATAGAAGGAGCAATGTGTCTCCCAAGAAGTTAGAAGGTTGAGAGGTTGGAGTGAATATTCCCACTTTAAAAATCATGAATGAATGAAATTGTGTGGCATATGATGAGGTGGGGGATGAGCTGGAGGTGGTTAGAATCAATATTGAGACATGTACTAAATTTGAATTAAAAATTCAAATTTAAATGGAGGGAAATCAACTAAATGACAAATTATTCAAATTTGTGCATTTAATTAATTTAAGAAGAAAGTGATTTTTGAAAAAGAGGAATTAAGGGAATGAACCATATAAATAAATTTATCAATTTATTTATACTAGTATAAGAATTAGAATTTATTAATTAAATAACAAGTATTTAATTAATTGTGCTCTAGACCATTTTTATGTGCATACATATATAAATTTGATTATCCCAAAAGCTAGACAAGTCTCAGAGGAAAAAAGAGACCATTACAAATTAAAATGACTAACTAGCCCAAGAATTAAAATAAAATTTTAACACTGTGGGTGTAAAATATAAATAGAAAATAAGTTACACTTACAATAAATTGCACATTGCATCTACTATGTGGATTATCTAAGACACTTGAGGGGTGGAGGTGAATAGTGGTCTCAAACCACATATGTGTATGAATATCATGGTTCTCATTAGTCTACATCACTAAAGCATGCAATATATATATTCGTAATTGGGATTAGAATCCCCATCAATATGGTTAATAGAATTCCATCCTTTACCCATGGGTTATAAATTATAAGGAGTAGTTTTGCACTATGAATCAGCAAGTGTGAATCTAAAGTGTGGGAGATTAAGTTGTGAACATGTCCAAGGAGAACCATGGAGTTACCATAGAGGTTCTCTTGCCCCTCAACCTCTATTTACTCTAGTAGGCATCTCAATCCCATAGGGGATCCATACACTAGGGGTACACATATAGCATAAAACAAGACTTATACAAGGGAACATCATAGTTCACACAATAGACACACATACACACATAACATTTCTGCATCATTCTACAGCTAGCAAACTTATATACAAGATAATCATGAAGGATACATATCAAGGATAATTCTTGATGTCCACCCACCTCTATCCCATGTTGGATATCTTGTATCACAAACTTGGGGCACAAAAAATTTATGGGTCTCATCACATGTTATAACATATAATACACTTTATGTAGTTCCCCACACTAGCACAAATGCTGATATGCCCACACACAATTCTTTTTCTTTATAAAATACTCACTTTGTTTATCCTTTTTGTTAACATCTATTCATTTCCATAACTAAATGATATATATAATTCACAATTGTAATATAGGTAATACTTTATCTTCTTACAATTAGCAATAAATGGTATATCACAATTTCTATTTTACTAATTTGGGTAAATCCACTAAAAGTTTTCATAATATGCTAAGCAAGTTTTCTACTTCGTAAAGGAGATTTTCAACCATTTTATTTTTGGAACACTATCATATAGGAAAATAAAAAACACTTAATACATAAGGCACATGATAAATTATGGCTACTAACCCTTGAAAATCATTAATATTTATGTTTATTCATGAATTTTATACTTTGTTAACTAAGGTTGAATCATCTAATCACATGTTATGATCATTTTTATAGTTCCTTCCAAACATTATCAGGTGCAAGAACATACAAATAAAATCAGTTCCTATATATTTTAGTTTTCCTTAAGTTTTCCCCATTGTATCTAGACATATATGTTTTTCCTAGTTGAGTACTATCCAAAGGCATAGAAACACACATTATCTAAAAGTTTTACATGCCTATTTTAATGTTTCTCATTAATATAGTTAATTTTTTTAATCACTTAATTCATCGTAAAAAACTCATAACTTCATTTATCTATTTGGAAAATTTATTAATTCACACTCATGACACTCACATTCCTTAAGGACAACACCTACATGCATAGGTTACTAATTCTTGACTAACATATAACATTCCTTATTTGGATCTAACAAGTTATTTAATTTCTAATGGTGTGCAAGAATAATACAAGTAATATCCTCCAACTAATATTGAACTTACTCTTATTATCCAATCTAGGTAATATCCTCATTATTAGCAATAATAATTTTATGATTATTTAATTTACCCAAGTTAATAATTTTTAATGTTTAATAGTGGAACATAGAAAATTGTCGCTCTATGTTTTAGGAGATAGAACCACCAATTTCCCAAGAGTTTCATTCAAGGATACCTTAGAGATATTAATCAAGGGATGAAATGAGGGAAAGAGATCTGAAATAAGGTGTCCTGGGGTGTGATTAAAGGTACAAAGGGGGATAACCACCAAGAAAAGGCTTGGAAAGACAAGTTACATGCAAAACCTAGTTATATGACCTAGAAATTGAACTAAAATTAGAATAACAAACTAAGAAAGTACAAAGGAGCAACTTGAAAATTGAAGAAGCTCGGAACAAGGTCTGAAATCTTGAAAATATGAATTTTAATTCACATTGGCACTCATATACTAGTGGGGATGATTTAGTCCTAGATTAGGGTTTCTGACAAAAACTAGAATCTGGAATTGGTAAATCAGGATTTGCTAGAAATGTCTAAAATTAGATATATTGGGACTCATGCTATAATTGGTGATTTAGTCCTAGTATTAGGGTTGATCTGAAACTTTGATATATTCTATTGTTACCTTGTAACTTCTCTCCTACCAACTCTCCTGTCAAATCTTTGAGTCTAAAAAATTGAATTACAACATGTAGATGACTTTTCATGATCTTGCAAGTAAGGTGACAACTTTAAAAACTTGACAAATTTTCTCCAATCTTAATCTCCAATGGGTCTTTAGCCTATGTCTACAAATCACACATCAAAGACAGGGGAAAATGTTGTCTTTTTGGTAGATAGGGGTTTTCCTTGGTCAAACCCCATTTTGGTAATCAAACCTTGAAATGAATAGAAATTAGATAAGGAATGTTGAATGAACAAATAAGCTATGTTTCAACTCACCAAATCCTTCGAATAAAGGCTAAAATCTTGTAAGTAATGGCTAGCATGAATATAGGTCTTGACTCTTGGTTGAATGCTATGGATCTTGACTTGAATGCTTGCTTGAATCATAGAAACCTACATCACAAATGTTAGCTCAAAAACAAACATGATGCATGATGAATTTGACATGATGTTTGAATCTTGAAAGTAGCTCCAAAATTCTTGATGATCAACTCTTGAATTCTCTTGAATTTCTTGAATGCTTAGATCTAAATTGCTCATGAAAATTGGTAAGAGAAAGTATGTGAAATAACCTTGTAGTTATACTTGTTTATGCCAAATTTCCAAAAATTACAACACTTCAAGCCGACATCAGATCTAGGAGAATAAAATCCCACCAAGAATTGAGTTCAAATTTAGGTCCAAGCAAAGCAAGACTCATACGCCAGTTGGGGCGTATGAGTCCCAGTAGGCTAAGCTTGGGACACAAATTGCAAGAAATGTTAAGTTTAATGCCAAATTCATATCTAGGCCCTAAAACATAGGTGGGACCCATACGGCCAAGGTGTTGTATGAGTCCTAGATCACTAATTTTGGGCAATACAATCCAAAACCATTAAATTATGATTGCTCATTAGATATAATTCAAGATTATCCTCAAAAGGATGCATTAAATTATGGATGTAAAATAGGACCCAATAAGGCATAAAGAAGCCAAATTTTAGAAGGGAGGGCCCAAACAAGTGTGAAAATGTAAAGGTATACATTTTTATTCACTACATTTAGCCCCTATTTTAGTGAGAGGAGGAACCTGCTTCAAACTCATGCTAACGTAAACAAACTCACATCAACAGGGGTCCAAGTGTACCGATGCTAGTGAGATAGGATGACATCAATCAAGAGGGTTGTCTAAGCCCCCAAGATTAATATCCTATGGAAAAGAAACATAGGCAAAAAAGAACTATTAGTGTGTTAAGTTTAATGTAAGGTTAATTTGTTGGGTGGTGTTTTTCTTGTATTGGGTATTTTTCTCACCCATCACATATTTCATGCCTTTAAAAGGCTTATATACTATGTAATTTATCCTCTCATTTGAATATATTTTAATCTCTAGTGAAATAGCATAGTTCTTCTATCGTTTGTGAAGATTTATTTGCAGGATTTGCTCCTGGGAGGTGGTTGACACCAACATTCTATCAGAGCCTTCATTTTGTACCTTCTTCCACCATTGAGAGTTTTCATTCAAGTTTTTTTGAGATTATTATTCATGGAATATATTCAGAAAAATGTTCATCTTTATCAATTTCATTTTTTCCTATTGAATTTGCATGAGGTTCGATTTTGTATTGCTGCCCATGAATTGGTTACTAAAGTGGTGTGATTTTTTTTGGTAATTAGAAGGTGGCATGATTTCAAATCCTCACGGACCATTTTATCTTTCTTCTCTATGTTTTGGCTATTTTTCATGCATTTGGAGGGAACAATTCATCTTTGGAGGCTGGGATTTATCCCTAGGTCGTAAATTCAAAACATAGAGGCACATTTTTTTACTCTTTGGAGGCATTTTGAGACCCATGCTTGGTTTTTTGAAGAGGCGTGAATTTTTTATAGTGGAGGCCACAAAATATGCAAAGAGGCATTTGAATTTTGGAAGCATTTTGAAGGCTCGATTTTTGTATTGGAGGATGTGATTTTTCTTGAGGCTATGTGATTTTTGAATACCTTTTGTTTTTGTGATTTTCTGTTGAGCTCCATCCTCTGTTACAAGGGTGATTGTTGGTAGAGGAAATTAATATTTTATTTGGGCATTGATTTGTAATTTATTTGTAGGACATACCTTTGTGTAGGCAATGTATCTTCCATTGAAGGGCCACATATTACCTTTGCGAAGAGGTCACGATTGTTCATTATGCATGGGGATATTCTCCCCTTTATTCAATGTTGTCATGTGCAGCCACAACGTGAAGATTTCAATTTTGTCAAAGGCATGATCTGGAAATTTTGGAGCTTTGAGGGCACTATGTTACGTAAAACCCATCCACCCACCATCTAAAGGTGTGTTTGCAGGCAGTGCAATCTCTATGGTGCGTGGAAACCCTTTATTCCTGCATAAAAACACCTCTGGGTGTGTAAACATTTTGTTGTTTCAACCTTACTAAAAAATTATCCCACATTCTCCAAGTGTGGAAATCCTTTTGTGTTCATATTCAACTCTTTGCATTTGGTTGTTGTGAGAAAGTCTCACAGGTTGTGAAGAGGTTATCTCACATGTGGTGATTAGTTCTTTGTATGTTGTTGTGCTCTCTAGGCTTGGTGTGTTGGCATGGAGATCAAGCAATGGGACCTACCATCTTTTTGCACAAGATCAAGACTTTCAACCTTATAATTCCTTTTTGCAAGATTTTATACTTGTGAAAGCACTATCTTTGAAAATTTTGAAGAATTATAGTTATAATGGTTTCTTTGGAGAAAGAAAACTTTAGGCTATGGAGTGATTTTATTCTCACCCATCTTAGTGAGCATAATCTATTGTCATATTTTTATAATGAAGTTCCTATTCCAAGAACACCTTGTGGGTATATGATTTGGAAAGGATATAAGGCTCAAGTCTTTAGAGTTATTTATGAGAATGTAAATGATGATGAAATTTTGGATTCACTTGTTCATTTTGAGTTCCCTTATGATCTATGGACTTACATTTGAGAATCATATGCAGATCTTGATACTCTGCCATCTCTCTATGATCCTTTTTCTAATACCAACGTGCCTCTTTATTCTTCAGAGAAGATAAACCATGCTTGTGATCCTTTGGATTTTTTTGATACTTTGGATGAGGCTATAGTTTCTTTAGAGGTTCTTCATTCTTTGTCAAAGATAGTTGATCCACCTTCATTAAGTACTTCCATCATTCCTAAGAAATAGGATTATCATTGTCTTCTTGATTGGGATTCTTAGTTGTTGGATATTGATTCATTGTTCATGGAATCTCACATTTTGGAATCGAAACACATTTGAGGGATTAATTTTCCTATTTGATGATAGCTGTGGTACAACTATTGTCACTCCATCTCTGTCTTTGAAGAATGATCAAAATCAGTTTCCAGTGGGACCTTGTTTGTCATCTCTTATGGTGATTGGGCATGTTTGTGATTGGTTTGTGGAATCATCTTCCAAGGTCTTGGAAATACATGAGAAAATTTTAGAGACATTTTCATCCTAAATTTGGATTTAACTTGCTAATTCCTATCCAGAATGGGAAGCATACCTGCATTTGTATTTGGTTTTGTTTCTTCCAAAATGGAGACAAATTGTTTGTTGAAATTGGATTATGTTTTGTCTTTGGACACTTATCATTTTTGTAGGTGATTACACAATGTGGGTGGGCTACATAGTCTCTCTCTTTACCTCTTATGGGGGGGAGGGAATTGATTGTATATACATGATGTATGTAGTCCTTGGGGGGTTTTATTGAGTCCTCCATCCATGCATCTTGTTTTTCTTCTCTTTTGGAGAGGGGTATTTTTCCATAGGGTTTCTCTCCCTTTCTCTGATTGTGAGAGATTTATTTATGCATTATAAATGGGTACTTAACATGGTTGTGTAGCCGAGACCCATATTGTATCTTCATTTTGGATAATAATTATCCCTAAGTTTTCACTTAAGGGGGGTATTAGTGTGTTAATTTTAACATAGGATTAATTAGTTGGGTGGTTTTTTCTCCGTATCAGGTAGTTTTCTCACCTATCACATATGTTGTGCCTTTAAAATTCTTGTATACTATGTAATTTATCATCTCATCTGAATATATTTTCATCTCTAGTGAAATAGCATAGTGCTTCTCTTGTCTATAAATATTTATTTGCAAGTTTTTCTCCTATGAGGTGGTTGACACTATAGACATCATAATTGGACCACCCCATATGGTCAAATTCCTCCCCTTGTATTCTTCTATCCCACATTCCTCATCCGCATTAATTAAATAATTTATTATTTAATTAATATTCCTCTTTCTCTAAGGTCCCTAAGGTATTTAATTAAACAATTAAATACTTTATCCTTTATCCCCTTTTCTTCTCTAAATTAAATAAATATTCTGATTTGTTTAATTTAGTTATTTTTTCCTTATGAATTTAAATTAATTTTTAAATTCATTATTTCTCTCCCCTTGTCCCATCCTCGATGATTCTTCTCTAATGCAAGTTAATTTAATTAACCTATGATTAGGATGTGCACACCCCTTAATCAGGATTAGTGTCACATCCTCCATAACCCTTCACTTGCCCTTAATCTATCATTAATTCATCTAATACCTTGCTTGCACAACCTAATCACTTAATTAGGTCAATCTAATCCATATGCCATGTATGACATACGCCCAAGTCAAACTTTTCTTGATTGATTTTTCCTTTTGGAGAAGGAAACTTCTTCCCCATGTGAATTTTAAATTCACATTTATTCCCCCTAGGCCTTTTAAGGAATTTTTAATTCCTTAAATGTCTTATCACCCACATGTGGACAAGGACCTTCTTTATGAGGAGATATTGTCCCACTCCCAAGGTAATATGTAGTAACTCCAAATCATCTCCCCTCTTGACACCTCACTTGCCACATGACAAGATGTGAGGGCCTGTGAGTTCTCAACTTACCCTAGCCCTTGATCTTGTCCATGCTGGCTTCATCTTGAACCTCCATGGTTTAGTTTAACTTACCCTAAAATTAGAGGAATTCACCCTCATTTGGATTCATTCAATCACTCACTCAATCAATCACACACACAACCAAGCAATCAAGCCTTCAAGGATTCAAGCATCAAAAACCACCATTGTTGCAACACCCTTTGCATCCATTGCAATACCCACTTTGATTATTACATTCCATACCATATGATGATCATTTAGAACAAGGTTTTATGCTATTTTCCATCAAAAGGAGCACACAAATCAAATGATCAACAGGGCCAACCAACTCATTAACTTGGACAAGGTAATAATGTTCTCTTTGTCTTTTTTTTGTTCAAGTTCAACTAGGCTAATCATTGAGGTGTTTTTGTTTTTCCTTGTTTTCATTTCCTTTCATTTTGAATTTTTTGACTAGGGAAATTCACCTACACACATTTTTGACATGCTCGATGGGACCCACATCATGGGCCTGCATTTTTATGTTTGTTGTTGTTTGAATTTTGCAAGTTTGGATTTCACGTACAAGGGCGAGTCTGCTCTGACAAGTGAAATTTCCTGTTACAGAGTGAATCTACAGTCAATAGAGGTGAAAGTGAATTTTCCCTTTTGCAAAAAGGGGCAAACTTGAAATTAGGGGCGAATTTTCTTGAAGAAGGGGTGAATTCATGAAAGTTTCTGACAAGTAGGTGAGATTTCTCGAGTTATCACTAACTCATTTGATTGCAAAATCTGATGAAATTTTTTGATGAAAGCTATATAATCAAATGTATCATCGGGCACTTGTGCGAAATTTTCATTTTTTAAAAATTTTATCCCCGACGTTCATCGAAATTTCTATGAACCTTATTTTTCGTCGAAGTTTTGATGAAGGTCTTTCACCAAAATTTCGACGGACTTGCAAAGTTAAATTGTGGCCCACATAAATAAAAATGAGCTTGGCTATTTATTGCGACTGTGTTTTGGTCAACGATTTTCTTGGGAAAAATTAGAAAAAAATCAAGAAGATATCGCCAGGTTGAGGGTATTCATTGTCTTTTTCCAGAATTCATTTGTGAAGTCAGATTTGTACTTCTAGGTTTGAAAATCATATTTTAAAGCAACATCTCATCAGATTTCATTTTTAGTCTTATGCATTTTTAGAATTTCATTTCCAAATTTTAGAGCTAACTTCACAAATTCTTTATAAGGGAATTGTTTATAACTGATGGAAAATTATTGATGAATTTGGACAAAGATTATATTTGCAAGGTTTCAATTTCAACCCTAATGATCAATTTTGAATAGATTTGGGAGCCATAACTAGATAATATCAAAGGCATAGGGACAACTACAAAGTGAAATAGCTGTCAATATTCAGGCCTAGAGGGTTGAACAAAGAATTGGGAATGTTTGATAGTGGATAGTTAGAGCCATTTAGCTATGATATTTTTGAAGACTACTTCATAAAGATGTATTTTTCCCTTTGCCAAGTTCCAAAAATGGATTTTAGACCTTAGATGTCAGTGTCCTATAAAAGCATTTATGGTATATTTGTTACCTAAAGTTCTTGAATTCATCTTGACTCTATACAAATGTATTTATTGTTTATTTGAACAAGAAAGAAATAAAGAAACCAATTTGTAAATATTGTGAGATATTTAGAGCAACAAACTAAAAAATGAAGGTCAAGGCCTCTCTGTTTCTCTCAGTTCACTTAAACTTTTTAGATGTTGCCAAACATCTAGCAAGCTATAAATATAATGCAAATTATATGATTTCTATTTGTTTTTTACTTTGGAACAGTTTACAAGATGAAATTGTCTCCTCATGTAGAAGTATAAGTTGCCAAATTCCTTCAGAAGTTGGTACAGGAATCAAAAGATGAACCTATCAAATTGGAAACCAAAATTTTTGTGGTAAGAAGAGTTGATTTTGACATGAATGGCATGTTGTAACAACTTTATTAAGTAATACAAATTATTTAGTTATTTGATAATTTTGTGATTTGTGTGTAGATATGCCACCATATGAAACTGAGTGGAAAAGAGCACTCCTTACCTTATCAAGTAATATCCAGGTAAGATGTTATAAAAAATAACTTATGCTTTTAGTGAAGCTGGTCAACCTACTCATGCTTTTCCATGCTTAATTTTTTAACTTTCCTTGCAACCTGTGTATTACCCTCTCAAGTTTTTAACTGGTTAAAAGCAATCTCTTATAAAGGATATAAAATTACTTATTACTTTAGATTTTCCTTTATGTTAAGGGAGGCATCTGGCTATTGTTTATATAATTCAACTTTATTTGAGAGTAAGCATATTTAATCTCTATGTGGTAGATTCAAACACTAAAAGAAAGTATTTGACCTTATTAGGAAAAATAAAGAAAAAAACGTAAAAGTGCATCACATCTCTGTTGAAAGTGATCCCATATCCTTTGTGATACCTGCCCTCTAGCAACTTGAATATCCTTTGTATTTTAGGTTATGAATGAGTTTATTCATTTTATTTCAATGGCCTTGCATAACACTTCAAGAAATTAATTGTGGTAGCTCCTTGAGATATTGTCCATGCACTCCTTAATACACTTGTAGGTTGTCCTCTTTTGAAACTTTGTGAGATGGAAATATTTATTAGTTTACCATACTGCTATAAAGAAAATGAACCCTTGACAAGATTTATGATGTTTTAAAAGCCCTCTTGACTGCTCAGTTACTTTTCTTTATGTATATTTTAAAGTTCTTCATACTACCCTAACACTATTATTATTAATTTCAATGCCCCCTTGATGGTTATGACATGGACTAATCATTGTTTATTTGAATAGTCATGTCTGTGATCTCCTTTTGGGAATCTATAGTAAAGTGTCATGCCTTTCTTTGAAGTCCATTTCCTTAAATCTTTTCTCTTTTCTTGTTGCTCCTTACCTCTATAGTATCCCTATATTGCATATACATAATAATAAAAATTATGGTGATAACTAGTGGAAATGGGTATAACATCAAGCATCATACAAATGTAGTTTATATCTACATATATAATACCCCGAGATACTAATATTGTAGCACTAGTCAAAGAATCATCATCAAACTATATTTGTTGATCAAATACAATGAAAAATAAAATATATTAAAATATAAAACATTGATCTTTTCTATCTACTCCACTATAAATAATAAAGACTTCCAACACTCAAATTGGAAGGAAATTTCTATAGTCTTTATTATTTACAGTGGAGTAGATAGAAAAGATCACTGTTTTATATTTTACTATATTTTATTTTGCAAATAGCATTGGACAGCAAACTGGCCAATATACTATTAAACATAATTATTGGACCCTATGAATATATAGGTTATCAATCTTTAATAAATTCACATGATAAATCATACTGACCAATAGTATCAATGAAACTTTGATACTATATAACAATGACTAGTCTCAGTTTGATGACATTTCAAGAGCAATGCATGAATATCATTTGGGCCTCATGGCATTGAACATTGTTTTCATTTAGCCATGATATAATGTTCTTAAAGGAAGCACAATACTAGTATGATTGAATGTATTAGAGGAAATAGGAGTTAGAGTAGATAAAAAGAGAACAAAAATATTATAGTGTAACCTTATTATTATATAAATAAATAGAAAAATAGTAAGAGTAGGAACCCCAAATATCATGTTCATTGTCTATGTGAATTTGTGTGGAATAGAGTGACCCCTTATCTATTTCAATTTTTGATAAGGTTACGGTTTATTCTTATTCTCCTTTGAATATTATAAGCTCTAACAAATTTTTAATATTTAGCTTAAAAGTCAAGATAGTATTCCATACTCATTCTATGTCAATAGGAGGGAGGAAGTTGTATATGGATTCTAGAATAAACATTGTAACTGTTAGGTCTCAAAAATGAAGGTTTGAACCACAAGAGGTTCCAATCTCTTACAATTTTTTTGGCTAAGGTACAAGGCCAAACAATGAACTTGGGCCTTCTACTTTTTAGGCTCTGCTAAACCTAGGCGGGTGTACCTATTTGAATGATGCAGATTTGAACTATGTTTCCTACTTGACCAATCTATCCACAATGGAAATCTGACAATGGAGAGATGTGATCCTAATTTGGTATAAATTTTATAAGTAATATCAAGGTAAAATCTAATATGTTGAGTTAACAAATGTCAAATAAAATGGATAAAACTAAATGATGAAATGGGGAAGACCAATGCCTCATTGGGTAAATGGAGTCAAATGAAAGTCTATGAGGAATGGCTTCTGTTTGGAAAAAATTCTAATTGTTTGGCATACAAATATTTGTCTATAACCTGTATAAACATGTAGGAATGTAATTATCAAGTTCTTATTAATGTTCCAGATGATGCTTCCAAGTTACTATGAATGACTTGAAGGATTTAATCTTTACTTGAAAGAGCCAATTAATCATACCACATGAATACAACAAACATGCATCGATAAATTTAACATATCCTTGATATATCAATTTAAATAACAAAGAAACACCAGCCTTGGAGACAACTTAATAATATTTTCAATTAACTCAACAAACAATTGATACCAGAATGGTGCCATTAAAATCGAAGTCCTTTCATTGATTCCTCAAAATTTCATACATGCATCATGGTCCTTTTAAATGTAAGTATTCTGGAAATTATATATTCTAACAGCCTATTCTCCTTCTAATCTCCCCCCTTTCTTTTTTCTACCAAAATGGATATTTATACATCAACCGCTTGAAAGGACACATCCTTTCACAAATTTCTTATGTTAAAACAACAATAAATTAAAAAAGGTAATTAGGCTCTATTAAGCCATAAGTGAATCTAGGACAAGTGGTCCAAGTAGTCTCGATGCTCATGCATATCTGCATCTCCCAATGCATTCAAGATCATGATCTCCATTTTCACCATCTTTTTATTATGTTCGCATGCTTCATCTAGTGTTGTATCTTTCATGGTAGTTGTCTTCAAATTTTCTTGCAATATTGACTCAATTTCACCTTTCCACCTAGTCATTTATTTTAATCTTCCTCCATCATCAAAGAATGCAGTCAATCCCTTTTTGGTGGCATCAATTAATCCCTATGCATCCCCTTGCAATTCTTCAAAAAAGTCTTTGTGCTTATTCATAAGATGATTTGCAGCCTCAATTGCCACATTATCAGGAGCATCCCTCTAGTTTATTTATTTGAGCTTCTCTAGGATCCTACCATCCATTCTCTTATGTTCTTAAAATGCAGAAAAGTTATGTGAGTGTATTCCCCAGAGTTTATTCAACCAATTTTTTAGACTGGCTTGTCTTTTCTTAATTACTACTACAAGTGCATCATAGTTTCCTTGAGAATATGCACTTGACCATTCCCAATGATATTTTTCTTGTGAAAATTCACCATGGATGAGAAGCTTGGTTGACCCCATTGTAACTCCTAATAAATCTTTCATGCGGTCATTTTCTCTCAATATTCTCTCATTATTCATTTTGTACATTTATTTTTCCTTGATCAACGTCTGTATTTGAGCTTTGTTCAGTTTTGCTACGTTGATCCCAATCTATGTTGTTGCCATATGATCAACCTCCCCAACCTTTAGGGTCATAACATGCCCAAATGCCTTCTTAGTATCAATGACAATTGATTTCATGTGAGGTGGATACAAGGCCCAAATCATTAATGAACCTTCATCCGGATTATACTTTGACCTTGCATAGACTTATGTCACCTTTTCTAGGCTGGGCTTGTGTGTAGCATTACTGTTTTTCAGGAAACTGTCAAAGAATAATGCAGAATTGAGATCCAACCTTGAAAAAATCATAACACTAGCACTTTCTAAAATTTTCCTTCCCTTTTCAGATGTCATACCTTCCATCTCTCTGTCCACACTCATCTTTAGATCATTCAGTAACTGTTAGTCATTACCTGGTGTGACATTGTCAACCATTTCTCTCATCTCTTTTCCTTTTTGTTTATATAGGAATGCCTTAAATTCTAGAGAATTTATAAATTCATTATCTTCTACAAATGACTTATACTTTACGTGCCTTGCATATGTATCTATACTCTCTTCAACACTTAATTCCCTAGTAGGGTAGGTGTAATCCTTAGTTCTCAACCTTGACATCTTGTTAGGTAGATCTTGTGGTACATTAGTCCCAGATGTCTCTTCCCCAGAAGACAACAACTCTGTATCTTGCAACCCTTGATTATATTCTTCAAACACCATTTCCACTTCTTTTTCTTCCAAGTTCCTAATCATATCATCAAATTGATAGGGCACATGTTGATACCCCCCAAAGTTTATCTTTTGTTTAGCAGAATTGATATACCCTTCTGGATCAAAATTCTTTCTTGGTGGTCCTCTTTTCATATTATATTGCAGTAATTTATCAAGAATCAGATCATACCCTTATTTTTTCAATATAGTAAAACCACTGAAGCATAGTGTATTGGGCATAAAAGCCTGCTTTCCAAAAGAACTCAAATTCATAACACTGGAAAATTCCATTTGCCTGACAATTTCCAAGTATGTAATCCTGTCCGGAACTATTTTAGGCAAAATGAATGGGGCATCTTCAAATCCATAAACCCTAATCATGGTAGCATCCTCCAAATAGTACCAATCCCCCCAATTGTGGCTAATTGGCCCATTAATGTCCTTAGGCTTGAGAAACCTCTTTATCTCATTAGATAAATAATAAGCACATGGATGATTATAAAATTTGTACAATGGTTTTACAAAATATTCCTCAAAGTGTACAAAACTAGAATTAGCCAACCTGTTGTCCCAAACAACAATCCATAATTGAATAGGTAATGACATGCCTTGCTTGTCAAATTGTGAAATTTTCATTTCTTGAGGCCACAATCCTAACTCTTGTCCAAAATACAAAACTATATAGATCAATAGTGAATAATGCCTAAGATGTAAGATAGAGGCTCCACCTTTTATTGCCATCAACCCATAATTCAGGTCCTTAAAAATGTATGAGGCATAATCAAAAGGTCTAGAGTTGTGATAATAGATATCTGCTGAAATTACCATGGGCACAATTGTCATATACTTAGGGACTTCCATTCCCAATACTTGACCTACCGAGAAATAAGTGTATTTCATATAGGGCTCAAAAAGATCAACATGGAATGGGGGTCCTTCACTATCTTCTAGCAGAATTGGTTTGGTGCCATGTCTAATTCTGTGCAAGGGAAATCTCCAACCTTTATAAATTGTGTCCATCCTCCCGAGTTCCTTTTCTAACTCTTCATATATGATATTTTCGTTGCATACCCCTTCCAATTCAAAAACTTCACCTACTACATCCTCTAATATGTGTATCAATGGGTTCCCAGATGGGTCACAAATGGCTTTGAGTTTTGAATTATAATGAGTGGCAAACAATTTCACCAATTCAAAATTGAAAAATACATTAGGGCAAACCAAATTCCCCAGATTAAGCTTCCATGGGTTACATATTGGTTCAAAATGATTCCTCTGATAGTAATGAAAGCTAAACAGTTCATAGCCTTTTATTGGAGCCCAAATATATCCTATGAGCTTACATTTGTCATCAAATTTATCCACTTCTGCCCTAAGTTGTGCAGATCATCTGGCTTTAGGTCCAGAGCCAGGTAATTGGTTGATAAGATCTTGACTTAGCTTTCGCTCAGTGCCCTCTGGCTGAATTTCCGTTTTCTATTTTTCCCTTTAGACTGACTACTTTCCCCATGTTTTCTACCCCTTGATTTTCTCGAACCAATGGCTTCCATTCTTCAAAATTGCAAAATTAAGGTATGAAGAACTTATTGTATTTTTCTCAAAACTTTGAACTGAAAGAATTCCCTGGTCCTTTGCTCACCCCTCTTCTTCCTTCGCTATCAATTCCACAATAATGTTTTCAATTGAATTCACCTTGATTCATTAAATTACTTATACTTCATGGCACCATTAATGTTTTAGCTAAAACACGAGTGTAGCAGGTTTTTTTGAAACTCTCACTGTCACAACATGTAATCTTGTCGGCAAGATATTTTAAAATCTCCAGTGATCCTTTTATTCGGGATTTTACCAATGTTCATTAAACACCCCTTAAGACATCTTGTAGTTTCCTCAACACTCTAAGTCTCCTCGACATCTATTTTGTATCTTTGCTATCAATAGATCATATATTGCTAAGATGTCCTGTAGGTTCACCGGCGTTATGAGTCTCCTCAAGAATTATCCTTTTGATCTTAAGTATATCGCTATGACTCCCACTAATGCAAACCTATCGCTGTGACTTAGTAAGTCGGGCAGACAGTCCTCATCTTACTCCAAAGATATGTATCTTGCTGAGATATTTCCTTCGTCAATTCTGATTGCTAAGACATAATGATTTTATTTTTTTGTCGATGGAAGTACACTCAGTGTGACCTTCTTACCTCTCTTTGCTGAAGTCTATCTCACCGATGAATTTCTTCATCAGCAAAACCATGAATCATGTCTTTCCGATAATCATTCCCTCCAAAAATATCGCCAAGTCCCTTACCAATACAATTTTGTCGGTGCGTCATGGAGGGTTGACAGGACTCCTTGAACTCATCCCGATAACATTATCCTACCGACATAATCCTCCTATGTTTCATTGGCAAGACTAGATGAATGTCGCGAGTTGACTTTAGGAACTTTACTCTAATGACTCTGGTTTGGCCAACATATTTCCTTGTGCTTCGAGTGGTAAGACATATATAAGCTCGATATGACTTCACACTATCACCCCGATGATTATTATCCAGTCGATAGGATCTATTTGTCATTTGAGACTGTGAACTGCATTTTCCTGATGTATATCCTCAAATGAGATTTTATCGGTATTACATTCCTGACCTCTTGCCAATATATTGAAAAAATATATGCGTTAGTATAAAATGATTTATGGATTGGAGAGACCGGCATCATCTTATGCTGATATGATTTATACATTCAAATGGTCCGGGTTAGGTGAATTTTATAGGACCACATGATAAAAATTGACTAGAACAAGGGCGAATATGTTATGAAAATAAAATTCTTATACTTATGGTATGGGCTTCTTAGGAAACTTATGAGTATAGCTAGCCATAAAATTTTCAAAATTTTACAGTTCTAACAGTAACCAAATACATGAATTACATGGATGGAAGAAAATTCAATACAAGTGGCAATAGATTTGACATATAAAACCAGAGGATGGCCCTATGATATTTTGAAGAACTATTGTAATGGTGAAGTCAATTTAGATAGAGGCTTTCTTCATAAGTAGATGGAAGTGTACGAGACATTTTAAGTTGCTTGCGAGAACAATATTTAGCTTAACCTACAAAACTAGGCAAATGAAGTGTTGTCCTTACAAAACAATTTTATCGAGAGTGTGGAAGTGAAGGTCTATACAAGATTGTTTGTATGTATTGTATTCAACATAAATATGTTAGGATTGGTCTTAGCAATCATTTTAGTCTTTCAAAATTATATCATCCTTATTCAACCATACACAATTTTTTGTCAGATGGATGTAATAATTAAGGAGGACCCTTTCATTATTCCCTTAATGGATTGAACTTTCAAGGAGGCCATCTAATGGCGTTGCCTATTGATATCCAAAGCAGGGATGTGAATAAGACTGATGACTATGCAGGATATATTGTAGATAAAATTCATAGATATTTTAACTTTATCAAGGCATATAATAGGATGGTCCACTTCAAATGAAACTCTTTATTATGCCATACTATTTTATTTCCAGAATTTATTTGTGAAGTCATATTTGTACTTCCAAGTTTGGAAATCATATTTTAAAGCAACATCTCATCAGATTTCATGTTTAGACTTGGTGCATTTTCAAATTTTCATTTCCATATTTTGTTGTGCAAGTTCAACATTCTGATTTTAGGAGTCTAACAGTTGGAAATCATAGTAAAATCATAATTTAATAATTTCTGGAATTAGCATTTTAAAGTATTTTTTTGGGGTCATTAACTTCAAACTATCTTCTCTTTTGTATGGGTGGTTGCATGCCTATATTTTTTTGGTGTAAAATATCAAAATTATTAGATTTTGTTACCTTCCTATGATTAAAAATTATTCGAGTGTGAGTTTGATATTTTTTGAAGATCTAAATATTCAAGCTTGGTAAAGAAAAATCATGTCAGATAATATTAGTCTAGAACAAAATGAAGAGTCACTTAATAGATTGTGGGCTAGATTGAAAAGAAAGAGTGATGGGAAATGTTATTGTCCTTGCAATAATTGCAAGGGCTTAAAGACGAGAAGACTTTTAATCACAACAACTAAGAAACATTGTAGGCAGCATGGTCATGTTGAAGGGGGGCATGATTATCTTCCATTGGTAAGTTGTTCTTAATATGTGTTTATATTGATTGAATTTGTAAATTTTTATATTGTTTTAAAATTTTGTATATATATATAAAATCAATTGATCATGATCATGGTTTATTTGTGTCTATCATTATTATAAAGGTGGGGTGCCCTATGGTAGATGATATGGATTATCACAGCTCAGAGAATGTGGTTTTTCAAGTGGAGAAACATGGAGCTATGAATATAGAAGATGAAGTTAGTGATCCTATGGAAGAAGATGATCATGCGTCAGAAAACATAGTTGAATATGATGGTACAAATACATTGATCCATGACACATTTAGTGGCACAGCTGATCATGTTGATCGATATGACTTTGATGATGTTCATAATTTACCTGTACTTGAGAAGGCATACAAGCCCCTTCATGAAGGATCCCAAACAACTCTTCTCTCTATTGTATTATTGTTGGTGAACTTGAAGGTTATGAATGGTTTATCCAACATAACAATCTCACGGATGTTAAGGTATATCATATATGTCATCTATTTTCATCTATTTTAATTATTATTAGTTCATCACTAGTAAATAAAGGATGAAATATGTACCATTAATATTATTTATATTAAGAAATAATTTTTTGTTGTAGATTGATTTGTGAATTTTTGTTACCACCATCAAGTATTTTACCTCGCTCATACCGAGATTTATTTGGCATTATGATAGATATTGGAATGGAGTATCAAGAAATAGATGCATTTCCCAACGATCATATTATATATCATAAACAACATGAATTTGCAACAGAATGCCCAAAATGTCATATCAGTAGATATCAAATAGATCAACTATTAAAAAAGGTGCCTCGCAAGGTTCTTCATTATATTCGCATTATTCCACGTATGCAACAATTATTTAGGTGTGAAAGCTTAGCACAATTTATCGATTGCCATGCACGGAATAGAAGTGGAGATGACATTCTTCGAATGCCTGTGGATGATTCTGCATTTAGGGACATGGACGAAAAATGGCCACACTTTAAAGAAGAACCTTGTAATCTCATATTTTCATTGGCAGCGAACAGTGTCAATCCATTTGGAGAGCTGAGATCTATTTACTTGGTGTGGCCTATTTTTGTTATCAATAATAACATTCCTCCATGGATGTCAATAAAAAGGGAGCACATAATTTTGGCAATGATTGTTCCAGGTATTTTTTACATCAATTTTCTTTAACATAGTAGCATCTCATTTTTCTTATTTGTTGCATAATGGCTTATATTTTTTTCATTTAATATTCATGTACATTGATTTATATATATTACAGTAAATGGTTATAATAATTATGTAATGTTTATGTTCATTCAACTAGGTAAGTACCAAATTAAAGATATGAATACATATATCGAGCCTCTTATCAACAAGTTACTAAAGTTATGGAATGACATCACTATCTATGATGTATCTAGACCAATAGGACAAAGACAATTTCAATTCCATGAAATGCTTGTATGGACAATTCATGATGCCCTAGGGCTAACAATTTTTTGTGGTATGTTATAACGTTTGACTACATGACTTTAACAATATTTAATTTTATGAAGTAGATATCATGCATGTTTTTTAAATAATATATTCATTATATATAATTAGAAAAATTGACATATTTAATCCAATTATATATGATTTGCAGGTCTTCAAACAAAGGGAAAATTTGCATGTCCAATTGGTGGTCCAAAGATGAAATCTCGTCGTTCAACAAGTTTAGAAAAGCAGGTGTTTGATGAGTAGAGGCACTTCCTCCACATAAATCATAAGTATCGAACTACTGAAAAACATATTTTCAATGGGAAAGAAGAGACTACATCAAAACCATGAAGAATGACACCCCGCCTATGGAAGTTGGAATATAATAGAATTAATCGTCAAGGTTATACATCAGATCAAATTTTTTATCTATCATATATGATATGTTTTGAATTTCTATTTTTATATTATGTTGTGTTTACTCATTTTGTAATTGAAAATGATTGTCGTTGTTAATTTGTTTAACTTATATGCTTCATGAAGGTCATCAAGGCATTAATGTCCGACTTCCATAGGGACTGAAAAGTTATCCCAGATAATTTAGTAGGTTGCCCTACTATGAGCAGCTACAAATTGTTCATTTTTTTGATACAATGCATATCGGAAAGAATATGATAGAAAGGTTTTGGAAAATATTGGATGGAAGGCATGACAAAGAAAAAATATCAAAATTTGTAGTGACATTCAGGAAGCCAATCATGCAATGAAAAATGTCATTCAATTAAATAGCGATGGAGACAAAATTAATATAAGTGCCCTTCCTTGGTTATTAATGGAGCAACAAAGCAATGCTATAAAATAATTCATATGAAAAATTCAATTTCCCACAGGATTTGCTGCGAACATAAACATTATCATAACAAAGAAAGGTGAATTTGGGTCAGGGATGAAAACACATGATTGAAATACCTTCATTAAGGTAATTATTATGGTATATTATATATATATTTGTATACTGCATGTAATTTTCTATGTATTATGTTTACTAATTTTGGAAAAATAATGAAAAGATCATTTTATAATTATTGCAGTACGTTCTACCTCTATCTCTCCTAGACAACTTCGACAAAAATGTCAAGCAAGTTATATATGATCTTGGAAAATACATGAGGTAAGTAGTGATATTTTTTCAATTCGTTGTATATTTTTGCTAAATCTCGTTAATATATTTGTGCCTTGAATCACTTGTAGATGGTTGTCATCTAAAGAAATCCATAAAGAAGATATAAATTATTGGAAGAGAAAAATTCCTCATCTAATGTGTGAAATGCAAAAGTTTCTACCTTTGACATTTTTCAATGCACAAGAACACTACCTCATACACCAAGTTGAGAAGATTGAATTATTTTGACCTGTACACACAAGGTCAATGTGGATGGTTGAGAGGCACTTGAAATTTTTTGAAGGCTTTAGTTAAACAAAGAGCACATCCCGAGGGTTCTATGGTGGAGGGATATATGGTATACTAGACCATGGTGTACATTACTAAATATCTTCCTAAGTTTGCAGCAAAGATCCATGTAGATCGCATTTGGGATCCCAACTTCATTAAAAAATTTGAAGGGGAGTACTTGATGGGGAAATGAAGATTGAGGAAAGTGACAGGTAATTATAAGATGGTCATGGAGATTAATTAGAATACATTTTATGTTTGGTTTTTAGGTATATTGTACTTATTTAATTATTAATCTTCAATATACATCAATTATAAATTAAGGTCATATATCGTGGCAATTAACTAATTATACGTCGTTTGTGAATTTCAATTTTTTTTGATACAGTTGGTCGAGAGTGGGATGCACTACATTTGTACATTGCAAACAATCTTGATTGGATGATGGTATGGATTGAACGATGTCAACAATTTGGTCACGCATTAACATGGGAAGGTGTGGCTTCATCGGTTAAAGAAGCTCATCGTAATGAAGATTCCAATGTTACACCAAGGGAAATTGATTTAGCATATGGTTTAAGAGATAAATAGGTACATATAAATATATTAATCACCCATATTATTTAATCATTTTTAATTATATTGATGTATATATATGTTGAGATTTTTTTCTTTGCATACATTCGGCCAAGAATAAATATGTTTATCAACTAACGATATTGGGATAATTTTTACATCTTTGAAATATTGCAAGTGAAACATCACAAGGCTATGTGGTGCAATGGTCATAAATTTCAAATCAAAAATTTAGATGACATGAAGAAAACTTGTGATTCTGGGATAACTGCAGTCTTTTAGGTGACTAATGTTTCATCTAGAAGCAACATACATCCAGAAGTCCCAGGAAATCAATACTATGGGATTTTGGATGATATAATTGAGTGTGACTTTAAGTCCTTCAAATTAGTTCTATTCATCATCCTATGGTACAGGCTACGATTGAATGAACATGATCTCGAGAGAACTGTTATTGAACATGATAATGAATTTACCATGGTTAATACAAGGTATTTTGAGCGAGATGAAAATGAGCCCTATGTTCTTCCAAGGCAATGTGAGCAGGTCTTTTACTCAGAGGTTCCAGATAAACCGGGTTGGTCATATGTTGTTAGACATGATCCAAGAGGAAAGCCAATAAATTTTAATGTGGTGGAAGAAGAAGATACCGAAGAACTAGAAGATGATGTAGATGATGATCAGGATCAACAATTAGTTGATGATGTGTTTGACGAAGATGTCAAAAAGGATGAAGTAGATCAGGATGATGTAGGATTTAATGTTCATGAAGATGATATTTGTGTGGATGATGACATTATTGAAACTGATATCAATGAGGATGATGATGATATGACCAATCCTTACAATGTCGAATCTGGATTGGATGATACAGACAAAGAGTTGGATGAAGAAGAAGATCAATGACATTGAAATGTATGAGTTATACGATTGTATTATCTATTTGATATTAATTTCTTGATAGAATTATATTTGAATTATGTGGTTACATAATTAATTCATGATTTTTTAAATTTTTATGGCATTACATAATTAATTCATGATGTACTTTTTAATGTTTAATTTTAATTCATGATGTTACAACTATTGTAGCTCTCCTAGAAATTTCCATATGATCATAATGAATAGTGTTTTGGAAAATTTCATGAAAGATGACACATTGATTGTAGTAGTGAAATAATTGCAAAGTCGTTTAGATTTTTTAGACCAATCACCCTTCGCAATGTCATTTTTAGGATCATCTCCAATTTGATTACTAGGACACATAAGGTAGGATTTGATTGGCTTATCTTGGACGAACATTGTGGCTTTATGTAATGTGAGAAAATTTTGGATGGGGTAGTGGTACAGGAGCATCTACACCTCATAAAGTGATCATTGTAAAGGTTTTTGATGGTTGAGGATTTAGAATACAAGCTCTTGACATTCCAAAATCTGTGTTTTTCTTCAAAATTTCTATATTTTTCCTGTTTTTCAGCACTGTACGGTCACATAAAGCCATATTTTGATGTGAAATGAGTTCCATGTAGTGAATATATGTGTTAGATTTTATTTGAATCTGATTTGAGGGCTTAAGGCATTGATTTGAGTTAGAAAGCTTCATTTCTTTGCATACAACCTGATTACCCTGTTTTTGAGGATTTTGTAGTCCAAACATGATATAAAGGGGCTCTTACACATTTTGTGATTATTTTATCTTGTGTAAGAGGTCCCATGGATACTGTTGTAATTGTAGGATGCATGAATAGGGAGTAGGATGATAAATAAAGAAGGTATAGATGTTGTCCTCAAGAGTTTTGTGAAGAAAAGCATGTGAAATGAGAGGTTCAAGACTAGGTTTAAACAAAATATGTATGGGTGATATGATTTTATGAATTTTTACCAATGTACAAACCTAATGGGTTGTGTCTGTGTTGGTTTTGAGGTTTGGGAGGTTATGGAAGTAGGATATTCAATAAACCCTCATGATTTTGGTCTAAAACAAGAGTTTTTGGGTTTGGCAAGAATTTGGTCGTAAAAGTGAAATATTTTTGTGGATTTGGAGGTTTGGAGGCTGTTAGCTCTCAAAAAAATAGGTAAGAATACCTCAAGAGGTTTCCAATCTCTTGATATGCGTTAGGGTAACAAACAAGGCTAAATGATTTGAACCTTCTTCTCTTCAGGTGCTACCTTTGCGAACTGAGCAGACTTAAGTGATGTGATTTTGTTTACAACAATATATTCACAATGGAAATCTTATAGTGAATAGATATAATCCTAATAAAGTGTATGTGTAATATTAGAATATGTTCAGTTAACAGATGTAAAAAATAAAATGGACAAACAACTTTGTCAATTTAACTATATGTATATATAACTTTAAGTTATTTTTATTTTAACTAAAAGTATTGAAGTTACAACATACAAATTAAATGATATTTATGATTGTAAAATTTATGATTAATTATATCTCTCAGAATCCTTTTTATCCCAATTTGAAAATAATTCTACATATTATAGAATACATCTATTTAAATTTTAAGATGAGAATAGCAAGGAAAAATCAAACAAATATCTTAATGAAAGAAGTATATTGGCATGAAATTAAATATGATTTGTATTCCAATGTAAAAACTACAAAGAATGGAAACAATTCTTTCAACACATAAACTATTATGTAGTAGTCAATTAAAATGATCTAAATAGTCTAATAATTTGACCATTAGCATATAGCAATTTCTATAGAGTTGTAGATCTCTTCCATTTAAAAAACACAAAATGATATTAGGTAGATAATCAAACATATTTCATTTCTAAAATGACTTATTTATCCTAGAGGAACTAGTATATAGTATACAAAGAAAACCAACAAACCCACAACTACCCCTATTTTGAAGGAGTTTACTTTTCTCCCCTTCATAATCTCCCTAATATTGTCTAATTATTTTAAAGAGACCAAGGGTCATAAAAAAACTTTATTCATCCCACTAAATATCTTGGTTAATGAAACTTTACAAAAGCAACAAAATAATTCCTACATTTGTTATTGAAACTGGATTTTGTTTACAACAATCTATTCACAATGGAAATCTTACAGTGAGAAAATATAATCCTAATAAAGTGTATGTGTAATATTGGAATATGTTCAGTTAATAGATGTAAAAAATAAAATGGATAAACTAAAATATGTAAGCATGAGACCAGTGCCTTGTTGGGTGTATGGAGTCTAATGAAGATCTAGAAAAGTGTAATCTATGATGGAAATAATTCAAACTATTTGGCACACATATGTAGTTTATAACTTGTATAAATGTGCAAGTAAATGACTGACAAACTCTACTTGAGATAGAATGACAATCCTAGTTATGTGATTCTTCTTGTTGATCCAATTAATACTCTTCAATTACTGTGATTGACTAGAAGGGTTTAATCTTTACTTGAAAGAACCAAATAATCACATCACACAAATACAACAAATGTGTATCGGTAAACTGAATATATGCTTGATATATCAATTTAAACAATAGAAAAGCATCAAAGTGGAGACAAACAAATAATTGTATAATTCCACAAACAACTGATACCAAGATTAAGCCACAAGTTCAGACATCTTCATTAAATTCATCAAAATTTATACATGCATCTAAGTCTTTTAAAGGAAAGTTTCATTGCAAACTATCTACTGTATCTTTCTCCTATCCACCTATATCTATTTTAGATTATGAAACAAATATAAATATATCAAAATTGTGAAAGGGTGTGTCTTTTCAGAAATGTATTTTTCTTAACATCAATAAAAAACTAGAAATTATACTTTATTAAGCCATAAATAGATGTTTGACAGATAATCTCGGTAAGTTGGCCACTCATGTGTATCAACATCCTCTAACACATTCCTTATGGCTATGTCCATTTCGAACATCTTCTCATTTTGTTCATATGCCCCATCCATTGTTAAATCATTTCCTGTGGCTGTCTCCAGAATTGTTTGCATCATCATCTCGCATTCCTTCATCCATCTATATTTTCCCTTTAGTTCCCCTTCATCTTCTAACAGCATTGGTACTCCCATTTTTGTGACATTGATCATCCCCTACTCATCACGTTGCAATTCATCATGAAAGTCTTTATGTTTTTCCATAAAATGGTTTCCACTATCAATAGATATGGTATAAGGAGCATCCCTTTGGTTTATTTCCTAGAAATTATCTCAGATCCTTCCATCTATCCTCCTATGTTCTTGTAGTGTAGTAAAATTGTGTGAATATGTTCCCAGAGCTTACTCAACCAAGTCATTAAATTGGTCTACCTCTTCCTTATTATTGCAATGAGTGCATCCTATTTACCTTGTGAGTATGCATTTGATTCTTCCCACTGGTCTCTTGCTTGGGAACTTTCACCATGATTCAATTGCTTTGTGGATCCCAACGTGATTCCCATCATGTCCTTCAAGTGATCATTTTTTCTGAGTAGTCTCTCATTATTAATCTTATACATTTATTTTTCCTTGATTAGCTTTTGGATTTGGGGTTTATTTAATTTGGCCACATAAATTCCAATTTATGCTATAGCTATTGGATCAACCTCACCAAATTTTAACCTCATTACATGTCCAAAATCCTTTTCAGTATCGATTACAACATATTTCTTGTGTGGAGGATACAGGGCCCATATCATAAGTGATCCCTCATTTGGGTTATACTTAGATCCTGCATAAATATCTGCTATCCCCTCAGGAGTGAGTTTATGTGTGGCATTAGTATTCTTCAGAAAACTATCAAAAACCAAAGTAGAGTTTAAATAAAACCCAGGAAAGATCATGACACCTGCATCTTCAAATAATTTCCTTCCTTTCTTAGGGGTCATGCTCTTCATTTCTTCTTCCACACTTGATTTTAAGTTATTCACCAGTTGTTCCTCATTACTTGGTGTAATATTCTCCATTGATTCCCTTATGGATTTTCTTTTTAATTTGCACAAAAAGGTTTTAAATTATGAGGTTTTAATGAATTCATCATCAACCACAAATGATTTATATGCTATCAGCCTTGTGTCAGTATCTACACTCTCTTCAACATCTAGTTCCCTGGGAACATACTTGTAGTCTTGAGTTCTCAATCTGGAAATTTTATCAATTGTACTACTAGGCCTACCATCACCAGATTTCTCTTCATCAGAAGATAATAGTTATGTATCTTGCAATCCCCTATTATACTCGTCAAGAACTTTTTCGGCTTCCTCTGCTTCCAAATTCCTAATCAAGTCATCATACATATAGGGTATGTGATTGTATCCTCCCAAGTTCATCATACAAATAGGGTATGTGATTGTACCCTTTTGGATCAAATCCTTTTAGCAGTGGACCCTTCTTCATGTTGTATTATAGAAATTTGTTGAGAACCATGTCATATCCATCCCTTGCTAATACAATGAAATCACTGAAGCATAATGTACTAGGCATAAATGCTTGCTTTATGAAAGAACTCAGATTCATAACATTTGAAAAGTCCAATTTCCTAGCAATCTCCAAATATGCAATCCTATCAGGCACCGTCTTGGGCAGAATGAAGGGTCCATCTTCAAATCCATATACTCTTATCATGGTCGCATATTCTAGGCAGTACAAATCTCCCCAATTGTGGTTGACAGGTCCATTGAAATCCTTAGGCCTTGAAAATCTTTTTATTTCATCGGAAAATGAGTAGTCACAATGATGATTCTAAAATTTGTACAGTGGTTTCACAAAAAACTCTTCAAAATGCAGATAACAAAAATTAGCAAATCTGCAATCCCAGGTGGTAGTCCAGAGTTGTACTGGTAATAAGCTTCCTTCCTTATCAAATTGTACAACCCTCAATTTTTCAGACCACATCTACAATTCTTGTCCATAATAAAGTATCATATGCATTAGGATTGAATAAGCATCCAAGTACAACATAGGAGCTCCACTTTTTAATGCCATCAGTCCTGAATCAAGTAATTTAAAGATGTGTGAAGCATAATAACAAAACCTTGAATTGTGACATTGGATGTCCACTGCAATTACCATGGGTACAATTGACATGTGCTTAGGGCCCTCCATTCCCAACACTTGACACACTAAAAATATGTGTACCTCATGTAGGGTTCAAACAAATCAACATGGAACAAGGGACCATCACTGTCATTCAGTGGAACTGAAACACCATCTTTCTTAGACCTATGTAGTGGCAACCTCCAACCCTTGTACAAAGTATCTATCCTCCAGAATTCCTTTTCAAGCTCTTCAGGTACAATTTTTTCACCACACACTCCCTCTAGGTTAAAAACCTCATAGATGGCAGCTTCAGATACATGTATAAATGGTTTTCCTGATGGATCACAAATAGCTTTATATTTTTTATTATAATAGTCAACTAGCATATTCACCAATTCTACATTTACAAATACATTGGGGTAGACTAGTTTCCCTAGGTTTAACTTCCAAGGATTGCACACTGGTTCGTATCGGTTCCTTTGTTGGTAATGAAAAATAAACAACTCATATCCCCTAATTGGGGTCCATATGTCTTGTATATGCTTGAATTTATCCTATAAATTTTCCACTTCTTCCCTAAGTTGTGCAGATCGCCTGGCCTTAGGTCCTGAGCTGGGAAATTGATCAAGTAAGTCCTGGTTTAACTTCCTCTCAACTACCCCTGGTTCCTTCTTTGCTTCAATTTTTTTTTTCCTCTAGGGTTTTTACTCTCACTTTGTTTCCTACCTTTTTCTTTTACTGAGCTAGTTCTTTCCATTTTATGAATCACAAAACTAGAAATTTAATTGCAAGGAACTTACAAGTTTATTTAGAATTCTTTGACCGCAAGATCATTTGGCCGTTCATCTGTTCCTTTGTTGCTAACTTTGAAAAATTTGCCTACAATTACTTTTCTCAATTCAGGAAATCATCGACACATTTGGTAGAAATACTGCCATTAATGTCCTAGCTTTGAACATGAGCGTAGCTGATCTTCAAATTTACCCACTGTCACATCAAATGTTTTATCGGCAAGGCAATTGAAACTTTGGGTGATCCTTTTATTTAGGCTTGACTAACATTCATTAAACATTCTTTATGTCGGGGAGACATTACACTGATATCACATAATCTATCCATCTGAATCATATAAATGTCACCAAGAGTCACCTCGATGACTATCTTGATCTGTTTGTGTCTTCGTTGGCAAGACATGGTGTATCGCTAAGAGATTCAATAATGTTCCCAATGTTATAAGTCTCCCCGATGATTATTCCTTCGATCTCAATTATGTTGCCAAGACTCCTGCCGATGTAATCTTATCGGCGTGACATAGTGGGTCGGGAGGACATTTTGAACTCATTTTGATAGTGTTTGTCTTGGCAATAGTATATTTCTTTGTTTTGTCAGCAAGACAATATGAGTGTTTCAGCGATGATATTTCATTGGTGAGAAAAATGTACTCAGGCTAACTTAGGGATCTTACTCTGATGGCATTGGTTTGGCCGATACAAATCCTTGTGCTTTGATCAATGAGACAAGACAAGTTTCTTGCCGATGGAACTTCATCGGTGAGACCTATATACTCGGTATGACCTTTTCATTTCACCTTGATGGAACTTGTCTTGCCAATTATATGGGTTATTTGAATACTAGATTTTGGAGGTTTTTCATGATATCAAATGGTCAAGAATGATGTGATCATATGTGACTATGATGGATTATACTCAAGATAAGGGTTTCTTTAGGGAATCAACGAGTACAAAATCACTGTAAAGGGTAGTTGCTTTGTGATGAATGTTCTATTGTGGGCCTCTAGCCTATCCTAGGTTTGTGTAGTACTTTTTTTTATTCTTTGTTATCTATTTTTCAATGTTCTATATGACCAAGTTTCTATTTGCAATCTACTTTAAGTTGGTCATTAAAAAGAGATATATGGTTTGTTTCCTTATAGAAATAATGCATTTATAACATTCATGTGATTTTCATTTAAAATAATGGCATTTGGTAATAATAAGAAGGAAGTGTGAAGTTTGAAAAGTCATATTTTCAAAAAGAAAAATTTCTTTTTTGAAACAATTAAATAAGTTTGATGCATAAGAGGATTCAATAAGTTGTTTAGAACAGTAAAATGGTGTCAATGTTTGTGATGAGGAAAAATGAATTGGAGAGTGGTTCAAAATTGTTTACAAGGTTTGAAAGGGATGTTTAAGTTGTACTTTTTAGAGTGATAAGGTTGACATTTAACTTTTGAAATATTTTTAGTTCATATTTTTAAGATAAATATTCTTTTAAACAAACAAAATTGTTTTAAATTTCATTCTTGGAAAACAAAAATGCAAATGCAATAAATGAATAATAGAGAATCATGCATGGGAACAAAACACCACCTACAAATGAAAATAAGTTATTGGAATGACATAAAACAAATGATAAAGTCAAATATATTATTGGTCTTTCCCTTTCTGACATTAAATTTTATTATATAGATTTAGATAAATCATCATAGGAAATTTGGGATAATTTCAATAAAATATTTGGAGAAAAAATAGTTAATGTGAAGTTTTTCCTAAAACTTCAACTATTTATATTCAAAATGAGAGATATAATCACTATGTCTAATCACATAAGAAATTTGATATCTCTCATTAGATAATTGGTAGAAGCCAAGACTCTATTAGATGATGAAGATGCTAAGGATATTTTGTTAAATAGTTTGAAAATACAACAATGTTATTTCTATGCTTAGTCCAATAACTTCTCAAACAAAAGAAGATGTGATTTTGGCCCTATTAGGAGAAAAAAAAAGAACAATGGAAAAGATTTAAAAGTTGATTCTCAACATGAGAATGTATTATACTCATGAGGTAATAATAATTAAAAAATAAAAATGAATGTTATTATTGTAAGAAAAAGGATCACATAGTGTGGAATTGTATAACTTGAGCCAATGATTTTCTTGAGGGATAAATTAAAGACAAATCAAATGATGTTAGCTTAGCCTATATATATTTGTTTGTTTCAATCAACATGTTTTTTGTATGGAATGTAAAACTTAAGGGAGGGTGTTGGAATATTAAGATTAACATTAATAAATTCACCTTACTAACTTGTTTATTTTTTTTATTAAATAATTAGTTATATTCTTATAAGATAGTAGTTCAAATGCGAAGGTATATTTGAAAGGCTTTGTAAAATCCATATTGTAATATATTCCCAGATGAAATGTATGATATAATTATTATTTTGAGTGTTTTTATGTGCAAATATAAGCTCTCTTGACTTTTCCAATATATTTTGTATTCTCTATTAGCCATGATTTCATGATTAATTTTCTACTTTCTACACTACTTCTTACTAACTTTGCCATCCAAATTTGGCTCTTAGACTAAATATTTCATATAGGTGCATTTTAATTTTCTTACTATCACCTTTGGCTGAATTTTTAAATTGGTTCAACCATGCAAAAAGTGTGGCTACTTTTAATTATTTCCACTTAAATGTTGGTTACAATTTTCTAATTTTATTTCCATTTAGCTAGTCACAATTTCATACTGGCATTAGTACTTGAAAATGGCAATTTACTTCTACTTAAAACTTGTGGTAATTTCATTAATCTCTTGCTACCTCTGGTGTTGAATTGGACTAGTTATGTCATCTAGGATTTGTTCCTCAATTTTTTTTTACTTTTTTAAAAAAAATGTTATGATGGTTATACTTGTATTACCATGAATGGACATAAATTTGAGGATTTTGGGTGTTTTCATTCAATTTTTCATGTTTCCCCTTAGCTCCTAATTTATATGTATTTTTTATGGAAGCCTTTGGATATCTTTTGGCTAATAGTATTTCATGGAACCTTATTAAAGGTGCTACTTTCCCTAACTCTATAGCCCAACTATTCAATGGTCATTTTTCTAATGACTCCTTTCTCACTCTCTTGGAGGACAAATGTGACATTATTTAGGATATTCAATGCCTAGATATTTTCTAGAAAGCTTTAAGGTCAAATATATAGTGGTATAAAACTCAGTGTTATAGGAAATCCTTCTTATCCAAGCCCAATTGGTTCAATTCCTATGGATAGAAGGGGGTTGATCATAAGGAAGTGTTGAGATTCCTAAGCATCTCTTTTAAATTTTAGGTTTCTCCTTCCTCTTTAAGGAAACATATCATTTCTAGAGCTGAGAAAAATTATCATATTAAATTATGAAGCCCCTTTCTTTGGGAAGGAGATTCCATGTGTGTTCAAAAAATCTTGTTGCACACATTTCCATTACTCATCTTGCTAAGAACCTTGCGAATCCTCATATTTGAAGATTGAAAAAATCCAAAGGTATATTTTATGACCTCCCTTTAACCAAGGAAAATGGTTTCACAAAGTATCCTAGGAGTTTTATTATTTCCCTCATGACTATAATAGGCTTGGCTTGCTTTATATTCACTACTCTAAATGGTGCCATAATTTTAAATTTAATTAACATACTCTAAAACCTAATGAAACCAGGTTGTAGCTCGTCAAATTGGAGAAGTGAAAGGTCAATACCAGCACTGAGGAAGAGTTTGGAGGAGTGAAAACAAGGTCAATACTAGCACCGAGGAAGAGTTTGGAGTTAAAACAAGGTCAATACCAGCACCGATAAAGAGTTTGGAGGAGTGAAAATAAGGTCAATACCAACACCAAGGAAGAGTGTGGAGGAGTGAAAACAAGGTCAATACCAATGCCAAGGATGAGGTTGAGGGCACTCAGGGAAAATTGACGACCAAGGGACAATGAGTACTGTAAGTTTGGCATCCCCACTCTCTTTAACCTGCAATTTTTTTGCCTAGTTTCCAAACATCTTCTCATACATTGGCACCCCCATTCTCATAAAATGGTATAAGATAAGACAAAAAAATAAAATAGCTTAGTCTTTCACATTTTTATCGACTAGCCTCAGGTCTTGGAAAAACTCACATAATCTACCCACATCTTAGTTGTTGGTGGGAACATGTTATTATTTTTTGTACAACCTACCTCAAATCTTATGTCCACAAAGTTACTAAAAACATAAAACAATAAGAAAAAATTTAAAGGTACAACTAAAAAGGGTTATTTCCTTTTCGCCTCATCCACCTCTTATATTTCAACATAGCATGGAATTACACTTACATAACATAAACTCAAACAAATAGAATTTTATAAGGGCAAAGGATCCCAAGTATATGCTAGGCTAAGCTAGATCTAATGAATGGAAATAGAGGCATACAATTCTTCTTTAATACCTCCACCACAAACATATGCAAGGAAAGGTCTCCTCCCTTCTTGGTAGTGATAACCTCCTCCACACACAACCCTTAAATATTATGAATATAGGAATATAATCTTTGAAGAACTCAAAGTTGATTCTCTCCTACCTGGTGCAATTAGTCATTTTATCTTTACAAACATGTATAGTTATTACTAGAGGCACATATACCAATTCTTCATAATAGAAGAATTTGATCATACTTTTCCAATGATGGCATTATGAGAAAACCTTAGGTTAAATGAATAATTCCTAGCTAAGTTCTTTAAATCATGTCCAACCATATAAGAGAATACTATTGATTATAGGAGTTGAGAAAATACAACTTCACAAACCCCAAAGATCACCTGCATTTAAATAACCTGTCACAAAAGAAGAGATGGAGACAAGCAAGCAAGGGTTCTCTGAAAACTGAAAATGTATATATTAAAGAGAATGAGAGAATGAATTGATATGAAATACAATGGGATCAATCCTTATAAAAAGAAGATCATGCAAACCCTAATAAAACCCTAATAGGATAACATTTAATAATTAATATAATTATTAAATTTCACTTTATGCAAACTAATGTGAAATATTAAGAAGGGAATAAAGGTAACTTAATCAACATAATTAAGTTAAGACCTTTACTCTAACACCCCCCCTTAAGATGAGCAACAATGCAGCTACAAACAAATGCAAGAAAGCAAAGGTAACTACAATGCAAGAAGGCAAACATGGGTCCCAACAACTAGGCTAGATCAGGTACCCAAATACAACCAAATCTCTATAAAGAGGAGAAATAGAGAAAACCTCATGGGAAAAAGCTTTACTCCAAAAAGAGATGCAGAAGTCCAAAAAAGAAACATCACTAAAGCAGAAGAAGCTGCAAACAACTATCGAAAGATGACAGCTATGGTGCTAAAGAACCTCCGCTGAAGATAGGATGATCAGGAAGAAGAAGAAAACAATCTACATAAGTGCCCATACAACACTACTCGAATCAGATGGAAAACAAAGGCAAACACCTGGAATGAAGATACAGATGGCACAAGAACCAATAGTCTGAAACACTAATCAACTGAGAATGGAAGATCCCTTCCAAGGAGAAACCAAGGAAGAATTAGCACGAACAATATAATAACCCCCCCATAATGCTGAATTGGGAGAGCCTGGTAGATCCATTGAAATGATGTGAAACACCCTGTAGTGTATGAAAGAGAAGAAACATCTGAAAGTGCGCAAGATAGCACCTGCAACTGAAAAAGTAGTGTGCAAAACAAAGCACACATGCATGAGGCTGGAATCATATGGATCCATGGTCGTCGTGGAGGGACACTCACCGGACAAAGATGTGATGGAAAACAAAGGCAAACTACACAACCTCCCATGTTATGGATTCACTTTCGTTGTGGAGGGACACTCACCGGACAAGGATGTGATGGCAAAACAAAGGAAAACTACACAACCCCTCATGGCACTTTATAATATCAGTGCGAGTACAAAATATGGCACAACCTTATTGCAAAATCTCTAAAAGGTGCATGTATAATAGTGTGGCACTTTATCTCAGTGCTTTTACATAAAAGATAGCTTACAAATGATGCTCGAAATGTCTTCAAAGGAAAAAATGTTGGAAATATATGAAGAATAGTTAAAAACAAAGCATCCCATGCAAACAAAAAGTTTCCAAGAGCAAATATGTCCAGGTAATCCACCAGAGTGTGAAAACACAAATAATTGAATAAAATATACCTGAAGTGAAATCTAGAAAAATGGCATAGATAAAACTGAAGAGCCCTAAAATACGGTTCCAATGCCGCTAAGATTGCAAAAAACGGAGAAACTGATCAAAAGTTATGAGCTTGAGACTGAAAATAGCCCCTTTGTCTTCAACTAGCTGTAGAATGCACCAATAGAAAAATGAAGTGATGAGACCCACACCACTGGAAATATGAGAAAACTAGCTTTCTGATGATATCTTGTTTGCCAAAAAACAATATCGTATGCCCAAGTTACGGCCTCCGGAATAAATCATCTCCAAAGAGGGAAAAACCAACGCTGGGTTAAATTTGATGGTCATACGGCCGTCACAGCAAAAAGATTGGGTTAAATTTGACGGCCAAATGGCCGTCACCGTAAAAGTGCGATTGGACATATTTTTTTAAAAAAAATGTTTTTTTATATAAAAAAAGCAATAAAAAAAATTTGATTTTTCTAAAAAAAATCATAAAAACATTAATAAAAAAAATTTATATAAAAAAATTTTAATTTTTTTTTTTGGGTGGGGGAGGCACGTGGGCCCACCCCCAGCATGGGCTCCCTGTGAACTGCACAGGTATGGCGCAGGTCTGTGCAGGTACGAACCTGCACAGTACCCTACACAGGTACTTGCTTGTGGCCGACCTGCAAGCTATAAAAAGGCAAAAAAAATCAAAATAACATTCCAAAAAAAATTATTTAAAAAAAAAAAAATGCGGACAACAGTATGCCAAAAAAATAAAAAAAAATTTACCAATAATTTTTTTTACGAATCCACGCACAGACGACGGCCATACGGTTGTACTTGCAAACAAAATTTGCCCTAAATTTCAAATTTGTCCAAAATGGACGAATGAACAGTCAATTTAGGGGTTTTGGACCACTATGGACGCAATGGCGATGTCCGTTTGAGCTGAAAATGCTTCAAAATTATAGGTATGCCCTGGATCAAGAAAACAAGCCCCAAACCCTTGAAGCTCCAAAAATCTTCAAAACAAGAATAGGAAGCAGCAGGTGTGGAGCTCTAATACCATGTAGGAGTTGAGAAAATACAACTTCACAAACCCTGAAGATCACCTATATGCAAATAACCTGTCACAAAAGAAGAGATGGAGACAAACAAGCAACGGTTCTCTGAAAACTGAAAATGTATATATCAGAGAGAATGAGAGAATGAATTGATATGAAATACAATGAGATCAATCCTTATAAAAATGAGATCATGCAAACCCTAATAAAACCCTAATAGGAAAAACCTTAATAGAAGCCCTAATAGGATAACATTTAATAATTAATATAATTATTAAATGTCACTTTATGCAAACTAACGTGAAATCTTAAGAAGGGAATAAAGGTAACTTAATCAACATAATTAAATTAAGACCTTTACTTTAACACTGATATGTGTACTTGGATACCATGGAGAAAGGCTCTTTGGGCTCTTTCATCAATCAAGGTATTGTTAAATTTTAACACCTAAAAGTGAGAATGAAGAATCTTTCCTAAGATGGTGGCCAATTATGCTTCTCAACAACTAGATTACAAAATATTTGTCAATATCATTTCCATCACAATTAAACCTATTTCTTGAGATATAGTCATATAGGTAAACAAATTGGCTTTCTTGATAGTAGATACATTCTAGACAATTCAATCCTTGCATCGGAGATTGTTGAATGGGCCCAACAAACTACTCATGATGCCCTTACTATTAAGTTAAAAGTTTGACAAGGCATATTATTGCATCAAATGTCCTTTCATTTATAAAAGGCTCAAATGGATTTATTTTTAACCCTAAATTATTATCACACATTCAAAATTACAAAATATGAGTTGAATGAAGAACCTTCATTTGAAGGTGATGTCGTCATGACCTTTGAATGAAGAACCTTCATTAAAAAAGAGGCCATGTCAAGACTTTCAAATGAAGGCATTTTTTATTTTAAATATTTCATGTCCAAAATGCTTTATAAAAGGAACCTTCGAATGAAGACCTTAATTCAAAGGTCCTTCATTAGAAGATCCTTCATATGAAGGTTCCTTTAATGCCATCCCATTATAGCTCTTAGAGTTGTTAGATATATTTTTTTTTCGAAGTAGAGATTGGGACATCAAATATTGTCACCATGACTCTACCAAAATATCCATCAAATTGATAAACCCTGACTTAACAACCACAAATTCACAAGAAAATTGTCCCTGTCAGCCCAAGCGCATCAATTCAATGCCAAGTTTCTTGCTTTAATAGACCCCTAAATGCAATGAACTTCTATCATACCATGATGCAAACCAATCCACCGAGTTACAGTTCCAAGATAGTGGGTGGATTGGTGGATGTCATTTCTATTTATCCCTCAAACCCTTACATAGGAAAAACAGGGCAGTCCCTGTATTTGATTGTTTTCTCCCACAAAACAATGATTGAGCACTTAAAAAAAAATGCAAATGAAAGGGAACATATATATTTATCTACACCAATGATCTCAAAGCATTTCAAGCTTGTACGAATCCATACAACACAAAAGAACTTCAGAATAATAGTAAAAACACAGAAAATTGCTTCAAGAACGTGGTATTTGATATGAAATTTTGGTATCAACTCTTCCAAAAATTGCAATGGGATGGGAATAAAATATGGTAGAAGTGGCATAAGAAATGCATTGTTTGAAGCATAAAACCAATATTCAAAGATGAAAGAAAGTGCTAACCTCTTAAAGTGGAAAATTTTTCTTTTAACTTTAAGTCTGTTGGGTAGCCAATTCTTTTAAGTTATCAAATCCTACCATCATACATAATAAAAATGTTGTTATTTCAAATGACTTTGAGCAGTAACTTTCACTATTTGAAGATGTTGAAACCTTGTCATAAAGAATTAAAAAATTGATGCGACCACTCATCCTACCTTAAAACATACCAAAAGTCTCCTAGCAATTAGACATAGGAAGATTTAAGATGACTTAAACATTTTTTACTGCCAAAGCATAAACTTATGATGACTTTATCGGGTCTAGTACACACTCCCTCCCCATTAATTGCTTAGACATATGGAAATTAAATGTAAATTTATTGCTATTTTTAGTCATGTAGGTGTCCAATAAACCACTTGGTGGTGTTTCCCTTCAAGTTTATTTACTTGAATGAAGAGAAAAAGTCCTTTGATTGCAATTAGAGAATATATTTCAGGCCTTGGTTGTGTAACTGGTGGACCATAGTTACATTTAACACTTGTTACAAATTTTTGGAGTTAAAACATTAAGTAGATTTGATTTGTGATGGACACATTTGGACGGTAGTAACAATAACTTGCAATCTATCAAGACTTGATTACCTTATAACTTGTCAAATTCTAGAGATGAAATGATAGATTAATCATAATGTCACCTTGAGATCACATCACCATGAAAGAACTTCGTCCAACATCCTTATGAGTGCAGGTATGAACAAATAGGTATTTGTCAGATCTGTCTTCCTCGAGCGAGGGAAATTCAGGAAGAGAAGAGGAAAGCGAGACATGTAGTAGGTCTAAAAGAGGGAGATCAACTAGAGGTCATAAGATTAGAAGAAAATTCCGTAAATGCATGGAATATTTTCTTGCTGAAGGGGGTCATGTTCTTATGATGATGAGAGCATAGGCAACATCGAGGTGCCCTTGAGGTACAAACATCTATGAAAACAATGGGTACCCAAGGAAATTCCTCCAATAAACACTGATTTTTGTGTCAATGAGAGGATATATCGCATAGCACCATCATCATTACATGGTTTGGGCCTATTTTGCATGGACGACATAAATATTTGTTAGAAAAAAGTTACTAAATTGATGGAGTATGTTGGACCCTGTTAGAGTTACAAAGATTGGATGCATCTGGTTCGATATACGCAAAGTATGCATAGGTATGCACTATCAGAAAATTACATACAACTAAAATATAAGGATCAAAATAAAGGAGTGGCTAGGTACATTGATGGAAGGCCAAAAGCATCAAGGAATATTGCAAGGTTTATAAATAGTACACAACCTGGGTCAACAAATAAGCAACCCAGTTGCATATTCAAGGTGTGAGAGGGAAACCATGTATTCGTATGTGCGATAAAATCAATAACTACAGGGGAAGAGTTTCTAATCGATTACAATTTGAATCACTTAGATACAAACATAGTTAATATGGGGGTGGTATGTACAATATACCATTTTACCCAACCTCTAGTTAATGACTCCCATATACCATTTTATTATTATGTTTTTTTTCATAAGTCTATTGGTTTCATTTCGGTAATGTTTTTTAGATTTAATTTTTGTCACAGCGAGACATTGATCATACGAGGAAGGCTCCAGCTCAAAGCACAGATCGTGATCCATCTTCAGGCGCTTCTACCTGATAGGTTTACCTCATTGTAATTGTACAAATTAGATACGAGCAAAATGTTTTATTATTATGTTTTTTTCATGAATTTATTGGGTTAATTTTGATAATGTTTTTAATATTCTTGTTGTAGTTGGATAATTGGGGAAATGCACCGACAGTAGAGGAGAGCATCCATATGGAGGTGCAGTCACTATTATGCAATGATGAAATCACATTTGCCACAAACCTTGTGGATATGATGAGGAAGGCCCAAAAAAATGCAATGAATAAATCCTTAAGTTGGTATTCATAGTGCCTCAAATAGATGAGATAAGAGAAAGGGTTAAAATATTGTCTGAGAGAGCACAAAACTTGCAAGTAAGTTTTCATGAGATCTTTAATTATAACATAATTTCATTCATGGTTTTATATTTTGTACTCTTTTATGTCATGAACTAAAATATGTGTTGTTTTTACAGGATTATTTGTGTCCTCATGATGTTGCTGGCCATGATCAGGGTACTGCAAGTGTTGCTCGAGAAGTAGGGGTCGATACAAATGTCAATCATAATCTTCCTGCACATACATCACATCATTTGTGCCTATATTGTCGACTGAAATGTCGGTAACACATACCATGTAGGCACTCGATAGTGCACCCTTTGGGAGAAAACACATGCCACTACATGTGTCAGGACATGTACCTAGGGATGTAGAGGCCACTAGTACAGGTGATGTTTTAACAACATTTCTTGGATCTTCCTGTATTACTAGTATCAGAACATTTCCGATCGCATTTGTGGTGACCAAGGATTTCATTCCCATAAAGATAGAGAGGGTCTTAGGTACTTTAAATTTTTTTAATTAATATTATATATAATCCAATTGAAATTTACTTATTGATCACTCTTTATATACTAATGATCCCATGATCATTTTGCAAGAAAGGATGTTTTTTATAAACATATAAGTGATATTAAATTGGAGGTCTTCGGGCCCACCATACGTACACGGTGGAATGTCCAAAATCAATATTTAAAAGATGATCTCATTAACCATTTAGTTGTGTTGTTCGGTGATAAAACATTCAACCGAACCAACGTCCTTAAGAAATTTGGTACCTATCTAAAGTATGTGAGAGACCAATATATGTCACATTTAGAGAAGAACAAAAAGTATGAGCATCCCCCCATGATTCTAGAGAGGGAGTGGAAGGACTTGGTATGAGATGGAAAGGAGAAAGCTGAAAAAAAAAAGGAAAGACACGATCGGGCCAAGGAAGGTATGTGATACTATCAACAATGTAATTATATACTGATTACTCTTTCTTTTTACATAATCTAATGTATTTCAATTTTTTCATAGGTTTCCCAACACATCGAAAGAAACAAAGGCAAGACTAGAAAAACATGGGCAACACAAAAATGGCTCTAGTGGTTATATGAAATTAGCCGCATGAATTGTAAGTATCAATAAATGAAATATTGCATCCAAATAATAAATTGCAAACAATTTTGGTTTTATCACACCATAGAAGAAAAATTCATGATCTTATGCAAAATTGCAGGGCTCTGATTTCAATAGAGTTCCCACAGAAGAGGACTTGAAGATTGCTTTCTAGCAAGGCTATGGAGCCTTAGCTGAACACCTAAGAGTCTTGATTGGGCAAACACAATATTCCACTGCATCCAACACACATGTAAATAAACTCAATAAATTTTATTTAAAATTAAATACTTGTGCAATCTATTCAATATTAATTTCCACCATAATAATGTGTCTATTTGTTTTAAATAGACAAGCAATGATAATAATACACATGACATTAGAATGCAGCCTGGTGAGGGTGGAGCACAACCTATAGATGAAGGCCATGCTGTGCATCCTGGTACTGGATGTATTCATGTGCTATACAAAACACAGTATGGATTAATACAATTAAACATATTTAATTGCATTTGGTGTATAAATTAATGTAACCTTTCATGTTTCAAATTTAGAGCATGTAGAGATTGATCAACATGTTGAGCATGATCAGGCTAGACAAGATCAAGAACATGATGTGGCCCCATCGGGTAAAGAGGACCACTCTAATGTTCTTTTAAACATATTTAATTGCAATTGGTGTATTAATTAATGTAACCTTTCGTGTTTCAACTCCAGATTAGGATTTAGAGGGTGTTCAGCATGTTGAGCATGAGGCTATAAGACAAGATCAGGAACATGATGTGGCCCCATCAGGTAAAGAGCACCACTTTAATGTTCTTTTAATATATGAAATACTTGTAACAATAATAATAAAACATATCAATTTAACATTTCTTTGCTATTGCAGCAGACCCCCCTTGTAGCGGCATCCACGTTGTGAGTACACGACTAGGCATACATTAAGATCATGAGCAGAGATTAGAACAACTAAAGGGGGGAAAGATGATTTAGAAAACAATACTCCACTTCAACTTTTTTTATCTGCAAAAAAGAAACAAAAAAAAAAGTGATTGTAATCATATTATGACAACCATATTTTTGATAATATGTAAAAAATGAAAAAAATGAATGTTAAATGTTAATGAGTGAATGTGAATATGTTAATGAATGAATGTTATATGTTAATGAATGAATGTTATATGTTCTTAAAGGATGAATGAATGAATGTGAATATGTTAATGAATGAATGAATGTTATATGTTATTAATGGATGAATGAATGATTAATGTTATATGATCGGGTATGGGGAATTGAGAGTGATGTGAGGGGGGAGGGGCCAAATGAGCTTCCACCTTTATGTGGTTGGCCCTATTAAGTAGAGAATATTAAAATATTCTCGAAACAAAGAGAAGCTCAATAAGGTAATGCACTTTTCAATATAAGAAATGCATCATTTGAAGCATCAAATCAATATGCAAAGATGAAAGAAAGTGCTAAATTTTCACTATGAACATTGTGTTGTGTGTGGATTTGGTTTCAAAGCTCTGTTTCTTTTGTTTTTAATGGTCTCTAAAATTTGGCTTTTGTGCATAACAGGTTAGTGGAAAATTTGATGGCTTTGAAGGGTTTAGAGGCTCGATTGAGATAGATACACAGATATTTGGATCTTGTTGTTGATGGGAGGCTTCCACTTAACCATGAAATTTTATACCATTTGTAGGTATGCAAAAATTTCTCTACTTACATTCATTCAACTTACAGTAATATAATATTTGACAAAAATCTCCTTTTCACTATACTTAGATGGATTTTCATGTCCTGTTCCAAAGAACATGTTTTAGAATAGGCACGAAGGATGCTGGCAAGGGTTAAGGAATTTGGCTTTACACCTGCCAATTGCATAGTTTACTTCATTCATCCAACATATTGCCAATGTGTTTCACAATTGTTGGAATCATATCCTATAATTACAGAACTAGTAAAATTAAAATATGTAAGTTTCAAATATGACATTACATATCTTTCTATTAATTTTTGAAAGAAAATATCAAAATGGAGAAGTATTAACAAAATCATTTGCATAATTTCTAAGAGATCAGGGAATTTTTTTGCTGAGTTATCTTGAATATATTTAAGACAAAATTAACTTATAGAGATTGAAGCAAAATATCGGTAGTCTAAAATCACCAATCAACACATCTTAGTAGTATCTCAATTCAAGAGAACTAGGTCCACTATCCATTAGCCAGTAAAAAAAATAAAATCAATTCATAACATTATTTTGTTCTAATAGGGTTGATTGGTTGCTTCTTTCTTTTCGATTGTCAGGAAGTTATCAATATACACTTGGTTTTCCCACCTTCTCTTGCCTCCTAGCCAGAGAGTTTCTGCAGAAGGCATCAAAGTGACCTTCAAGATTGACAATGGCAATGAGTACAAGGTCAGTATAGCTTAATGCTAATTGGGTATGATTTTATTTGTTCAAGACCAATTTAGATTCATTTTCTACTCACACTACTTTTATTTACATGTATGTTTTGCTAATATCCATTTTCCTTTACATTCATATTCTTCTATACATATTGTGTTTACAATAATGTTTTCCTTAATTTAATCTAGGGGAGAGGATCTAGTACCTGAACATTTTTCAATAGTTGTGATAGTAGTGGTTTATATAATGCCCAACCCTAATTATTTGATTCTTCTTACTGATCCAATTAATACTTTCCAGTTACTGTGATTGATTATAAGGATTTAATATTTACTTGATTGTGATAAACTTATATTTTCGGGCTTATCTTACAGGTGCTTGTTTAGATGGGTGAGGATTTTTTCTTTTGTTAAAAATTTTTTTATTTGTTAATGCTAAACTTACATAGCTAAATCAAGGGGTAGAGGTTGTCCTCTTCAAATGGAATAAGAAGGAGAGTCAGAAGTGGAAGATCAGTCCCATCTGTAAGTTTCATGTGTAGCTGCATTGTATGGAATTATTTTTCTTGGGTATTACTTAAATTTAAAATTTTGATTATCTGGTAAAATTCCTGTTTCCATAGAGGGTTTGGAGGATTTATCTCACAATTCAGATTCTTGTGTCACTATGTTTTTCTATTCAATATGATATGTATCTCAAGGAGGATATGGATTTGTTTCTTCATACCATCAACTTAATGAAGAGGAGCCTCAATGTCATGCTGTTAGGATTTACTGTGAAGCTAATCCAAAGTTTTTCATTGCTGCTCAAGGCCATATTGTAGTGATTTCTCTAGGAAGCCCACATGATCCCTATCAGGTATCTTCTTTTTGTAGTCTCTAAATTTTTTAGAATAAATCAATAACTAGTTTGTCTAAATGTGGCTCCTTGTTTACACATTAATATCTCTTTTGGTAGAAATGGATCAAAGTGGATTCATGGGGTCTTAAAGAGAAGGCTCTCAAACATGGAGATCAATCGTGGGAATAGGTAAAACCATTCATAATCATGCTCATTTTGTTTTATTGACTGTCTAAGAGCTAAGTATCTAGGATAACATTATGTATTTTTCTTTTGAATTTCCAGAGTGAGAATAATTTTGGGTTTGCAATCCTATTTTTTAGTACACTAGGTAAGTATCCAAGAAGCACTGCAGGTACTTTTTCTCACCAAATTGCTCTTTTTCCACAAAATTAGATTCTAGTGTGTAGTTTAATATTCACTAGTTTGATTTTTTCCTTTTTTAGCAAAACTAGAATCCAGTTCATAGGTTGTGCTTGCTGTGCAAATTTGTAAGATGATTTTTTTGTATTCAGTTGCATAGTACTTTCCTTTTTCAATAAAATTTTATGCAATGGAGTTCAGATATTAGGATTAGGTTACTATTTTCTCTTTGACTAATAATTTAAAACCTTATTCATTGTCCTTATCAATGTATATGACTATCTTGCAAATTGTCCTCTTATATTCATGACTTTCTTTCAACTTATCAAAGGATGACTGTGTCTTGATTAAACCCTTTGTTTGATGGTTTTCCTTCATATGAATGTCTCAATCTTATCTTTCACAACTTTATGTTACTTCACTATTTTGTCATACCTCTGATTTTTTGCAATAGTGTCTTCAACCTCTATGTAATTCCCATGATGAACTATGTGTTACTGTGTCAACACTTCCTTGACCATGAGAATGGGAAAAAAAGCAATTGAGATTCCATTTAGTAAATCTGTGTACATTTATAGCAACTTTAGCCTTCAATACCGCATAACCATTACACTCTTGAAGGAACTCTCACAAACTTATACTATCTATCCATCTTTGAGTCCTACATTGTCCTCTGAATACTATGCTTTATACTTTCCATTATCAAAATTTGTCTTTAGAGCAATTTGGCTTGACTTTGGCCTCCAGACTTGTCTATCATAGTGCTCAGACCATCATTATATATTGATTTACCTTTTCATCGTAGTTGATTATCTTCAACAAAGTTTCATATGACTGCCTTAGTATAGTCTATCATTTTGATATGAAGTAAAGGGCACTATGATATTCATCAAGACTACTGTCAAAACCTTTTCACTATCACTAATGGATCTTATTGTACTCTTGATGGTAGCCATGCAATTGTACTTCACTTGAGAGTAACCTTATTCTCTTGCTTTGATGTCAACACAACATTATACTTTTAAGGTTTACCATCTCTATGCTCAATCCACTATTTAGCTATCATTCCTCTAGCACACATCCTTATATCTTTCATTGCTAAAGTGATTGTACTTACACATTGGTATGACTATCTTTTAAAATTTGATAACACATTCTTTATGATAGTAAACCTTCCTATATCATCATAAAGTCTATTCTTCATTTGCTCTATGGTGAATATGTTTTTGTCTTAACATCTATGATTCGTCATTCAATATCCATGACAATCCCCTTGATCTCATAGCTCATCATAGGTTTTATATTTTTCTCCAATTGTTGATCATCAACATCAAATGTGGCCATCATAATATCATCCATAGCCTCCATATTCTACAATTATTCATTGCTCATTTCTCATACATAGTAACCAAATAATGCAGACCTAGAGCTTGGACTACAGATGTATTCAAAAAATGATAAATCCCTACCTATGTAAGCCTAATTAAACATAACAAATGACATGTTTTTTGATATTTTAAACAAGCATATGACTGTCCTTTTTCTACCTTGTAAACACTTACTCAATGCACACAATAATTTATTGAAATGCAAAATTGAATGGCTTCTTAACTCTTGACACTAATGTCATTGCATTTGTTAAAATAGGGTTAATCATATTGTGATCTAAATTATCATAATGAAGTCTTCCTATTTGTCCTTTATATATGAGAATTGATGACAATCCATATTGTCTTTTACTACCCCTTCTAAATGCTCATGGTATTGGCACATCAACTTTCTCTCTTTGATTGACCTATCCTTATGTCCTATCATTATCCTTAAGGATGCACTTTGGAGCCTCCTAATACTTTTAAATATCACCCAGAGTCACCTCAATAATTATTTCAATCCATTTGTATCTTCATTGACAATAGATCATGTATCGCTAGGATATTCTACAATTTCCCTGACATGGTGAGTCTCCTCGATGATTATTCTTTTGATCTGAAGTATGTTTCCAAGACTTCTGCTGATGTAATCTTATCAGTGTGACATAGCAGGTTAGGTAGACATTCAAAACTTACTCCGATGGTATATGTCTTGCCGATATGCTTCCACTGTGCTTCATTGATGAGACAAGATGAGTATCTCACCGATGAAACTTCATTGCTGAGACCACAGGCCAGTCCTCCCGATAAATCTTCTCAGGTAATTTTGATCACTGTAACAGTCTTGATCTTTCACCGATATACCTACATTTGAATGAATAGTTTTTTTTATAAAAAATTGCATTGTTTCATCAAATTTTTGACAAACCTCCAAAAGTGTCCGACGAATTTTTGACGAACCTCCAAAAGCATCTGATGAATTTGCAATACATCAGACGAAACTTTTGTTTTAATGAATTTCCTATTTTGTCACAATTTTGATGAACTATTGCCATTGTTCTTTCGATCTCAAGTATGTCGCCAAGACTCCTGTTGATGTAATCTTATCGGCATGACATAGCGGGTCAGGTAGACATTCAAAACTTACTCCGATGGTATTTGTCTTGCCGATATGCTTCCCTTGTGCTTCATCGATGAGACAAGATGAGTATCTCACTGATGAAACTTCATCGCTAAGACCACAGGCCAGTCCTCCTGATATATCTTCTCAGGAAATTTTGATCGTTGTAACAGTTTTGATCTCTCACCGATATTTGGAATACATCGAAACTTTCATCATAATTGAGACAAAATTTTGTTCTTGATCCGACGCTTTGGAAGAGGCATGCCACTTGTGTTCTGGCTACTGTTCATCGCTAGATCGATGAAATTTTCATTGATATTCCGACGAGCTTGCATCGTGATTTCAACGTTTTAAAGTTCGTCAGAATATTGACAAAATTTGAGTGACAAAAAATATTTCGGTGATTCGTCGGTATTCCGACAATAGATTGTGGAAATTCCAAAAAAATTTCATCTGAAATTGGAGTCAAATATAGTAGTGTATAGATGCGAGAGTGAATTTTCCAATCTCCTTAGACAGGCGATTTTGACATAACAAACAGGAGAATTTTCCCTACATAGGGGCGAATTTGAGGTATACTTGAAACTTGATTTTTTAGTTTACAACTCTAATTTGATTTCATTTTTGGGTACTGATTAGCTAACCTATATTTTTGTGAGTCTACAATTTCACTAATGAATTTTATAACTTGTCCTTATTTTTCCAAGATCAGTGGTGTTAAAATTACTGACGTATTTTCGACAGAACGATCGGTTGAAGACCCCTTTAGTTAATCAGTCTGTTGATTTCCATACTAGCTAGGCACACATAGAATTAATTAAAGGGTAAATTTACATTGTTTGATGTGTTTGGGAGTAGGTTGTTGAGGTATCCACTCCCCTTGCACCTTTAGGTGATCCTAGGTGACGAGAAATCGTAGCTTGCTCTAGTCTAGTCCAGTCTATCTAGCCTGGGGACCAGCCGAAGGGTCTAGTATCTTCTTCCTTTAGTGGGACCTGCCTAGGATTTCATCACCTGGGGGATGATTACAACCACATGTTATCAATGAGGTATATAAAGGCAGGAGAATGAAATTTGTACCCCAATATAGTCACGTCATGTTTAGCGAAGCGTCGAAGCTAGGGAGATACCTAGATAAGACGTGCAAAGTTGGTCTAAGTTTCTAGTACCTCATTGGGGCTTCCGACTCACACTTGTGATGGTTTGGTGTTAACAATTGTGCATCACATACCTTGTGTATATAGAAGACACATGAGATAGCCTTGTATAGCCTAGATAGAAACCCATGTTTTAGTTGTGGCTTGGTGTAGTGCAAGGGATGCGCACCGTACCCCAAAGTTACTCACCACGTACTCCTTTGGATTGCGATAGGAATCCTCATGGTGGAATACGATAGTTCTTGAGTGAGAGTGTGAAGGTGAGCCCATGGCATCTTTTGATGACCCTGTGCCACTAGAACGCTAGATATCCACCTTCGCAAGAAAGGGTGATCCAAAGAACCACCTCAGTATCATGGAGTATTAACCTTGGGTTGTCTGCTCAAGGTGGAGGGCCTACATCAAGTTTGTAAACCCTTATCACTAATTTTTAGGATTGTGCTTCCTGGCTTGTCTTCATTGTACGATACCAGTGCTTTTATTTTTAGTTAAGCCAGTCAAGCATTTATTCTTGTTGTTTTCCATGTTTTTGGTCCTTTGACACAATCAACCCCTACCCTTAGAGGTAAATTTTCTTTATACAGAGGTGAATTTTCACTATGGACAAGCGATTTTTCCTTGCAAAAGGGGAAATTCCATGTCTGAGTCGAGTCTAGGTCATCCCTTTGGGTGAATTATTCTTTGTCAGAGGTGAATTTACCTATGGGTCCCTTCTTAAAGGTGACCCCATTTTTTCATGTTCCCTAGAATAGGTGAGTTTTTCCATCCTTTAGGTGAGTTTGTATCAACCCTCATCTGTCGAATTCATGCATTCCATAGAATAGGTGATTTTTTCCTCTTTTGAGGAGAACCTGGTATCCATAGGGGTGATCCCATTTTTCAGTCTAAGTCATTTCATCTGTACATCCTCTTTAGATAGGTGAACCTATTGTCCGTAGGGGAAAATTCATTTTCACCTGTCTCCATCATTCATGCAAGTCAAGTCTTAGGTGATCCCATTTTTCTAGGCAATTCCATTCCATGTCCGTACAGTTCCAAAAATAGGAAAATTTTTCATTTGTGTTAGGTGATTTTTCAAATCAAGTCCTCCCGTTCTCTTGTGGTCTTCTGAGGTTTTAAGCGGTCCTACTTGACTTAGAGGTTATTTTGTCATAGTTTAGGAAAACCTGCAACAACATAGGTGAGTTTTCATCACAAGTTCACTCATTTTTGTGTCTCCCTAAGATATAGGTGAATTTGATTCATAAATTCACCTGTTTCTTGTTAGATCTTCAGACTAAGGAAAATTTGAGTTTCCTGGATAGGCGAATTTGATCGAAACAAAAGCGAATTTTCCCTCCCTGAATAGGAGAAGTCGTGACCTGAAGAGGTGAATTTGTGCTACACAAAGGTGAATCTGCTACCCATACAAATTCTAGAGAGTGAGTCGTGTTGGTCACTAAAATCTTGTTGTTTTCTGAGTCCTTTTCCGTGATCAATTTTCTTTTTATCATCATCCACCTTCTCATAATTTTCACTTTAGTCCATCTGCATTTTCCAAAAGTTATTGATTCACCAGTCAAATCACATAGTTTCACCTTAGAACATTTTTTTGGTTAAAAAATTTGTAATTTTAATTAATTTTACTCTGGCCCACACAAATGACAGCTTGACCAATAGTTGAGTCACGTTCAGTGATAACTAAAAGTGCTCTCTGCTTATTTTACAAGGAGGAGCTTCCTTCGAATAATGTGCAATGAATGAATGTACTGGATATGCTTTTAACCAAAAAGCAAGAAAGGTAACTGACATGTAATCATATCCACAAAATAGATGTGATAATTTGATGCTTAAGGTGAAGAAGGTTCAAACAAATGACACAAAGTTCATTTATACCAAATTCATGAATACTTATCAAAAGTGGATGAACAACATATTACTTTATGGGTGGATTAATTTGAATTCAAATCTTCAGAAATAACACAAACATAATCTCATAGAACAAGGCACACAAAGAAAATCAATTACAATGATTCAAAGCTCAATTGTAATCAAAAGAAAATAATAGCAAATGCACAGATCAGAAATATTTTCTTTATTTCTTCATTGCCAAAATTGAGTTTAAAGCCTCAAGTTCCTTTCCTATAAGACTATTTTTTCCCAAAAGCTAGTTGACCCCCCCTTTTTACATTTGAAAGTCCCTATATATATGCAAACCAAAATTGTTACATTATGAAAATAGCAGTCTTGAAAACGACCGGAATCAAGAAGGATTTTGAAAAAAAAATAGTTTCAGAACAAGTTCTATCATTACGTGCCATCAAAATACTGCATGCATGTGATCAAACTATCAACGGTGTCAGGTCTCTATATAGTTCTAATTGCATCTCCATAACTAAATTGTGAATTTTAGTGCATTCTTCTTCATCATCTAAAATGAAAATAATTTTGTTATACTCGGCATAGCTGGTTTTCTCCTTCCATGCTAGCAAATGCAACTCCAAAATGATATCGAGTTTCTCTTCATTAGGAAAATTCAAATCTGGTTGCACGACGGGTACAGGTTCATCTTCCTATTCCTTGATATCACTAGGAAGTACCATTTTGAGAAAATTCTAAACTTACAAATGTTGTCGCCTTTCCTCGTATGTAGGTTCACTTAACTTCGGCGGTGAAGAGTGACCATTTATTCATCCTCAAAAATGTACCAATCTGTTACTGAAGTTGTTCCACCACCTTCCTTATTTAAGAGCTATCATTTTAGAGGATTTTAAATATTACGTTTTAAAATTGGAGTTGGTGTTTTGAAATTTATGAAAATAGATCCCCTTAAAGGCACCATACAACTCATTAAATGGGTTGACACCTTCAAAGTTGAGCATCCTTCTGCATTCACTTCATTGTCGAGGGATAGAACTTTATAACCATCTATCATAGGTTCTATAGTCTTAAGAACCTTTTACACACCAACTGCATGGTACAACATGTGATAATGCTTCAAACTTTTAGAGATACGAGTGATTCGGGCGATCGGGTTGTTTCGAAACTTCAAAAACTGACAACTTGGTTAGGAAATTTGGTAGGGCTGCGACCAAGTTATAGAGCATCATTAAACTCATTTATTAAAGAGAAAAATAAATTTGGCAGGTAACACATTCCTAGGTTGCATTTTCATCATCGGTTCATCAATCCCAATCCCCTAGACTTCATTCTAGAAGTTTTATCCATGTTGGCTTAGGTGCCTGATGTCGGCCTCCTATAATTATTTTAATAACTAAGCCCTTAAAGCCATGATTTAGAGATTGGAAATCTGACCTGACTATCCATCTTAACCATCATGAAGGTACATTTGAATTTTCAACCCAGGGACATGAACTTGAAATGGGTCAGCACAGTATGTGCACTAGGAACTTCAAAGTAGTCACCTTTGTTCTATAACTAAGAAATTGCATGAAAGGAAAAAAATTAAAATTTGAATATTACTCAATCAAATTAAAATTATTATGCATAACAGGAAAGAAATTTTTTACATCAAACGGGAAACTACTCTGCCCGCTTTGGTTGTAGGAACAGTCACAGAATGGAATTCTAGTGGCTGCAGGAAAAATCAATGCCAAAATCTTAACTAAGAATTGAATAAAAACTAATACTAATATAACTAAACTAAAGGAATGGATTACTCACCAAGTGGGCCCCCTTGGATGAGTATCCTCTAAACTAATTCAAACTCAGATACTCAACTCAAAAGCTTATTTCATTCATCAAAATATGCAATTACAAAAGTATGGCTGATTATCAGCTTGTACAATAATTTGGTGATCAACTCACTAACTTTCTCGCTCCTGAGGAAGGAGGATCCAAACCTTATTTATAACAAATAAATATGGAAATCAACTCCCACTAACTGAGTGGATGCAATTTAGGGAAATTAGAGAAGAAAATGGAAGGGCAGTTACACATGCAGGGGAATCCACTCAGACATGCATTCCTAAACGTGGAATCGACCACTGTAGTAATGCCCACAATGCTCAATGCCATTGAAGATTGGTACAAGGTGGTTACATGCGAATTTCACAAGAATCTTCCATCATCGTCCCTAGATGACCTTCCTGCGGCTCCTCAACCTGACTAGCTAGAGGCTACATTTCTCAACTTAGCATTTCAATCACGTCTACATGGCAATGCCATTACACATAATAATTTCATAACTATAACCACCTTAAAGAACATCCATCAATCACATGCAAGATTAATATAGATGGTCCACATTATAGGTAAATATCATTAAAACTGGAAAAAATAAAATTAATCCTAAATGTCTTATGTTTGAGAGGAACTATATAAAAGTGTCAGTATATAATATCAAATTCTATGGTAACTTCAGAAAATAACAATATATTCTACCCACTAACTAGGCCAAAAACAAGACTCATCACTCCCCCCAACCTAATGTTTTGTTGGTCCTCTAGCAGGGGAAGAGTTATGCTTCTAATTGGTTAAGGCCCTAAAGTCTGCAAGTGTTAACTGTCCAATTTCAGTGTCTACCGTGGGTGAATCATGATTCCCATAGAATCCTCCCAACTTATCAAGTCTCCTCCATCTCTATTGTTCTTCTGCAATGTCATACTTGTAGAATATGTAGTTTGGTATAGGCCATAGGAGGGTAGGTGGTTGAAAAGTCAGGGGAAGCCATTCTCACCCCTTGGTTCTCCCAAGCTAGATGTATCTTTCAATTCTCTTTATTGTAGCAGCATAGTTGTGGAAAGAATGTGGCTCAGCCTGTTTTAGTACATTGGTCAATAGGTTCCATATTTGGGATAGATATCCCCTCATAGTATCTTCTTTTGCTAAATTTTCACCTCATACTCACTGTAAACTACCTCAATCCAAGGCATAACCCTATTACCATAGCTCGGCTTGAAGAGAAATCTATTTTAGTTTGTATAAATGTCTTTGGGGTTCTTTTATTCAGCCCCGATGGCTAGGGGAATACTGGATTCCCTTTTCTTATAAGCATTGTTATGTTCACCCCAGCTAATCTTATTTTGTACCCAAGACATAAATTCTCTCAATTGTATGTCTCCAACATAAGGCAGTGTGTTCCAATCTTGGTCTTTTTGGGCAACAAAGCTGTGTAAATAAAATTCATATAATAAATTTTTCATTTTAGGGGAAGCAATCCTATAAGCATTGAAAAATTCGGCAAGAGATTCAATGGAGGGGTTCAAACCTGAGATGATCCTTAACATTCTAAAGGAGAGATATTTCTCTTTCAAGTGCAAAGCATAAACCCTTGGAGGGGTTCTGCATTCCAAGATTTGTGGCAGCAGAGTTGCAATGCCACTTACCCTTTCGTTCAAAAAGACAATTTCCTCATTCTTCTCTTCGATCATCTCATCCCTCTCTTGGATTTCCTTTTTCAGCTGTTTCTTCTCCTCTTTCCATTCCTCCTCTCTTCTTTGTATTTATTTCCATAGATTTAGAATTGTTGTATGTACTGAAAAAATCAAGACGGTTATGGATTCCCACCAAGATTCTCGTGGATGGTTGCTTCCCATATAGAACTACCTGCATAGATTCAGGATGTCCCACCGATGACAAGGTTAATAATGGAAAGAAATGGTAATAAAAGTGAATCATAATGAGAGGAAATGGTGGTGATAGTTTATTGTCACATCACACATGTGAGTTATCTTTCATTTTAAATTTTGAATCAGCTCAACAAGATTTGCTAACGTAGATAATCATGTACCGACATGTGGCAATATTTTTGCATCTTTCTTACCCCTCCCCCCAACCTAAATCTGGACATGTGTCCACACATGCGAGATGGAAATATTGATTTGACGGGGGGTTAGAAAATTATGTGAACATCCATATTATCTTATAGTGATTAAATTATATGCTCTAAAAGATAATTAAGAAATTAATTACTATGCACGTTCCTGAGTGTGTACAAACATGATTGTAGAGGATTCATTGCAATGATGAAGGAGAAAGTACTACCTACATTGTTAATAAATAATTAAGCAATTAAGGACAATGGGGTGGAATGGTGTGAGGTGAAATAAAATAATGGAAGAGAGAGAAAGGTGCTATGGATGGGCGAATGGACAGATGGGTGAAGAAATGGAGTAGAAATCTTTATTATGAAAAGTATGTACCTCATTTAGTCAGAAGGAGGGACACTAGGTCCACTGCCTTCGGCTATAGGAACTCCTTGCTATAGGAATTGTGCTTGGGTGTTGCATGTTGGATAAACTATTGTAGGAACTCTTCTTTGGAAGTTGTCCTATGATAAAATCTAAGACGGTGCCCATTCACCAGTAATTTGAATTTGACAAGGTCAATGGTCATGAGTTGCACATCTCCATTGGGAAATACCTCAGTAACTTCATATCGCCCTAGCCATCTTGTCTGCAATTTTCTTGCATTATCTTTGTACTATGAATCATAAAGAAATTCCTAGTCACCTAGCTGAAATTTCTTTTCTTTGATAAATCAGTCATGCCATTTGACTCTTTGACTTTGCACAATTTCAGTATGGTGCAAGGCATCTTTCCTCATCTCATCTAATTCATTCAACTGCATAATCTATTCTTTTTGTGTCTCAGAAATTTCCATCCCCAACTCCATAGAAGTTCTAAGAGTCTTGTGCTCAAATTCGATAGGCATCATGGTTATCTTCCCATATAGAAGCTCAAATGGGGTGAAGCCTATAGTTGTCTTCCAGGTGGTCCTGTAAGCCGAAATTGCTTCTAATAATCTATTTTCCTAGTCCTTTCTGTGAATATGCACTATTTGGGTGAGGATGGCCTCAATCTCTCTGTTTGTCACCTCAACTTGTCCATTTACTTGAGGGTGATAAGGAGTGGATTTTTTGTGCTTTATGTTATATTCATTAAATAATGTTGTAACAAGTGTTGATGTAAACTGAGTTCCTTGATCAATCACTATTTCTGTAGGTACTCCATACCATGTGAATTTTTTTTATAAAGAAACTTTGCAACCTTTTTGTCTTGTGCATGCTTCATGGCTTTGACTTCTACCCACTTAATTACATAATCAATGCACACTAAAATATAGGACTTACCATTGGATGGAGGATCAATGGGTCCCACAAAGTCCAAACCCCACTTGTCAAATGGAGTGACTACTATTTTGGGATAGAGTGGAATCTCATCTGACTTTGTTGGCCTACCCATCCTTTGGCATCTATCACATCTCCTTGTATATCTTCCTACATCTTTGTGTAATTTAGGCCAATAGTATGTTGTGTTCAATATTTTCATTGTTGTCCTTTTAGCTACGAAATTTCCTCCATGGGGTTCATCATGGAATGCATGCAAAATTACATAGGTCTCAGCTTCCCTCACACACCTTCTCATAACATGATCTAGTCTAGTATAAAAAAGGCATCCAACTATCCATGAAAAAGGGAATGATTTTTCAATCAACACTCTTTTCTCTTTTGGGGAGAAGTGAGGAGGAACTCTCCTTTTCACAAGGTAATTAGCTATGTTAGCATACCAGGGAATCTACACACTAATGGAGAATAGATTCTTGTCAGGAAAGGAGTCATCTATGGCTTGACTATCTTCTGATGTGGTCAACCTTGAAAGAAAATCTGTAAAAATGTTGGCCTTTCCTAGTTTGTATACAATAGTTATATCAAATTATTGCATTAATAACAACCATCTAGCTAACCTTCTTGAGATTAGGGGTTTCTTCATGAGGTATTTAATAGTTACATGTCAATGTGCACAAAAATATGATAGCCTATTACATAGTTCCTGAATTTATTCAAGGCATAGATTACTGCCAGCATTTCTTTCTCTGTCACTGTGTAACTAAATTCAACTCTCTATAAGTTTTTGCTGACAAAATAAATGGAATTTTCAATAGCTTTTGTTTTTTGTCCTAGGACTGCTCCTGTGGCATAATCTGAGGCATCAATATGGATGTGGAAAGGGATTTCCCAATTTGGTCCCTTAAGTATAGGAGCATGAGTTAGGGTTGTCTTTAAATCAGAAAATACTTTATCACAACTTTCTGTCCATTGAAATTCAACATCTTTAGTTAGGAGACTATACTGTGGTGCTACTATTTTGCTAAAATCTCTAATGAAATGCCTATAATATCCTACATGTCCTAAGAAACTCCTAATATCCTTTTGTTTTGTAGGTATAGGTAGATTAACAATTACCTCAATCTTTGCAGGGTCAACTTGAATACCGTGGTGTAAAATGTAGTGGCCAGGGAATACACACTCTTGCATTATCATGAAGCATTTCTGACTGTTTAAGGACATATTTTGGTCTTCACATCTCTGTAGAAATTTCTTCAAATTTGCCAATGCTTCATCAAAATTGGCACCATAGGTAGTACTAGCACTTGCACCCCAATGAGGTGCAATACTTATGCCGATAGGTCGATATATAGTCACGAACATGTAGAAGCGGTGAATTTTTTTTGTAGTGATGAGATTTCTATTAAAAATCATTCGTTCCATTCATTATATGTTTAACTACCCTTATCGCTTCCTTAAAAATCACATTTTATGCCCTTACCGCTTTACCGCGGCCTCCCACAAAGGGCCCAGCGGTATGGCGGTAATGGTTAGCAGGCAGCGTTATGTGTCTACTACGCTACTGCACACGTTCTAAGAACAGACCGTGGTCACCGCGGTAGCGGTCAACAGATGGCAAGGGTAGCAACAAGGACCTTTACTGTAGTACCACAGAAGGTTAAGTCTACACCACGGTGGCCGTGGTAAACATGTAATAGAGACAGTGGCGGTGAGATGACCAACAAAGGCACCAATGAATTGGTAGTTGGCGGTAGCGGTTAGCGGTTACCGCTATACCGCGCATAGTCAAAACACACACCACGGTGGCCGCGGTAGCGGTCAATAGTTAGATCAACAGTCGGTAAAAGGTGAGGGGGTAGCAGCAAGGACCTTTATTGCAGTACTGTAGAAGGTTAAGTCATACACCACGGTGACCATAGTAAACATGTAATAGTGATGGTGGCAGTGAGATGACCGACAAAGGCACCAATGAATTGGCAGTTGGTGGTAGCGGTTAGCGGTTACCGCTATACCGTGCACAGTCAAAACACAGACTGCGGTGGCCGTGGTAGCGGTCAATAGTCAGGTCAATAGTTGGTGAAAGGTGAAGGGATGGTGGTCTATAAGCAGTTACCTCGATACCATAACTGGCCAAAACATAAACTGCGGTGGTTGCTGTAGACGGTGAGTTAGCAGTGAGGATGACGGTTAGTGGCTATCACAGTACCGTGCATAGCAAAGACATAGACCATGGTAAGGTGGTAAGAATAGAAGGTAAGCGACAGTAAAATACCATGATACCACAAGTAAGAAAGTCAAAGGCTGTGGTAGCGTGGTAAGTATGAAGATAACTGTCACGGTGAACAGTGCGGTAAATGAATGTGAAGACCATTGAAAAGTCAATATATCGCCATACTGCAGGGTACAAATAGCATGAACACAGTATAGCGGAAAAGATGTTAAAAGCCATGGGAAGAGAATTTTAAAAGGCGGGAACATATATAAAGAGAAGTTAAAAAGCTCGATTATAGTTTTAAATATTAATTTGCCGACAAAGCAGTTAATTAAAATGTTTTATTTTTAAACTATGAAAAATCTAAACGAGACAACCATAAAAAGGGTCGTGACCCATGATCTGAAAGATATAAATATTTGTAATAGGAAAGGAATAAAAAGCAGTAGTTAGACTGTAGTTAGATTTTTCCTGACAAGGGACTGGGATGTAAATAATGATAGACTTTTCTTGAAGCAGAAACATATAGGAGGAAACACATATCATTTTGACTGCATTGCCCATGTGGATAGAAGGCACTGATCCACCATAACCCAGAGATACAAATCCATATCAAACAACTTATTCAAAAAAAATTTCAATTGTGCAGTAGGACTAGGAGTAGTTGTAGTAATTTTATCTGTCCACTTCCCTTTGCCATTGTAGATAGATTGATCAACCAAGAAACCCATCTTAAATCTGCAACATATAGATAGGTGCACCTGCCTACGTCTAGTAGAGCCTGAAGAGAAGAAGGTACAATTGCATCAATTGGCCTTGTTAGTTGGCCAAAAGCATTGTGAGAGGTTGGCAACCTCTCATGGTTCATACCAGCGTTTTTGAGACCCAACATGATCTTTGCAATTTGTCTTCAAGGCTTGCACAATGAAAGCAACGGGGTGGTGAGGTGTGTAGATAAGGCGTTAATGTAGTCAAATTGTAGCACGAATTTTAAGCTTCGAAGTGTGAATTGTGTAATGATTTGTAAGTATTCAGAGGAGAGTTTTGCAAGAGAGGAATTTGTAACAATGGTATTGATGAACCATGGAAATTTGGGAGAGATAGTAGATAGATAGGAATGAGAGTTACGTACCTTGATTTAGGAGAGACATAGTTGTTGTAAGCGAGACTCCTCTCATTTCCTTATGATTACAAATGGATTTTTTTGAATTTTGGAGTATCTTTCAAAAGAGAATGGTGGTTGAATTCAAAGATCATTTAATGATTGAACTCTAGATATGGCTGTAAATGTTAGTCCCTGCCTATCTATTTTACCAACATCAATTGTTGCTTTTTGCAGTGTTAGGCCTTGAGCTTTATGTATGGTAATAGCCCATGCCATTGTGAGTGGTATCTACCTTCTATTTCCCAGGGAAACAAGTACTATCGGTATGCTCTTGGGGTCAAGCTTGTTCCATGGCGGCCCGCTGTAGGTATCGAACCTTGTTACAACATACATGGGAACATTTGGTGGTTTGGAACATGGACTGTAAATAATTTCAACAACTTCGCCAAGAGCGCCATTCACTAGTCCTGCTTGTGTCCATATGTTGGATGTGAGCATGATGCGTTGCCCTTTACAAAGCAATACTTCTTTTTTAAGTTGTTCATCATTAGCTGCATTATCCATTCGACCTCGAGTGCTTGGTGTAACACTGATTGCAATTGGGTGGTTCAATGATTTTAACATTCTTCTATTGTGTAGACCAACTAAATCATTGGTAGCAAACAAGTGCATTGAATTGTCGAACTCTTATTTTTCTCTTGATGTGAATTGGTCATTTGTGCGTGTCATTAAAAGTTGCCAATCTTCTTTTGTTGCTTCTGCATTACATATGTTTTGCAATAGTTGACGAAATCTTTGTTGTGCTAGAGTCTCACCTTGTTGACGAAAGACTGTTTGTAAGGTGACAACAATTGTAAATTCGTTCCATAGTGTTTTTGCAGTTGAGTGGGATGTGTACAAAGGTTTTTCCATTACGGGTGGTAGTTGGGCGAGGTCACCGATCAATATTATAGAAACTCCACCAAAGTGTAGATGTTGTCGATGTGGGAAAGCCTCACGTAGTCTTGTATCTATTTTCAGCAGCATCTTTGGGCCTATGAAGCTCATCTCATCAATCAAAATGTATCTTATATGTTTCATATCTTCTTGAAATGTTGTTAATGTCTATCCTTGTAGTGGGTTCATTTCTTTAATAGGGATTTAGAGTGTTGAATGTATAGTTGATGCATGAATGTTAAATGCAACCACCCCTGTAGGAGCTAATGTGAGTAGCTGGCTTTTTTGTTCTGGGCTCTTACTTGTGAGTGCTTTTATTATGCAAGCAATTAGGTATGATTTTCCTGTACCTGTTGTTCCTTGAACAACCATGTGCAACGATTTTTCTGAGGGGCACTCACTATGGTCAATGATAATTGTGAGTGCTAGTTTTTGTTGTGCTGATAGTTCATAGTCTAGGACATCCAAGTTGCCTGCCATAGTCTCTTCTTTGCTGCATTCCTTTTTCATGGGTATGAACTGGGTGGCAATTTCATGAAGATCTTGGGGTATTTCTAGTTGATCCCATTTATTGTTGCTATCAAACTCATGCCTACCAAGCATCTGAAGTTCATTCAGACTCACATTGTTTGAGGGACCCATTTGCGAAAACAATTCCCATTCGTTAAGTTCTGTTGTGTTCCTTGTGGGCATCTCTGTATCGTTGCCATCTTCTTCTTCAGTGGTTGCTTCCATTTCAATTGTGCGATTAACATGCCATACATCATATTTGGTTGTATACATTTGCTTCCAATTTGCAATAATTGTATCCTTAGTAAGCCCTACCTCGCTTTCTATGCTTCAAAAATGTTTGTATAGTAGTAGCTCACTCCAGCAAAAGATTCAAAGTTATCTGCATCCTCCTTTGGGATGCTATAGAACTTTGGGAAAACATTAACAATTGCTTTTACCTCTCTCTCTTTCCATTTGCATCCTTTGCGCCTTGCAGAATAGGAGAAAGATCTTGTAGATTCGAGTAGTGTTATTGTTTCCATTTCTTCAAGCCGATTAATGTAGGAATGCAGGTAGCTCATATGGAGGTGGATTTCATCTATTTGTCTTGTTATTCGTTGGAACACTTTCCAACCAACATTCAAAGATGTGAAAGGTCGATTACAAACAATGAGCGGTAATTTTTGAAGCATATGACATGTTTCCTATGCCCCTATACCACGCTCTACAACAAGCTCGGCCATGAATTTTTAAAATGTTGTGATAACCAGGTCATCTATTCTCTGGCATGCAGATATTCTTGTTAACATATCAATACAAGACTCATATGCTCTCTTTGCTTTGGATGCATACTTGGCAATGTATTTTAGTACAAGTGTTCGTGAGATAACTGGTTGGCAATCTATGTTGGCTCTCCATATCAAAAGCATTTCTAGATTATGTACGTTTAGCCTATCATCATTTCTTGTAGGTGCATATTCTTTCTTCCCATTATCATCACATGATAAGGTAGATACAATTTGTTCTTTCCATGGAGCTTTGTATCGACACTGTAGTTGTTTACCCTTTTTGCATAAGCATGTTCCCTCTTTGCATTTTGTGTGCCTCTGGACACGGTTGATAATCTCCTCATAGTCATGAGAGGGAGTTGTAGCTAATATCTAAGCTGTGTCTAGCAAGCATGGGTCATCATGTTGGGGATGGTAGACTGTGTTTTTTCTAAGTGAAGCAAGGCGAGGGTTCCAAGTACTTACATACTTATTGAAGAATTTCCTTGCCTATTCAACTTTTGTGTTGTTATCCCAATCAATTTTATCCATGTCTGGTGCATTTTTGAGCCAGAGGAATCCATGCACATGTGCAGTGCCTCGATGTTTCCATTCATATCTATACCAATAATCTTTTGCACCAAGAAGTTTTTGGATGACCTCTTCATAGAATATTGTAAATCGGTGGTGCAAATATAATGATGTGGTGTGGGGATTATTGATTACATTTTCCAACCGTTGTTTGTTTGTTTGCATTTCCACTATTGTGTCATTTGAGAGCAATCGTTGCAAGTTTGGCCACTTTGTGTCTGCTGCACTCAATGTGAAAAATAGAGTGGGAGACCCTATTTGGTTGATCATATTTGTTAGCTCATAACGACACTTGTTCTAATATGGTCTTGTGCCTCGAATTGAAGATCCAAAGTGCATGAGCTCTTCAACTAATTGTGTGTCAGGGAGGCTTTTCAAGTGTGCACGAAGGTTTTCAATAGTTTTGGGGATGTTTTCTTCTACATTTTTTATAATGAAAATTGTTGCAAGCCCTTGGCTATGATGTCGCATCATAACATTGAACATAAAATATCAAAACCTTGGATGCCTTCCAAACCTTTGATCATGGAACCTCATCAAGTGCAGTGCATACTCGTTCATTCGAACTTCCCTAATCCATGGTTGCATTTGCAGTGCAACCCCATTGGGGAAGAGTGTTGGAAACGCCATATCAAGCAAGCCTTCAGTATTGTATTCATTTATTGGTGATGATTTTATCTCAGGACAATCTATAGTGGTTTTTGTGTTGTCCTCAAGATCTAGTGCTTGCTTAATAATTTCTAGCTCGCGACGTCTATTTGGCAACTTAGCCATAAATGATGATGTGTGTACTATGCTCTCATCAATTTCATCTTCATCAATGGTGTTCCCACTATTTGGCGCCCCTATACATTCGCTAGTAGCAATGGTGTGCAACATGCTTGAAATATTTGTTCTACCTTCAGGAATTTGACCCAAGCTATTAGCACTAATGACAACATCATTATAGTATGGGTCATATTGCACTTTGTATTCCAATGCAGCTCTAATGTGACTTCTACTTACGTAACAATCATAGAAATTGACTTCAGTGTGTAGCCTTCGAACGATGAACATATCCAAGTCTTCTATCCTTTGAGGAAGAACTTTTAAATTGTTTTTGATATCTTGTGGGAAGCTAATTGTGTGACCACTATATTTATACTGCCCTCCAGGAGCATGAGTTACTTGTAGTACTGGGTTTACTCTAGCAATGAGCATTTCCTCCACTTGGGTTAGTCTTTTTAGCATAGCAGGTTGTTCTCCTAGGTCCATGTTGTTGAGTGAGGAGAATCGATGTACACCTCTCTCATTAAAACATCTTTTGCAAGTAGCATGAGTATCCAATAAATGGAGAAGCATGCCTGGGTAGTTTTCCTTACATACAATGCATGTTTTCCTATTGGAAAGTGCATCTATCTTTTGTCGAAAGCTTTTCATTATTTTTATGAAGCTAGCACTTATGTTGAAAGATGTTCGACCTTCTATGTCTTGTTGTGTTTGCATATGGTGACCTTCACATGTTTGTTTCTATAAATGTTTACTGTGTTTATGTGCTGTTATTTCCTCTTTGTGATGAGCATAATAATTACGGTATCTATCACGATCATGTAAAATTTGTGCTTCTCTTTGGTGGGGGTCGATTTGGCTGGGGCACAAATTTTTCAAACGTCTTTGGGCAGCTATCTCTTCTTTATGCTGAGCATAGTAATCTCGATTTCTTTTTCGGGTTTGTTGTCTTGTAATCTCTAGTTGTTGCAAGTGAGCTTGGCTTGTTTCGGGGCAGTGGTCTGCCATCTATACTGTGGGAATGCAAAGTTGAATTAGTAATAACAGAACCATCAAGACACTTGAAGAACTATATGTGGCATCAATACAACATATGTAAAGCTTACAATGCGAAAATAAGTAGATTTTGGATATTTATACATCTAAACAAACACAAACACACCCATACATATATACAATGGAAAATTATCCTAATTTAATGTTCTTCACACAATTCAATAAAATTGTAGGAAGTTATATTAAGGTAAAATAATACAACTCCTTAGTTAAGAAACCCAATAGCATCAGGGAAAAATAATTAAAATTCATATATATCTGTAAAAACAAAAAATAGAAAATCAAAAATTACATATTCAACTCATAGTTTTTAGAGCTGATATCTATTAAAGTGTAGTTTTAAGATAGTTATAGATTACATCATGTCAAAATAATTGAATCCTGCAATGCTAGAAGAAGTAGATTCCACATATATATAGACATAAGCAAACACATACTCTATAGTTTTTGATTAAGGGAAAAGCAGGTTTTGAAGGGACCCGAAACCCTTTACAAACATATTTTAAATAGATCTGGAACCCTCAAACAAAAATTTGTTCTAACATAAAGACCATGAGAGCACAGAAAACCAAGGGTAAAGAAGGCATTCAAAGCTCAAGAACGATAACCAAAAAACAAAGCTGCAAGGAAAACAACCTATATCCAGCCAAAAACCAACCCCCAAACAAATACCATCAATATTTACATTTAGAGCTACTCTTGTGCGAGTGGAGAGTCATGTCAAAAGAAGGCTTGGAGGACTTGGCTTCCTTGCCCTTTACAGAAATCCAACCCTCTTCCACTTGCACTAATCCTAGAGGGGAAATGCCTACATCTAATGTCTTATAGATTTCATCAGTATTCCTCCCTACAAGTGTGACCTTATTAGAAAATCCACCAGAAATGATAGCCGGAGCACTATCAGTAGAAGTGGAAGCCTTAGGCTCATTCTCTCTCTCTTTACGGATTTCAACATGGTAATCTTGCATAGCATAAGCAACCCCACCACTTGAGACATATGGAGAGGATGGCCCTAGACCCTGTGATTCCAAAGCAACCACCTCAGAAAGACTCCTATGTTGCTCAAATTTCTTCTCAAGTATATAATGTTGTTGGTCATTGTTGTCACTGCACATTTCTTTGATACTGGAAAGTAAGATGTTGCTCTCTGCAATGAAGTCAACCTGCTCAATCTTTGTGATAGTTGCCTTTAAATGTTCTTCATTATTGTATGTTTCATTTCTACATGTCAAAGTAAACAACTATTTTTTGTTTAGCACATCTCTAATTACCTATTGAGTATCCCTTTCTATGTGATCCTCAAACTGCAAAGAGTATAGCTTCTCTGTAGACATTTCCATGAGTTTTGTTGCTCCTTCATCGAATGCAACTGCCCATAGAATATCTGTGGGGTCTTGCAACCTTATTTTTAGTGTGTACCTATAATTACAAGAGGTACATGGTATGTTACACTTTGAGCAAAACCACTTTTCATCTTCAGTCTGCACAAATCTTTTCTTGCACTATTTTCCCCCCATTACATTAGGGCACGTTGGATAGCAAAATGATTCAAATTTGATGAAAACCAATGTTGTGCTTATTGTACATTGGAGATGATGCACTTTATGCAGCATTTGTTCTCAAACATCCCTAATTGTTATTCTTGTGGTAGACATAGATGGATTGGTAAACTTTGTTGATGGTGATAGAATATTAGCCCCACTTTGTTTGAACCAAGTTTTTAGTTTACCTGTCTCTTGTATGTCAAGGTCTATGAATAAATTTGTACTACTTGATGTGCTCAACACCTTTCCGTTGTACTCGTAGACTCATCCATTTTTAATAGCGAGAATAGTCGTTTCTTGTAGGTGATACTTTTGTTGAAGACGAGCACCTTCCTGCTCTGCTATTGTGGCCCATAGAGTGATATCTATAGTTGCCTCAGACATGTCCAACAAGGATATCGTGTGCCTTAGGACCTCTATCCCATCTCTTCTCCTAATTGTGGAGCTTGGACTAACACAAGTGACAGCTCCAATAACATCAACAGTTGAATTTTTACTCTTGTTTGCAAGTTGACTGATGGGTGTAAAGGAGAATAGGTGTTTTGGAATAGAATGGTCATCTTCACAAAGAGTGACCTTTGACTCTATTGACAAGGAAATTTCTAGCCCACTATTTAACTTGTTGTAAAGCTTATTAGCAGCCTTTACTGCACCACCAGATAATTTATAGGTTTTTCCAATAGTAATATATTCATAATGGAGATCAACGACTTCATTGAAACAAGTCACACGTGGTTCAACCCCTTCTGTGTCAATGATGTCAACGGTGAAAAATTGACCTGCACCTTTCTAGGTATTATACTGGTGAATATCCTTTTTGGCAGTCACATGACCTTTGACAGTCCATCTTGGTTGAAAAGGGTTCAAACTTTCAATAGGCGTAATTGTGATTGGTGCTTCCATTTCACCCCTAGAAGGATTCACGCCAAATAATCTTCTCTTAGTAGTTGATACTCTAGCAGTGCTAATTGTCTCAGAGTCTGCATGTGGATCTAAGGAATTTCCCATTACCTATTCTATATGGTGCTCTTCTTCCATATAAAGTGAAGTAGGTTCACCGATTATATCTTGGTTTCTAGAAACAATTTCAAGGTTCACAATGACAATCCACCTATACATGCGCAACACAAGAACAAGAATTAGCAATATAAGGAACAAGCTAAAAATCTCATAATATTTTCTTTTCAAAATTGAGGATTCCTTTACTCACTAAGCCCCACTCGTTTTGGGACAATTATATTTTGTCAATCGTAATATCGTTCCAATTGAGATTTCACCAGAGGTTATGTAATGATTGTATTTTTGAGGTAATGATGCTTTTAGTTTGTAGGGCCCATCAAATATTTCTACCTTGTAGCGGTTGTTACATTCATGGCCATGTCTAAAGTTAGAAATAGATAAAATCTGCACATTAGGTTCACACCCTTGATTCCCATCGTGGATAAGTTTAATCGCATTTGTGGTTAATATTGTAGCCATGGTCTATGGAAGTTGACTAAGCCAACAAAATTATATTATGTGTAAGATAGTTTTTGAATAGAATTGGCATATGTTTTTGTTTCAACAAAAATATACCTCAACATATTGTTGAGAATAAGAATAGAGAACTTCTGCAGTGCGTTATAGTCAAAAAATATGAAATTGTGAGGATAAATTTTTTCCTTGAATATGTAGTATAAGTTATATTCAATAAAATTAGTCTTATTCAGAACATTTTGCACAATGGCACTACAGTGAAAACATAATATATAACAACTAAGGTTTCAAATATAAGGTCCGCCACTAAAACCTTTTCGCTCTACGTATTAATATTTTTCCATCTTCATTTGGTTTCCAAAAAATGTCTAATGTGTATCATGCTAGTGATCTTGGTCAGCATCACAATATGATAACTAACTTCCAAGAAGTTAGTTGAATTTATAAGACCATATATCACTCTATAAAACTTGAAAACCATGTTTTAGCTCAAATGCTTTGGCCACTCTAAAATATTCACATATCTCATGGTCTTTATGTTGCAAGGGTGAATTTTTACAATGATGTTCAAATATATCATTATTTTTAGCAACGTTGCAATATATATTTGTTACACTTAAGGTTATAGTTCAAAATAATATTGAAATTAAGGGGACCAAGTATTACAATAAGTTCTATTCATGAAAATTAGAACTATAAAGATCAATATGTACAATGACATTACAATATAAACATAATATATAGCGACTAAGGCTTGGAATATAAGGTTCACCACTAAATCCATTTTGTTCTACATATATCTATTTTGGCATCTTTCAACATCACAAGAATGTAACTAACTTCCAAAAAGATAGTTGAGAAAACCATGTTTTAGCTCAAATGCTTTGGCCACTCTAAAATATTCACATATCTCATGGTCTTTATGTTGCAAGGGTGAATTTTTACAATGATGTTCAAATATATCATTATTTTTAGCAACGTTGCAATATATATTTGTTACACTTAAGGTTATAGTTCAAAATAATATTGAAAATAAGGGGATACAAGTATTACAATAAGTTCTATTCATGAAAATTAGAACTATAAAGATCAATATGTACAATGACATTACAATATAAACATAATATATAGCAACTAAGGCTTGGAATATAAGGTTCACCACTAAATCCATTTTGTTCTACATATATCTATTTTGGCATCTTTCAACATCACAAAAAAGTAACTAACTTCCAAGAAGATAGTTTATCTCCCACTAAATCTATTTCGCTCTATATATAACTATTTTGGCTTCGTCATTTTCCTTCACAAAAGCATCTAACTTGTATCATGCTAGTAATATCGATTGACAATCACAAAAAAGTAGCTAACTTTGAAGAAGTTAGTTGAACTTCTTGGACCATATATCAGTCAAGAAAGCTTTGAATTCACGGTTTAGTTGAAATGCATTGACCACTCCATAATATTCACAGTACTTTAATTCACGCAAGAAACCATAATATAGCTCAAAAGCTTCATAGGCTGCATAAATTTTTTGAACAACTTCTTGTACCAATTCAACTTCATGATCCTGCACATCACATACATCTTGGCTTGTTTGCATAGCTTCTTCAAAAATTTCGCGGCAACTTGTCAAGATATTCTTTGAAAATGCTTCAACATTATTGGGAGGAAAACCCAACCAATCCACAGATGTTGAGTTAGTTGCTGATAGAGGTAACTCATGGCTCATTTGTGGTGAGGGTGTATTGGACTCAGAATCACTACTTGAAATAGTAATAACATCTTGAGGTGCTTATGCATTAGCCATATCCTGAAACTATAATTCAAAATAGCAACACTAATATTAAAAATAGTTGTTATTAACAAGGGCATAGGTATTCAATAAGATCCAAACTACAAGAATACTACACACACCATTACATCATATTTTCTTTTCATAATCAACCCTATGAGGTGCACCATCTAATTGGAGTGTGTCATTTTCTTTTCTAATAGTGTGTAAGGATCCATGATATAGAAAATAAAGCTTACATTGCCAACCACAAAAGTTGTCGAATCTAATTCTTCTAAAACTCACCTTTTATAAATTTTCAACTTTGAATCATTCAATATTTTCTGTTCAATTATTATTTTATTATGTTAATTATTATTACTAATTTTCTACACATTTTAAGGAATAAGAATTACAAAGACATTTTGATTTAGAGAAGTCTAAAGATTATGAAAGAATTTTCATTGAAAATGATCAAGGTATAGGAAGTTTAATCATATTTTATAGAGTGAGAATCAAAGTCAATTGCATTATCTACAATTTATTGAGTCTTACACAACAACTTAATTTGAAGGATTATTTTCTTCTTTTATTAGTTCAATTCTTTGTTGGAAAATAAGATATTCTAAAAAGGTTTTTTTATATACCTTAAATCCATATTATTGATATATAATATCATGCTAATTTAAATATTTTCACACTCACTAACCCCAAATCTAAATAATATATATAATATTTTATTATATATATTTAATTTTAATCTTTATTAACTATTAAATAAATTCCACATTATATCTAATAAAGGAAATCTTTGCGGTAAAAATACTAATATAATAAACAATATTTGATTTGTTCCTTTTGCTTATGAAAAAAGGTTGGTATAATTGTATTCTTCTTTTATTTTTTAAAATATTAATTTCATTATTTGGTTTATAAAGTTTCTTTAAATATAATTAAATGAATTCATTGGTGCAAACATTAACAAAGAGGTTCTAATAGACATTAAATAATTTCTCATAAATTTATACCAACACATTACAAGCTCAAGAAATGGCTTTAAAACTCACTATCAATGTGATCACAATAGTTTTGCAACAGATAATAATGAAACAAACTGTTTCCTGCACTTGTATGCAGATCTAACATTCAACTCAAACTCATAAATTACTATTATTTGGCAAGGCCCAACATTTTTGTCTTTTAAACACCATTACAATGCAACTATAGAGAACTATCGGATTACAAAGCTTTAGAGATTCTCTTGCTATAGTCACAATACAAAGACATTCAAAAAACATATGAATAAAAGTAAAAACTCAAATTATCCTTACCAAATCAAATAACTAATTTTATATTATCTAAATAAATTAGATAGTGAAAATACATCTGTTCTATAAAAACATAAAACTAACATTATGTGTCATTCTTGTAATCAATAGAAATTTTCTTTAATAATGCATAATCATATCCAAAATATTTATTCATCATGAGTAGCCTATTACCCTAAAGAGTTCAGAATTGGCTTTTAAAACCCCAACTGTAAATCCTAATAAGTTGAAAATTGGCTTTCAAGACACCAACTTAAAATTCTAATCAGTTTAAGACATCAAGTAAAAACAACTCATTGAGCTCTTTCTTGACTCAGAGACAACCGATCAGACCCATTCTTGTAGAATTTAGTAGTTTTCGGTCTTTCATGCTCATTTAGAAACTATAATAATTGATAGAGTTAAGATATTGGAGAAAGATTTAAATAAAAATAGAATATATAATTAAATTTTTTAAAGCAATCAAATTAAATTTTTCATAAAGTCCGATAATTATCATTATTAATACATTAAAAACCCTAAAAGTTTATCTAAGGGTTTCATTTTTTTTCTTTTATTTGCTCAGAAGAAGTATGGCGGCAGGGCATAGCATCACCAGACTTACAGATTTATTTATAGAGTGCAATCTGTGGCTGTGTTAGATTGATTATCAATATTTAATGAGCATGATTATGCTTGAGAAATAAAATGGCTAAGGTAATGAAATTATTTTCAGTCTTTCTTTAAAAAAAAAAAAAAAATTGTTAACTTCAGATATTCTAAAAAGGTTTTTTTATATACCTTAAATCCATATTATTGATATATAATATCATGCTAATTTAAATATTTTCACACTCACTAACCCCAAATCTAAATAATATATATAATATTTTATTATATATATTTAATTTTAATCTTTATTAACTATTAAATAAATTCCACATTATATCTAATAAAGGAAATCTTTGCGGTAAAAATACTAATATAATAAACAATATTTGATTTGTTCCTTTTGCTTATGACAAAAAGGTTGGTATAATTGTATTCTTCTTTTATTTTTTAAAATATTAATTTCATTATTTGGTTTATAGAGTTTCTTTAAATATAATTAAATGAATTCATTGGCGCAAACATTAACAAAGAGGTTCTAATAGACATTAAATAATTTCTCATAAATTTATACCAACACATTACAAGCTCAAGAAATGGCTTTAAAACTCACTGTCAATGTGATCACAATAGTTTTGCACTGATAATAATGAAACAAACTATTTCCTGCACTTGTATGCAGATCTAACATTCAACTCAAACTCATAAATTACTATTATTTGGCAAGGCCCAACATTTTTGTCTTTTAAACACCATTACAATGCAACTATAGAGAACTATCAGATTACAAAGCTTTAGAGATTCTCTTACTACAGTCACAATACAAAGACATTCAAAAAACATATGAATAAAAGTAAAAACTCCAATTATCCTTACCAAATCAAATAACTAATTTTATATTATCTAAATAAATTAGATAGTGAAAATACATGTGTTCTATAAAAATATAAAACTAACATTATGTGTCATTCTTGTAATCAATAGAAATTTTCTTTAATAATGCACAATCATATCCAAAATATTTATTCATCATGAGTAGCCTATTACCCTAACGAGTTGGGAATTGGCTTTTAAAACCCCAACTGTAAATCCTAATAAGTTGAAAATTTGCTTTCAAGACACCAACTTAAAATTCTAATCAGTTTAATACATCAAGTAAAAACAACTCATTGAGCTCTTTCTTGACTCAGAGACAACTGATCAGACCTATTCTTGCAGAATTTAGTAGTTTTCGGTCTTTCATGCTCATTTAGAAACTATAATAATTGATAGAGTTAAGATATTGGAGAAAGATTTAAATAAAAATAGAATATATAATTAATTTTTTTAAAGCAATCAAATTAAATTTTTCATGAAGTCTGATAATTATATTTATTAATACATTAAAAACCCTAAAAGTTTATCTGATGGTTTCATTTTTTTTCTTTTATTTGCTCAGAAGAAGTATGGCAGGAGGGCATAGCATCACTAGACTTATAGATTTATTTATAGAGTGCAATTTGTGGCTGCGTTAGATTGATTATCAATATTTAATGAGCATTATTATGCTTGAGAAATAAAATGGCTAAGGTAATGAAATTATTTTCAGTCTTTCTTTAAAAAAAATAAAAAAATTGTTAACTTTAGATATTCTAAAAAGGTTTGTTTATATACCTTAAATCCATATTATTGATATATAACATCATGCTAATTTAAATATTTTCACACTCACTAACCCCAAAACTAAATAATATATATAATATTTTATTATATATTTTTAATTTTAATCTTTATTAACTATTAAATAAATTCCACATTATATCTAATAAAGGAAATCTTTGCGGTAAAAATACTAATATAATAAACAATATTTGATTTGTTCCTTTTGCTTATGAAATAAAGGTTGGTATAATTGTATTCTTCTTTTATTTTTTAAAATATTAATTTCATTATTTGGTTTATAAAGTTTCTTTAAATATAATTAAATGAATTCATTGGCGCAAACATTAACAAAGAGGTTCTAATAGACATTAAATAATTTCTCATAAATTTATACCAACACATTACAAGCTCAAGAAATGGCTTTAAAACTCATTGTCAATGTGATCACAATAGTTTTGCACAGATAATAATGAAACAAGTTGTTTCCTGCACTTGTATGCAGATCTAACATTCAACTCAAACTCATAAATTACTGTTATCTGGCAAGGCCCAACATTTTTGTCTTTTAAACACCATTACAATGCAACTGTAGAGAACTATCAGATTACAAAGCTTTAGAGATTCTCTTGCTACAGTCACAATACAAATACATTCAAAAAACATATGAATAAAAGTAAAAACTCAAATTAGCCTTAACAAATCAAATAACTAATTTTATTTTATCTAAATAAATTAGATAGTGAAAATACACGTGTTCTATAAAAACATAAAACTAACATTATGTGTCATTCTTTTAATCAATAGAAATTTTCTTTAATAATGCATAATCATATCCAAAATATTTATTCATCATGAGTAGCCTATTACCCTAATGAGTTGGGAATTGGCTTTTAAAATCCCAACTGTAAATCCTAATAAGTTGAAAATTGGCTTTCAAGACACCAACTTAAAATTCTAATCAGTTTAATACATCAAGTAAAAACAACTCATTGAGCTCTTTCTTGACTCAGAGACAACCGATCAGACCTATTCTTGCAGAATTTAGTAGTTTTCAGTCTTTCATGCTCATTTAGAAACTATAATAATTGATAGAGTTAAGATATTGGAGAAAGATTTAAATAAAAATAGAATATATAATTAAATTTTTGAAAGCAATCAAATTAAATTTTTCATAAAGTCCGATAATTATCATTATTAATACATTAAAAACCCTAAAATTTTATCTAAGGGTTTCTTTTTTTTTCTTTTATTTGCTCAAAAGAAGTATGGAGGCAGGGCATAGCATCACTAGACTTACAAATTTATTTATAGAGTGTAATCTGTGGCTGCGTTAGATTGATTATCAATATTTAATGAGCATTATTATGCTTGAGAAATAAAATGGCTAAGGTAATGAAATTATTTTCAGTCTTTCTTTAAAAAAAATAAAAAAATTGTTAACTTCAAAATTTCCTCTGCTATATTAAAAACGGTGGCATAAAAAACGAGCAGAGGAACGGTGATAGTCATTTTGATGAACACTTGGAGAACAGCAGTCATTTAAAATCTTGTACTCTTTTCTACAGATAATTTTAATGAATTGTTATTGCATGCATCCATGCATTAACAATGCATGGTGAATGCAATTTGATAAAGGTAAGAGGAAATAGAAATGAGCGAAGAGGAATAAGGCTCAGACCTACAACTATTCGATCCAACTTGAAGAATGTTGGAGAAGACTTAGAGGCTAACACAAGGCACGTGAACTGTCTGGCAGAATTTCACCTACTTCTTCTCCACAAAGACTTTGCAAATCTCGTCCACCTCAAAGGTATTTATGCTTAACCACATTTATTGCATGCAGCCAAGGTTTGGTTGTATATTAAATTGAATTAAATGCATAAATCTGTCCTCAAATTTTGAAATCTTGTTGCTTGGTTGTGGTTCGGCCAGGTTGCTCAACCCATCTTTTACTCCAAGTGTTTTTATTCATATCTGTTGGAATTTCGTCCAACTCATGTGTCCTCGACACAGTCAGATTCATCCTCATCGTAGTCAGCATCGATAGTCAAAATCAACCCTTACCGCTCTACCACATCAATCCAGTCAACGGCCTGTGGTATTGCGGTATTCGCCGCTCTACCGCAGCCTTCCATTTCACTCACCGTGGTATCATAGTTAAACTACTTGCAGTCAAGTCTTCCTTCGTTCTGGCGGTTACCACGGCCACCGTGGTCTCAACTTTCCTCACTGGTGGTAGCGCGGTGCTCAGCATCATCTGCTAGCAGACCATCCGTTGAGGGTTACCGCGGCCACCGCAGTTTGTTCTTTGACAACGGCGGTAGCACAGTAAACTATCTGCCTCCCAATGTTGGTGGTTACTACGACCACCATGGTCTAACTTTTAAACATGGCAGTAGCGCAGTAAGGATGTCTCGGTTAGCTCCTCCGGTTACCGTGACCACCACAGCTAGCTTGATGACCCCCTGTGGTAGCACGGTAGTCAATGACTGTTGACCTTTTTGATTTCTTCGGTGTGATCGGTGGTGGGATCCACGTAGGCATAAAAGGACTTTTATTTAGATATTTTGTAATGTATAAGGACAAGTATTAAGTCGATATGACTTTGGCTAGGATGATTAAACTGCTGGCATTTGCATATCTTTAATGTTGTAATCAATATAGAAGGTAAAATCATGTACAGTCATGCAATTTTTTAAAGTCTCGGAATTAATTCACCACAGTCAATCCTCTTTGTCCAGCAGTATCATTCATTTACCTCCTTTGTCAACTCCTATAAGTACTAAAGTACGTTAGATGAATTAACACTAAATGTCTTATTCAAATCCTAAGCAATCTGAACACAATATACTTAGGGAAATATGCACGACTATTGTTTTCCGATGTGAGGAAATATGCATGACTGTTGTTTTCTGATGTGAGGAGATTTTTCGGCATCAAACTGGAGGAGATCTCGGTGGGGTTCCCCCACATAATAGCCTATTGGCTAAAAATCATCCATATAAATTTCCATGCAGTCAAGGGAGATGTCTAAAAATATGTTGATGACTGCTCTTTGAAAAGTTGTAGGTGCATTGCATAACCCAAAGGGAAGAACTAAATAAGAATATGTCCACCATGGACATGTAAATGTAGTCTTTTTTTGGTCTTTTGGTGCAATTTGAATATGGTTGTATCCACTGAATCCATCAAGAAAAGAGAAGTATTGTTTTCCCGCAAGAGAGTCTAGGACATGATCTACAAAAGGCAAGGGAAAATGATCCTTCTTATTAGTAGAATTGAGCTCCCTATAGTCGATAAAAACTTGCCATTTTCATCCCTTGGGTACAATTAACAATGGAGACACCCACTGGCTGTCTGAAATAGGGTAGATAAATCCTCCATCTAATAACTTTTGCAACTTTGTTTTCACAACCTGTCTTAATGCATGGTTGATCCTCCTTTGCGGCTACCTCACAGGTGTACAATCATCTTTAATATATATCCTATGAGTGTAGATGTTTGGATCTAATCCCTTCATGTAATGATAATCCCAAGAAAATTCTTTTTGATGGGCTTTCAATATATTTTCCAATGTCAATTGTTGTCCCTCACTCAATTTATTGTTGATGTTTAGATATCGTCCTTTGGACACCTATACTCGTGTAACTAGCTCTATCATAGCTGCTTCATTGATACAAGGTACCTTAAGTTCAGGTGGAAACATTGTGTGAAACATACCTGTTGCTGCAGGAAGATCATGCAGAACTAACAAAAGTGTTTGTTCGATGTCCCCGAAACCAGATGCATGAGTGGGTGATGCCTCATCTATCTAACAATGGTTATGAATGATACTATATAAAAATTCATCCTCATCTTGAAGTTGCAGGAAATTAATTCTTCCGAGCATCATGTGTTGTGCCACAAATTTGACTTCTTCATTCTCTTCACCAATATGTGGTCATAATTTTTTTTTTCATTATGGGATGGCTGAGTGGGAGGATAAAAAACAATCGTTTTAGTATTCCTGCCATTAGAAATGGTCATGTCACTTGACCAAAATCCAATATAAGCATCTGTAGTTGCTAGCCATGGCTAACCAAGGATATTTAGATACCCTCCCAGTGTAGCTTTGGGAGAAAGAACCATAAAGTCAACAAGATACTCCCAATACTCTAGAATCACCACAGGGTCTTCTACTATGCCATCAGGATTAATAGTGGAACTGACAACAAGTTATAGGATGGTAGGAGTGGATCTCATGTTTGCAATATTCAGTTGTTGCAGGATGTCTTTAGTCATCACATTGATTGTTGCACCCAAATCAATCAAAACATTCTTTATGTTCATCCCATTTATACCAAATTCAACTACAGGGCTACCTAGATCATTGTACTTGGGGATAGTTACTTTTCTAAGCATGATGTCAGTAAGTTGCCCCACTACATGAACTATACTTGGGTCATTCTTTTTCCTACCTGATTTCTTGAGGCATGCTTCCTTAATTTATTTTCCATAGATAGGGACATCTTTTATGGCCTAGAACATGGGTATCTTGACACATATATTCTTTAGCTGATCTAGGATATCAGAACTAGTTTCATCCTTGTATTATTTTTTCTTGGAAACTTCTAATCTCTGAGGGAATTGTGGATCTTGTGTTGTTTGCCTAGCTGGAACTGATTCGGTATTTTTAGTTGCACAAGACTGAATGGGATCAGTAAAATATTCTTCTTGCTCTTCCATAGGGAGCTCAGTGATAATGGGGGTGGAAGGAGCTAACAAGGTGGTTCCTAAATGTAGATGTATGTCACTTAAACTCACAACATACGCAAGAAATTGATTTGGATCAATAGAATATACATGCTTTTGTTGTGGTTTATTATTTGGGTTTGGTGTGGGTTGGGTTGGTAATTGGGTAGGTTTGGTTATATTTGCACTTGGATTAGCAGGAGGAGGCATTATAGCAAGTTGTTGGGGGTTGAGAAGATGGCTGTCCAACAAAAGAATCTGGATCTGGTGGCATACCTTGTCTTGAAGCCCATGGCCTCTTCTATCCAACAAAGTAGACCTGGTCTTCCTTAGTCTAATTTGGTTTGAACTCAGGTGGAATCTATTTACTGTCAATGTTAGCTATCACCTTGTATATGCAATCCCTCTTCTTTTGTCTACAATGAGGACAATATTGTATCAGTATTACCTCTGCCTCCTCATGTTTCTTCATAGCTTGAAGTGTATCTAGCTGAGTAGCTAGATTGTTGATGACGTCCTACTTGAAATCTACCAAAAAATTAGTAATCTCCATCCTCGAGACTCCACTGCTGGATGACTTACTCATAGAGGATTGGTAGGGTCTTCCTTTCTTTGAAGTTGCCCTAGAATAGTTTTGGCATATCTTCTTGATATCCTCCCAAGGGACTTGAATGATATCTCATCCTACCATCAGATCCAAGGCATCAGTGCAGCTTTCACTAATTCCTCTCAGGAAAGGCAATTTTTGTGAGTCTTCATTAAGTGTATGATGTGGAGATTTATGCAGACAAAATAGAAACCTTGAAATGAAATCCTCTAGGCTCTCATCTTCCTTTTGCTACATTATGAAAATGTCACCTCCTCTCATATCACTACCCCTACAACACTCCTTGTATTTCTCAAGAAACTTTGTCTTCATATCTTCCCAAGTTTGCATAGTGTTTCTGTCAAGGCCCATAAACCATCTCAATGCAGCCTCTTTCAAATAGTAGGAAATAACTTAAGTCTATGGGTATTAGTAGTATATTCATAGCTTCTGCAGAGTATATCAAACTCAAACAAGAAGGTATCAAGATCTTCTATGAGAATTCCATAGAATTTAGGAAGGATTGAAGCATGGATATTTTTTAGGTTATCTACTTCATTCTGTTGAACAATGGGGAAATGAAAAATTGGTTGGTTTTGCCTGTTAGGCCTATCTCCATTTGCATCAGCCATGTCTGCTTGATGAAATTCTAGAATAAAGGGTTCTTCAACAAGATTTTGATCTTCAAGGAAAACTTCAAAACTGGTCAAGTCAAGAAATATATCAGCAAAGGGTTGTGGCTCTTCTTCTTCTTTGTTTCTGGGCAGATTTGGAAGCTCTATTAGCTGAAATGGCTCAGGATTATTAGGAAGGAATCTCTTCTTATTATATGCATGTAGTATTAACTCAGTATCAACTAACTCACACAAAGAATGGGTGGAAAAAATAATGGTGGATCATAACTTCTAACACTGAGAGTAAAATATAGAAATACTATAGCAGGAGAAAACTATCAATGACTCCAACAGACTCCCTAGTTTGACACCATCTTTGGCAACAATGGCAAAAATGTCGGCCTCCTACAATGATTTTAATAACTAAGCCCTTACAGTCATGATTAAGAGATTGGACATCTGACCTGAATAGCCATCTTAACCATCATGAAGGTACATTTAAATTATCAACCTAGGGACATGAACTTGAAATGGGTCAGCATAATATGTGCACTAGGAACTTCAAAGTAGTCACCTTCGTTCTATAACTAAGAAAAAATTAACACTAAAAGTAAATTGCATGAAAGGAAACAAATTAAATGCTGAAAATCAATCAATCAAATCTAAAGTGATTATGAATAACAGGAAGGAAAATATGAACATCAAATAGGAAACTACTCTGCCCGCTTTGGCTGCATGAACAGTCACAAAATGGAATTCTAGTGGCTGCAGGAATAGTCAATGCTATAATCTTAACTAAGTACTGAACAAAAACTAATACTAAAATAAATAAACTAAAGGAATGGATTAATCACCAAGTGATCCCCCTTGGATGAGTATCCTCTAAACTAATGCAAATTCAGATACTCAACTCAGAATCCTATTTCATTCATTAGAATATGCAATTACAAAAGTATGGTTGATTATCAGCTTGTACAATAACTTGGTGATCAACTCACTAACTTGCTCGCTCCTAAGGAAGGAGGATCCGAACCTTATTTATACCAACTAAACAGGGCAATGAACTCCCACTAATTGAGAGGATTCCATTTAGGGAAAACAAAGAAGAGAGTGGAAGGGAGGTTACACATGCTGGGGAATCCGTTCAGACATGCATGCCCAAACATGGACTCGAACACTATAGTAATGTTCCGCAATGCTCAATGCCATTGAAGATTGGTACAAGGTGGTTACATGCAACTGACACAGGAATCTTCCACTGTCATCCCTAGTTGACCTTCATGTGACTCCTCAACCTAACCAGCTAGTGGCTACGTTTCTCAACTTAGTGTTCAATCATGTCTGCATGGCAATGTTAGTACACATAATAATTTTGTAACTATAACCACCTTCAAGAATATCCATCAATCACATGCAATATTAATATAGATGGTCCACATAATAGGTAAATATCATTAAAACTAGAAAAAATGAAATTAATCCCAAATATCTTATGTTTGAGAGGAACTATATAAAAGTGTTAGCATATAATATCAAAGTCTGTGGTAACTTTAGCAAATAACAAGAGATTCTTACCCCTAACTAGGCCAAAAACTAGACTCATCACCTAAATCGGATTGTCATCATCCGCATTTGCTTAGGATTGTCATCCATCTTGACTTAGTAAATCATCTTCGGCCCAATCAATCTACTTCCTTCTTGAGGTAGATTTGGTATTGTAATCATCCTTTTTGCAGTTCAATCCGATCAATCAACACCTTACATCATCTAGTCAAACCTCTAAATTTAGTTTAGAGTTCGTTCATCAGCCCAATCCAATTAATCATCCAATCTCATTGATCATCTAATCTCATCAACCAATCTAATTAGGTTTAATTGCATCCTCTATCTGATGGACCAATCAATCAATCGATTCATCATCATCTTATCCAATCAATCCTTTAATCCTCACCTAGGTCATCCTTTCACCACTCCTTAGCACGTAGTATCATCCTAGTCATCTGATAGTCTTGCATTTTCATGCTTTTTACTCGATTTCAAGCAAAGAAACTCATGATCCTAATAATGGTGACTCATTGCAATCTGATACTGAGGTTCACACCACATCCCCTCTTGCTGATGGAAGCATGGTCAATCAATCTGAGGTCATAGTTGATGAGTACCTATGCAATCCCACCAATCTCCAAATGATAGATCACCTTCTGAATGAGCATGGGGATAAAATCCTTGCCACATTGATCATGAAGGACATCAAACCACCATCAAGATTTGAGTTATTCAAGTATGTCAATATTGCACCTCTCACACCTCCTGTGTCCTAAGACCCCTAGAATTTGTAGAACACTGTAAGAATTTCTTACATCGTTGAGGGTCCACTTGTGGATAATCTTTATTAGCCTGGGTTTGGTAATGTTGTGATGTATCAAGTTGTACATCCCCTTGAATTCTGATTTCAGTCATAAGAGCATCACTTGATCCAAACGATCACCTTGCTTATGGTATGCCATAGAATCTACCTCCTCTGCCACCTTTGAACATCCCACAAGGTTTGACCCCAGTACCATCTACACCGCCTCTCCTACTTAATCAATTGGGTCAACCTCTAGTGAATACTGGGGGCAATCCTTTTGTTGTGTTGCCACCACTTTTAGGAACAACACCTGCTTCTAATTTACCGTCACCTCCATTTACCTCTCAACAATTGCCTCAAAGCAACATTCCATCTTCATAGCCACCACAAGGTAACCCGCAAAAAATACCACAACAAACCCATCAACACACTCCAATTCTATCTTAACCGCATCAATAACAACCTCCACAACATAATATCCTAATTCCTTCATAACAATAATAGCCACCCTCACATCAGTAGTAGGGTAATCCATTGCAACCCCCTCATCAACCACAAGGTCCTCCGCATTAACAAAGATCACAAAAAATTACTTATACCATCCACAAAACACTTTCTATGCACAAACTGTTGCATCCAATCCAAATCTTGGGTGTGCCTATCACAATCCACAACAATCTCAGCCCCAACCATCTTACGTGACCCCTTCACAACCACAAAAAAACACCTCCTATCAGTAGCCTAATCCATAACAGCCTCTATATGCATCCCAACAATATATTACCTACAACTATCAATCCAATCCATATTATGCCTCACAGTAGAAACCATCGTATCAGTAGCTATCATATCATCAGGGTGCTCCTACCTCATATTATCAAGCACCTCCATCACATCAGTAAGGGGCCTCCTCTTCTTACTATCAAAATCCACCATCCTATCATCAGTTCTACACCAATCAGCCATCACAATCCATCTATACCAATCAATATCAGTCAAATCCTTCGTATGCATCTCCCCCATCATATGATCAAACCATGTAAGCCCCATCTTCATCTCATCAACAATATGTTGCTTATAATCAATCCAATCCATCAAATCCATCTTCATCAACACCCACTAATAAGGAGTGGGAAGAGGTAAAATCCATGTTGAAAGATTACAAGAAAGGACCTCTAAAATGTCTTTCAAGTTTGAAGATATTTTTCCCTATCCGTTCAATCCCTCGATCTCACTCATTCCTTTCCCCAAACATTTTGAAATGCCAAATTTTGACAAGTATAAAGGAACCTAAGACCCAAAGAACCACCTTCAGGAATTTTATTCACATTGTCAAGAAGTCCTGAACAATGACAATTATCTCCTACGGTTATTCCATAGGAGTCTAATGGGGGTGCCCCTAGATTGGTTTATGGGTCTTCCAAAGGGATCCATCTCTTCTTTTGTGGATTTTTCAGAGAAATTTGTCACACGCAGGTATGTGCAGGATCATGATGGGCCAAAAAGTGGCGATATGGAAGTGATATGATAGCCCATGTGATTGACGACTTTTTTTTTTCCAAAATTGATGAAACGAAAAGGGTTTTTAAAGGAGATTCTTAGATTTCCACCAATATAAATTATACTTTAATTTTAATTTAATAAATAATTATTATTCATTTTCTATTTGAATTACGACTAAAGTCCTAATTGATAGGCTGATTGAAAAAAATCTATATTTTTCAAACAGTATCACATTTTTTGAATCTAAAACATGTGTAACATTCTATGCTTTGCATAATATGGGATTAAAAAAAAAAAATTGAATTTCATGAAGTTTTGACCAAGTTAAGGTGGTCAGACATACGAGTTTTTTATATTTTTTAAATTTTGTAATAAAAAATTAATAATTAATTATTTACTTGGAAAAAAATTACAAAAAAATATGCATCACATTGGGACATGAGTCCTCTACTCATATGTAAAATATTATAAAAAAATATTATAATTTTATTGTGGTTAGGGTGGTCAGATAGACACCTACTTCTTATTTTTTCCCTAAAATTTAAGTACTACTGCATTGAAATTTCAAATTTTCACCAAATAGATTTTTTATTTTTTTAAATAAACCTAGTGTTTTAGAAACTAAATTCAATTTTCTACCGATTCTATTCTTTCATATTTCTGAAATAATATAGATAACTTATTCAAATTTTTACGTCAAATTGCCTAACTCTGATTTTTTTGAATTTTCTTGTCACTTAAGGGCCTATTTTTTCCATGATGATCCTGCACTTACCCACACTTCTCCTTCAATTTGGAGAAGGATATTGATACTCTCGATCTCCTGAAAGAAAAATGTGAGGGTGAAACCTTTGCTAGCTACCTACAAAGGTGGTGTGCTTTGGCTAGTCGAATGAAATCTCAACTCAGTGAGAAAGACCTGGTAACTCTTTTCATGGTGAAGGCTCATCTAGACATGACATATAATATCAATCTTCATTGTGTCACAACCTTTCCAGAAGTCATACAGAAAGGTCCTATTATTGAGAGAGCATTCATTGCTAAGGGACAAATCAAAATTTATAACCTAGATAAGGATAAGCCATCTAGGGATAAGTCCTGCTATTGGAACAAGAAAAAAAATGTTGTCAATCATGGTGGCATGGATACTAAACATGTTCAAGTAGCTAATACCTCACAAAGGCCTCAATATACACCTCCATAGAAATAGATCCCAAATGCTATATCTATGCCACAAGGTGCACCTCATCCCCCTCATTAGTCCAATCAAAATAATCAAGGCAACAATAAATGCTCTTTTACTGCTTTGGGAGAGCCCTTAAGTGCCATATTCAATAGGCTTCTACAAGTGAGTTATTTGATCACATATCCTATGACTAAGCCTTTCGACGATTCCAAGCCAAAGCCAAATTGGTGTAAGGAGAACGATTATTTTGACTTTCATAAGATCAAAGGCCATTCCACTAACAAGTTTCAGGGAATTAAAACATATGTCCAGGATCTCATCAATCATGGAGATATATTAGTGGATGCTAATCAGGAAATTTCATCCAATTCTCAACTACAAATATACCAAAACACCTTCCCAAAACACAATCAGGGTGCCAATACGTCCAATGCTAATCCTGGGTCAAATAATAACAATCAAAACAACAACACCAATAATGTCAGCTATAAAAATTTGTCTTATAAATATGACGGTATAGTTATGTGCATTAGTCAAGTTGAGCCTGATGTATCCATGATTTGTGTTAAAGGAAAAGATCCACAATGTGTTGTTACAACCCATTGCACCCATATCTCCATTCCTATTCCTTCCACATCAGCCCAGCTAGCTCTTGTAAGCTCCCACTATAATATTCTTGATCACCTAGGAAGGACACCCACTCAAATATCCATCTTAGATTTTCTTAAGTCTTCTCCTATCCATCAATAAATCCTAACCAAGGCTTTACAGGATACTCATGTACCTAATGAAATAAACCCTAATCAATTCTAATCCTTAGTAGGACACCTGTCGTCAACCTATTAGTTGGGCTTTAGTCAAAATGATATGCCTTCCATTGACTCAAATCATAACTGTCCCCTTCACATTGAGGTCCTTGTAGACCGTCATAAGGTAAAAAGGGTCCTGGTAGGTAATGGATCCACCCTTAACATTTGTACATTGAAGTTCACAAAATAGGTTGGGTACACCCATGCTAGCTTAAACAACTAGGTTATCACCATAAAAGTATATGACATTGTAGAAAGAGACTCTGAAGTAATTATTTTGCCTTCCCATTCAGGTTGGCCCTATAGTTCAATACACAACATGTCATGTCCTTGATTTGGACCTTCCATACAACCTCCTTCTCAGTTGCCCATGGATCCATGCCATGTAGGCCATCCCATCCACTTACCATCAATGCCTAAAATTCCCATTCAATGGGATGGAAGTAACCATACATGTTGACCCGCAACCATTTGAATATTGTCATGATTTGGAATCTTCTTTCCCCCACTCTCATTACTATCCTAGAGTTGAAGTGGGGGCATCCCATGCCTCATCCTCCAATCCATCTTCCAACCCATCATCCACTACACCATCCATCCCATCCTTCACATCGAAATCCATAATCACCAAGGTCTAGATCATAGACAAAGGTTGTGGTGAGTATGAGATGCACAAAAATCTAAATGTGGCAACCATGTGACCATCTCCCCATATGTATGGTCAACCCTCTTAGTCCACATCAAATGAAGAAGAGAAGATGATCACCCTCAGAACTAAGAACATGGGTTCAACAACATTCCAATATTTGGGCACACTTCGAGATCAAATGGATGATGATATTAGCCAATGGGTTTAAAAAGAAGAGATTGAGCCATCACCTCCTCTTGTAGAATAATTTTAGGAGGTTTATCCACATAAATCAAAGTTGGCCGAAAAGTGTAATTATCAAGGTGGAGGTCTTGGTAGAGAAGAACAAGGAAGATGACAGCCCATCGAATCATCTGCGTGACCAAGATGTATAGGTCTAGGCTATGACATGAAACAAAAAGGTCTTTCACCCTTCACTAGTGCCTCTAATAATGTTAGTGTGGAGAATGGTCTCCTTGGGGACATACCCAAAGAAGAGTCCATCATACTCACATACGATGATGTAGATATCTCCTTCATGTTTGACTTCCTATTTGTCTTTTCCATTAACCTTTCCCTTCACCATTCTGAACTTATTGACTGGGACCTGTGAAGTAGTGCACCAATAAATACATTTCCTTCAGTGGATGCCTATGTAAATCTCATGGTATTGGGGGATGATGAACACCCTAATTGAAAAAGTAAGAAGAAACAAAATCAAAGGGGGTCATCTAGTGAAAACCTCTTTGAGACACTTCGTAGCTCATCAAAAGTCAAAATAAAGGGTGTATCTGATAGTGAAAACCTCGATGAGGTGTTGGAGGATGGGGATGTTCATCTTCCCCTTGTTGGAACTCAGCTATTCGAAGAGTCCTCTATCTTGATCAAAGAAACTCAAGAATTCAACTTGGGAACCAAAGAAGATCCTAAGATTACATATGTAGCCAAGTCATTATGAAAGGAAGAACATGCTACCATCATCAACCTACTACAAGAAGGAATCATCAATTTTGCATGGACTTATTCAAACATGCCCGGTCTAGATCACACCTTAGTTGTACACCATTTGGATTTTCACTTAGATGCAAAACCCATCAAACAAAAGCTAAGAAAGATGCATCCAAAAGTATCTCTCCTTGTCAAGAAAGAGCTAGAAAAGTTCCTAGAAGTCGATTCCATTAGGTTGATCGACTATTTAGACTAGATATCTAACATAGTGCTCATTGCCAAACCAAATGGGAGTATTAGAATCTACATAGATTTTTGGGACCTCAATAAAGCTTGTCCTAAGGATGATTTCCCTCTTCCAAACATTGACATGCTTATGGATCTTACGACAGGACATGAAAAGTTGTCCCTTATGGATGGTTTCTCTAGCTATAATCAAATCAGAATTTCACCAAAGGATCAACATAAGACTGCCTTCACGACCCCTTGGGGAACCTTTTGCTACAATGTCATTCCGTTTGGCCTTAAAAATGCGGGGGTAACTTATCAGCATCCCATGACTATCATATTCCATGACCTCATTCATATCATAATGGAAGATTAAGTTGATGACTTATTGCAGAAGTATGGAACAAGAGAAGAGCATCCTAGGATCCTAAAGAAAATATTTGAGCATCTAGAGCATTATAAGCTGCATCTAAATCCAAAGAAATGTGTATTCAGAGTCACATCTGGGAAGCTCTTGGGTTTCATCATCTCTAGGAGGGTTAGAGAGGTAGATCCAACAAAGGTCAAAGCTATAATGGAAATTCCCTTGCCATGTAACCTTAAGCAGTTAAGAAGCCTCCAAGGGAAATTACAATCCATTAGATGGTTCATAGCTCAATTAGCTAACAAATTCCAATAATTTACACATCTGATACATAAAGACACTAGCTTCAAGTGGGATTCTGAATGTCAGCAAGGCTTCGACAAAATTAAAGAATACTTGGCTCATCCACAGATCTTCATGCCTCCTATTCCGGGTAAATCACTCTTATTATATATCTCAGATACATCAGTTGTACTGGGGGAACTATTAGCTCAACATGATGAGTCCTCTAAAGAGAATAAAATTTATTATATCAGTCAAACATTGGTGGGCTATGAACTCAATTAATCTCTAATAGAAAAGGCTTGTCTGACAGTTGTCTTCAGTTTGCAGAAACTCCATCATTACATGCTCAATCATTCTGTCAAGTTGATATCAAAATTTGATCCACTTAAATGCTTGTTGTCCAAAACTTATTTGAATGGCCGCATGGCCAAGTGGGTCATGTTACTAAGTGAATTTTACATAGAGTATGTGGATCATAAGGCAATCAAGGGAAAAGTCATAGCAGATCATTTGGTTGAGGCCCCTTTGGTTGATGCTTATCATTTGGTAGCTAAGTTTCCGGATGAAGAATTCCTCACAGTAGGAGAAGTAGATACATGGATGCTCTATTTTGATGGGTCTTATACACATAATGGAGCTGGATCAAGTGTCTTATTTGTCACCCCTCAAGGTGACTACATACATAAGTCATTCAGATTAGCATTTCCATGCACTAATAATGTAGCAGAGTATGAATCTCTTATCACTGGTCTTAGGATCACCATTCAATGGAACATCACTCATCTACAGGTCTTTGGCGATTCCCAACTGATTATCAAACAATTCAATGACGAGTTTCAAACAAAGGATGATAAATTATTACCCTACAAGTGCATGGTAGATGACTTTAAAAGATATTTCACCTTCATCTGGTTTGAATAGATCCCCCTAAGTTCAAAATAAGGCAGTACATGTGATGGCTACAATAATTTACCTTATTGATATGCCTAAGGATCGAATAGATGACAAGTTTCTCATAGAACAACTTCTAATCCCAGGATATGATGTCCCTTAGAGTGAGATGGTGTGCGACATCATGGGTCCTGAATTCCCTTAGTACCATGAAATTTACACCTACCTCCGAGATAATATCCTACCATCCAATCTCACACAAAACCAACATAATTCCTTTATCCAACACACCTCTTGCTATACCATCATGGAGATACACTTTATCATCATGGGTATGATGGAACTCTCCTTAGGTGTTTGAAAGAATCAGAAGCTGACATTGTGTTAGAGGAGGTACATAGTGGTGTCTATGGGGCCCATTCTAATGGCATGGCCTTAGCCAAAAGGATTCTCAAAGTGGGTTACTATTGGCCTACCATGGAGCATGACTCTTGCGAGTTCATGAAGAAATGCCTCCCCTATCAACAACATGCCAATTTGATACATGCTCCTACCCAATGTCTACAACCAATCATAGTGCCATGACCCTTTTCTCAGTGGGATTTTGACTTGATTGGAAAGATATACCCTTCATCTTTTGATGGCCATAATTTCATTATCACTGCCACTAAATACTTCACCAAGTGGGTGGAAGCAATTCCACTCTCTCAAATTATGGGTATTCAGATCTCTAAGTTCATCGTTTTCCACATCCTCTATAGGTATGGAATCCCATCCACCATCTTCACTAATAATGGAAATCCTTTTAAAAATTAGTTTATGAAACACCTTTGTGAAACTTACCACATCCATCATCGTTGGTCCACTCCCTGTTGCCCACAAGGTAATGGTCAAGCAAAAGCTACCAACAAAACCTTGATCAAGATCCTTAAAAAGGTGGTTAATAATATTGGTCTAGATTGGCAACTTCATCTCCATCCTACCCTTTGGGCCTACTACAGATCCATTCACACTCCCACTAGCGCCACTCCATACTCTCTTGTTTATGGTGTCGATGCCATATTTACGATTGAAGTCAATATCCCATCACTTAGAATATCTCTGAAGAACCTCGTAAGTGATGAAGATGCTTAGGTTACAAGACTCAGTCAGTTGGAGCTCCTAAATGAAAAGTGGATCAAAGCATACAATCATCTACAAGTGTATCAACATCATCTTAGGAGGAGCTACAATAAAAATGTTCATCCTCAGTAGTTAAATGTTGGTGATCTAGTCCTCAAGGAGAATTAGCGTAATCATAAAGATTGAGACAAAAAATGAAAGTTTGAGAAAAATTGGCTAGGTCCATATGTTGTCATAGCTAAGTATGGTTCTAGTTCATATAGGCTTGCTACACCTAAAGGAGAACCCCTAGAAGAGCCTATCAACATCATGCACTTGAAAAGGTTTTATACTTAAGTCAGCTAGGTTGTCCTTTCCTGAGAAAATGCAAAAAAAGTAAAAAAAGTCAAAATTACAAAAACTACACACAGTTTCAATCCAAAAAATTACAACGTATTATCATGGACTGGGGAAAATTGATGTTGTTAAAATAAAAAAAGTCAAAAATCCAAAAAAAAGTAGTAAATACAAATAATTCATCCTATGCTGAAAACCACTCTTCATGGTGCCTTGAATAAGTATATTTGTTGAAAACCTGGAACCATGCACCATTTGTAGAGGGCTTAATCATTATCTACCTTTCACCCTAGTTACTTATGCTTCCATCCATCTATCCTCATGTCCTATCCTACCATCCTATCGATCTTATCCTCCCATTTCCATCTTGTCATTTGTCACCCGGTATCTTGTCATTGAGAATTGGACGATCCAAATCCACTATCTAAAATCCTATTTTTTTATCCTTAATCTGAGCTTGTCATTGCCTTTACATCATGTCCCATCTTCGGTCTTGCTTCATCACCTAGGGTCCTTCATCATGTCGGTCCTCATTAGGTCTCATCCTACACTTTCATCCGTCCGATTTAATTAAGGTGTGAGTAGTCGGATTCGTTGTTCATGACATGAAAGGAAGTTATTAATATCCTTATTAGCTGCCAGTTTATGAAAAGTACAATCTACTAGCTGATTTAAATTTGGTCTTGTCAATCCCTCATCATTCATCTATCCAATCTCACCTCTCATCACTAGTTCTTTTTTCAAACTGCATTGCCCCTGCACTTTCACGTAGGAAAGGTCAATCATTTGATCAGCCGCCAAGGCATTTTTCCATCTGGTCTTTGTCTTTTTACAAGATCTCCATTGTCCTCTTTCTGCTTTTAGCCATGGTCAGTTGTCGATCTTTTATTGAACTATGAGGGCTATGTTCTTTCACATAGGCAAGGTTGATCTTTGATCAACCCCCGAGTCCCTAGGTATTTAAGGTGTGTCTTGTTGTCTTGTCATGTTGTCAAGTATGTCCCTATTCAGCTAGTACTTAAAAAAAAAGGTCACTAATATCATGAGGTTCAATCAGTTTCAAATATCCCGCATCATGTTGATCACCTAGTTTAGTCTCCATCTTTGGTCTTAACATGATGCATCCTTCCTAATTATACCTTATCAATCCCATCCACCCATTTGATCCAGTGGCAAAGGACATTTGAGATTTACTGTGATATTTTGATGCTTTTGACATTTTTTTTATCATTTGAGCCTCCTATTATACCTCAACAATGTTACCATGATCCATCATATCATGGTGTGCTTTGACTGGTAAACATAGGGGCATATCTTGATCTTCTTGTCTATTTCTATCTTCTTGGTTGTCCCGCGTAGTACCCACCAAGATCCATGTGGTCTTTTGTTAGGTTGGGGCATCTGTAGTGCTTGTGGGTATCCCAATATCATGGCCCGACCAAAGACCCTATGGTTTTGGGGTGTTGGGATAGCCTTCTTGTTTGTTGCGTTTGTTCCATGCATTAGACACTAATCTTCCTTGGTTCCTCATACCCTAGTGTATCGTGTCTTGTGCTATAGCAAAAATCAATGCTCCTTAAAATGGAAAAATAGCATTAGGATTTCATTTCATAACTCATCCCCTTGCAATGCATTTATTTCCCCATCTTTCTCTAGCCTATAACTAGTGATTGTGGTTGTGCAAACATTCATCTCCCATCTCCTTTTCTCCTCAAGATTCATATGGCTTTGATAGGAGCAGTATCACATCTACCACATCACCCATCATCCCTCATTTTGATAGTGATTATGAGGAAATTACTTGCCACAAGCTAAAGCAACCATGATACACAAATAAAGTAGGCTTATTAATACCTTCCATCACTATGTAAGCCCTTATTTACATGCATGCCCATGCTAATTTAATCCAGATATTAAAGCTTGTAAGGAATTTAATTACTCTCGTCATTCAAGTAGGATTTCATGTAATTTATAATGCCGACAGTACCAAGGTCATCTCTGCGATCAAATCGTCGGTCTATGACATGCAACATGAGCAAAGCAAATAAGATTGATACATAACTATAACAAAAAGAATGGACGTTGATGAGCCCAAAATATGCTCATAATTTGAATGTCATGATGTATTTTTTAATACCCTTACTCTTTTGTTAATGGTTGTTTTAAACTCTTTGATTATAAACTTTTATCTAAAATTGGGTAGTATCCTGTGGCAATGCATTCCTATATTCCTGCAGCTTAATATCTCCATATGTCTATATTCATTGCCTTGTTTGACCTCCCAATTGACTGATATGATGCATGTGGTTTTTGGATAAATGAGATGAATTTAATGTGTGTGATTAATAAATGAGTATCGTGTTATTATATGCATGATTTATTTTGCCTTTGTTTCCATGTGTTTCACAGGTTGTTGAAGTTAGCATGAATGAGTCAATGTGCAATAGATCTCGGTCTTGCAGTGAAGTCCATTTCTAGCACAACATCAAGGAAGTTGTTCCAACGAAGACTCTCTGTCTGGGTCGTTGGGAGGAGATCTAAATGGTCATCAATCTAGGAAGAGTGGAATGGTAGATTCTCTCTGAATCGGTTGAACATATATGCTTTCATTTATGGGAAGTTTGTTCCTCAGAATTAGGAAGCATTTATGTCTGCATCTTTCTCTATTAAGTTAGTTAGTTAGTTTTTTTTCTATAAATAAGTGTTCCTCCTGCGTGAGTGAACAAGTAGAGAAGAGATTAGACTAGATTAGAGACAAGAGAACAGAAGAGAGTATGTTTGATTTATGTTCAAGTTAATATTATAATGATAAACAAATTTTTGGGCTAGTTTTCTTACAAGCAAAACAACCATGTATATGATTCCAAGTTTATAAATAAAAGTTGATAAAGTTTTGAGTTCAATTATTGCATAAATTGGTTGATGCTTGCTAAGGGGGCCCACTTAGTAAGTATCTGTAGTCAGTTGTTTATTTCCTATTGTTTATCAATTAGAATTTCATTCCAGGAAGTTTCAGCGCAAACTCAGTCTTATATTGTTCCTACAACATAAGGAATCCATCTTTGTGTCTGTTCTTGTAGCATAAGACCAGTTCATGGTTTGTTTCTCAGTAATAGTTGTCATGATTTCTGCTTTAATTAAGTTATTCTTAAGTTGAGAAGACTTTGTCTTACGTTCTTGCATCAGAAGTAGAATTCCTTTCACGTATTTATTTCTAGTAAATTGTGGCTAAAATTGGTTCTTAGTGCACATACATTGCCGCTCCATTTCAAGTATACATTCCCTGGTTTGACAAAGTAAATGAACGACCATAAGAAGATGTTAGTCACCTGTTGGAATGTCCAATTCCTAGGATAGGATTTGCCATGACTTTTATATCCTTTTGTGGGAAACAACCATTTTTGGCACTGTTGTCGGGGATGGTGTCAAGCTAAGAACCTGTCATAGTCATTGTTAGTAGTAGTTTAGTGTGCTTATTCAAGAATTTTCAAATCCTTCAATTTTCAGTTAAGTTTGTTTCATGCATAGAAGAAGAGACGCTCTAGGAAGATTCCTCCCAAACCCTTCCTTCACTAATAATGATTTTGAACCAGCTTATAATCTATTTGTGGAAGGAGGAAACCAAGATATCAATCCATTTGCTGAAGACCCACTTGCTGAATTTCCCTTTGACCTAGCTGACGAAGAACCTCAAGAAAATCCATTTTCTTTGATACTTCATCAAGCAGATATGGCACAAAATCTACCTAATCGACCTCCTGCCTTTGAATTCCCTATCATAACCCAACAAGATAATGATAACCTCAAAAATATTCCTTCTTCATTACTTCCCAAGTTATATGGACTAGTTATAGAGGACTCAAACACTTTCCTTTTTGAGTTCGACATCCTCTGTCGAAGCTATGATTACACTACAGATGCTCACAAGCTAACGTTGTTTCCTGCTACTTTGAAGGAGGGTGCTCTTAGATGGTTCATGAGTTTGGGGAGAAATGCTATCGATAGTTGGGTAGTCATGCAAACAAAATTTCTTGAGAAATATAAGGAATATTGTAAGAGTGGTAGTAAGGGTGATGATATATTCCGAATTCAGTAGAAGGAGGACAAAAGCTTGGAAGACTATATCTCAAGGTTTTTGTTTTCCTTGAAAAATAATTCAGACCATACTCTCAATGAAGAATCTCAAAAATTACTTTTTTTGAGGGGAATCAACAATTCCTATATTGATGCTCTGGATCTGATGGGAGGAGGGAATATAACCCAAGTGCCTTGGGATGATATTAAGTCCATATGTCACAACTATTCTTGAGAAAATGTCAAGAAGGGAAGAGGTCATCAGGCCATAGTGGGAAAGTCTTCTACTAATGGAGTTTCACAGATGGAGATTTCAAATTTGTTGTCTGATTTCAAGCAAGATATCATAAAAATTATGGCTGCACAATTGGATACTATGTAAGCTCGAAAGAAACATGAGGAAGCTGAAGAAATCTTGGCTGAGTTCTATCCACATTGCCGATAGAAGAAGCGTGACTGCAAATGTAAGATGGTGGCTAACTTGGAGGCTAAAAAATTACCTACTGACTTTAAGGCAGTAGAAGGTGATGATGACCAAGTATTCTATGTTGCACAAAGGCGCCCATGGGCTCAAAGACAAGTTATGCCTCAAGATCCTTTGACTTTTGGTAATCCTTACTCTAATTATAATAACCAATGGCAACCTACATATGGCCCATCACCACCATGGAATACCTCTCAACCACAATGGCCTAACTATCAAATTCTTCAATGGAAATCTCCTCAAGGAGGTTGGCAACAGCCACAAGGACAATGGAATCCACCCCAAGGTAACTAGCAGCAAAATTATCAATGGAGAGGTTCTCAATAATGGTGGAGCCAATCCCCTAGCTTTTTGCAGCTTTAGCAACCACAACCTCCGGCCCTCATGCCACCTCCTGCGGCACCTGCAGAAAATATTAGCCCTCCAAAACAAACGCCTATGCTTGCTCAAACATGGCCAAATCCTAATAATAAACAACAGCAACAACATCCTATGTATTTTGCAGAAGCCAATCAGTATCCAACCTATGCCCTAAATATTAATGATATCCATCAGAGCTCTGGAACCACTCTACCTGCTCCATAGCTACCAATAATTATTGAGATTCCAGACCCTGCCTCTGAACAACTGACTAGTCCTGTAGAACATATACCTATATCAGATACTGTCTCTAAGGATCCTATCCTGCAACATCAAACCAAACCACTTTTTCCTTAGAGATTGCAAGTTAGTACACCCAAGTCTATGGAAGAGCCTGTCTTTGATATTTTGGATCAGCTAAAAAATTTACACATTCAAATCCCTCTCTTTCAAACCATTAAAGATGTTCCAATCTATGGGAAAGCCATTAAGGAGGCTTGTTTGAAGAAACCTAGAAGGAAGAAAAAGGATCCCCAAAGTATCCATGTTCTAGGACATTTGGCATATATTATGTTAGGGAAGGTAGTCATGCCAAAATATGGTGACCCTGGGAGTCCTGTGGTACAAATAAATATTAATGGTCAAATAGTAAAGAATTTTTTGGTTGACCTTGGTGTAGCCATTAATGTGATGACCAAGCATACTATGGATTATTTGAATATCCTAACCATTAGGTCTACACCTACCATCCTACAACTTGCTGATAGTTCCACAGTAACACCTGATGGCATGGTAGAAGATATAATTATCAACCTTGAGTCTTGGGAATACCCAACATATTTCACCATATTTTCCACTAAAGCAACTTTGGGAGGATATCATATCATCCTAGGTAGACCATGGTTAGCCACAACTGATGCTTTTATAGGATTTCGTTTAGGAGACATGACAATTTTTGATGGTCAATCAAAAAAAAAATTGGCTTTATACCCACCTGCCCAGCCTCAGCCAGACTTGTCTCATCCAATTTGGCCAGATTTAGGTGAGGAAACTGAAGAAGTCAGTTCATTGGCTCACTTAATGATGCTGCAAACTAATCCATTTTCCCAACTTTAGAGTGAGGATGACCTGCTTTTACAAATTTTGTAGTCCAACTCTGATATGAGTAGCCCATCTATTTTAAATAACTGTCTTCATCAGTGCTTCCCGCAACAACTAAATCTTAAGAGCCTGTCATTTAAAATTCATGCAGTCTATCAACATTTACTTCCACAAGAAGTACAAAAACCACCTTTATCAATAGAATCCATGAATGATCTTACCAAGCAAATTGAGTTGTCTCCAGGCCACTGTCTGAATATCAATAATAAGCTGCCTCTATCTCAACAAACTGCCCTAGTCATAATACTACAAGATCAACACAAATATTTTGCATGGGACTATGGGGATATGAAGGGAATAGATCCCCAACTCTATACCCATAGGATCTACATTAAGGAAGATTGTTCACTTGTTAGGCAGCCTCAAAGAAGGATAAACCCAACACTCAGGGAAATAGTTAAAAATGAGCTCCAAAAATTGCTTGATGTTGGTTTTATCTACCCCATTTCAGACAATCAATGGGTATCTCCATTAGTGATCATTCCTAAAAAAGGTGGAAAATGGAGAGTTTGTGTAGACCACAAAGAGCTGAACACAACAACTAAAAAGGATCACTTTCCACTCCCATTTTTTGATCAAGTACTAGAATCATTGTCTAAAAAAAAGTATTTCTCGTTTTTGGATGGATACAATGGGTATAATCAAATTAAAATTGCCCCTAGGGATCAAGACAAAAAATTTTTTACCTATCCATGGGGGACTTTTTCTTACTCTATCCTACCTTTTGGCCTATGTAATGCACCTGCAACATTTCAAAGGCCAGTAATTAGTATTTTTGCTGGCATTTCTCATGATTCTATGGAGGTCTACATGGATGAATTCACCACTTATGGAGTTACTTATGAAGAAGCATTAGAAAATTTGAAGAAAGTGTTGAAAATATGCCAGGAGCACAATTTGTCTTTAAATAGTGAGAAGTGTTTTATGATGATGCAAGAAGGAATTGTTTTGGGCCATCATATCTCTCCAGCATGAATTCAAGTTGATCTTGCAAAAATAGAAGTCATTCTAACTTTTCAAACACCTATGAAACAAAAGGATGTTAAAGCTTCTTAGGACATGCTGGATATTATAGAAGATTTATTAAAGATTTCAGCAAAATAACCAGTACCTTATATGCCTTACTGACTAAGGATTGTGAATTTAACTGGACTGAGGCATGTGACAAATCTTTCATGCAGCTTAAGAACTTACTTACTAAAGCACCTGATCTTTAAGGACCCAAGTGGATTCTACCCTTTCATATACACACAAATGCTTCTGATTATGCCATAGGGGCAGTGTTAGGAAAAAAAGAGAATTCCATAGAACATGCTATATATTTCATTAGCAAAAACCTTTAAGGTCCAAAATTAAACTATACTATCATAGAGAAAGAATTGCTAGCAGTTGTGTATGCTCTAAAAAAGTTTCGGCATTATGTCACTGGTTACCAAATATTTGTTCATACAGATCATGCAACAATAAGGCACCTCATGAATAAGCCTGCCATATCTGGTAGATTAGCAAGGTGGCTACTATTGTTGCAGGAATTTGATATCATAGTTATTGATAAGCCAGGCAGGGCAAATGTGGTGGCTGACTTCTTGTCAAGACTTCAAACAACTACACCTGCAACCTCTGAGATAATTGATGATAGCTTTCTTGATGAACATATTTTTTATATTACAGCTCAAACTCCATGGTATGTCGATATTGCAAATTATTTAGCAGCCAACAAAATTACGGCTCACTTCTCACCAAAGGACAAGAAGTTGTTGATTGAGAAAAGTTTTAACTCTTCATGAATTGCAGACTATTTTTTTTACACAGGACCTGACCAAGTAGTGCGAAGGTGTGTTAGAGAAGATGAGACCTATGAAATTTTTGATGCTTGTCATGATGAGCCATGTGGTGGGAACTTTGCATCCAAGATAACATAAATGAAAGTGCTTAACATAGGGTACTATTGGCCCATTCTACACAAGGATGTTGTAGCCTACACCAGAAAATGTGACAAATGTATAAGAATGGGAGACCAACAAGGTCTGATGAAATGCCCCTATATCCACAAGTGGTAGTTAGCCCCTTTGATAAGTGGGGAATGGATTTTTTTGGGCCTATTGATCCTCCATCCAATGGGAAATCCTACATTTTTGTTTGCACTAATTATGTAACCAAGTGGGTGGAAGTGAAAGCAATGACACATGCCCGTGACAATAAAGATTTTGAATTCCTTTATGAGCAGATTTTTACTTGGTTTGGAGTCCCAAGAGATCTTGTTACTGATCAAGGAGCTTAGTTTACATCAAACTTGATCATTGCATTGATGAATGATTACAAGATCAGGCACAAAAAGTCAAGCCCATATCACCCTCAAGCCAATGGTCAGGCAAAGGTTAGTAACAGAGAATTGGAGGCAATCCTTACAAAAACAGTACAGTTACACAAGAAGGATTGGAGCAGTCATCTTCCAGAAGCAGTCTAGGCCTATAGGACAACATGGAAAACAACTACAGGGTTTACCCCTTTTGAGTTACTTTATGGAAAAACTGCCATGTTGCCAATAAAGTTTGAGCATAAGACCTTAAGGACTACTCTTCAGCTTAACATTGATATTTCATAATCCCAAAAGGAACGTCTCCTACAGCTGAATGAATTGGATGAGATAAGGAAAGCTGCCTTGTAGCACACTGAAGCTATCCAACAACAAAGGAAGAAATGGCATGACCAAAATATCAGAACTAAGCATTTCTCTGATGGTGATTGAGTGCTACTCTATGACTCCAAGTATAAATAAAATCAAGGTAAACTTACAAAAAGATGGCTTGGTCTGTATGAAATAGAAAATTTATTTGATAATGGTTCAGTTCAGTTTGCTACAATAGATCCTATCCACTTCAAACTACTGATTAATGGACACCGTCTTCGGTTGTATCATAAGCCTGCATCCAAAGAACAATTTATGAAGCAGTTTGTTTCAGATGCAACCACTGATCTTCATGCAGTGAAAGGCTTCAATCTTCTTCCTACGACATCTCTTTAAAAACTATGTTGTACGTCCATAATAAAGGTTTTCTTTTTACGAAAACCAATTTCTCCATCACCATCTATCACCATCATTCATTCCATCTTTTTTTTCTACGTCACCCATCCTGCCGTACCACCTCCATTTATGATTTCTTTTCTAAGCAATCATTTTAGGCTGTGCTATGATATCTCCCAATAGTCGCGAGCATTTAATACAAGGTATGTGATATACTTTTTATTTGTCACATCATTCATTTATTTCATTTGTTCATTTAATACAAGTGTCTATCACTCATTACTACTCGTTCTTCACCTATCCTTTTGCACATGTGTGGAAACATGCCAAATATTAAGTAGGGGGCGGGGATAATTTGTTTTCAAACTTTTTATTTTTTCCAATGCCACATCTATTAAAGACAATTTTTAATTGTACTTGCCAAGAATGAATGCGTGCTTTTTCCCTGATCAACAAGTTAACTGCTTAATTAAGTAGTTTCTAAAAATCATTGCATGCAATTGTCTTTTATATCATTCTTGGAAAGAAAAGAAAGGTAACAATCTGAAAAGAAAGAAACAGAGTGGAGATAAAGTGTTTTTCAAATTCTTAGAAGAGGTTGAGTTTTAGGGATTTTAGCAGAGACAATTTTTTAATATGGGTGGTCAGCTAGTAAGACATGAGCTAACAACTCATGAGGCCTTAACGCAAGATCCTCAGGTGGTTTAGGCATTCAGTATTTGTGGATGGCTGAATTATTTTCTAAGGATAGATTCCTTCAATGAGGAAGCTGCAGGTGAATTTTTGAGAACTCTTTCAGAGGGAGAGGCTACAGTATGGGGTTTAATAGTAGTCGTGATAGAGGAATGAATTTCCAAAGTGGCTGGGCTTCCTGTAGTAGGAGAAAACTTCCCTTCAGGAAGGAACGTTGTCTCTTCTAGGGCAGAATTCACATTGCCAATGGATGGACCCTTAGAGGTTTCAAAGAAAGGATGCAAACGAGTTTCACTGCCTTATCCATATTCATAATATGCCTCCTTCATAATCAGGTATTTGACTTGTGAAGGACATTTTTCTTATTTGAATTCTTACCATTTTAAATTTTTATGTCATATGAGGCATGGGTTAGCTGTCAATGTCCCAAATTTCTTGTTAGATATTTTGGAACGTATTGCCCATGAAACCTAGAAGGGTAAAGACAATTCCATCACCCATCATGCCCTTATTAAATTATTGATCGAGCATTCCCTGAGGGATGTATCACCCCTTTCTTGGCAAGAATTTGCTGCCCAGAAAGGACTGCAACCTTCAAAACCTCCTAGAGCACTCCCTGCGCAGCCCAAGAAAAAGAAAAAGAGAGTAGAATCTATGAGTAGGGAAGCAGAGCAAGAATCATTTGCTCCTACAACACCTATTCCTGCAGCCTCCACACTTGAGCCCTCTACCCAAATAAAAACTAGGTCTGCCATAAGAAAAGAAAAGGGGAAAACAAAAGTAAGAGAATCATCTAGGGCTGAGCAAACCCCAAAAGCAAGCCTTGAAACAAGAAAGTGAAAATGTCCTACCCCTCTTTTCCCTGCAGCTACACCTATTACCACCACAATTTCATCATCTTCCTCTCTGGTTAAGTCTGAATCCCTTAGACAAGTTAGAAAAAGGAAAGTTGCAAGAGAACCTCCTACGTCTGCTACATTGCCTAAAAGAGCTTCAACAAGGAAACAGAGTAAAACTACCTCAACCCCCATCCAACCAAAATTTATAGTGATTTCAAAGGATTCTGAGGAGCTTAGTCATGAGGATTCTCAGAGTGTATCTGAGAATGTTCCACACAGTTCCTCTGTTGTTCCTAAAGAATTGCAAACTGAAATAGAGGAAGTTGAGGAAGTACAAAATGGTTGTAGTGATAAAAAGAGGATGCCAAGTCTTAATGATTTGGCTGAGGTAGTTGAGATAATTTCAGGAGAAGCACAATCTCCTCCTGAGCAGCAAGAAGAAGAACCTGAACAAACTAAAATATTCAATGAAAGACCATTGCCCTCAGAACCTTGTCGTGCATTGGTTGTGTATACAAGAACATTACTGACTGAGTATTTAGAATATCTTAAAATTGTTTAGAGGCCTGTTACACTTCAAAATTTGAGTTTCTGCCATCTGGCTAAATCTGAAATGCAACAAAGTTTGTGGGAAGAGGAGAAGAAGAAATTAAAGAAAGAAATTGAAAACCAAAGACAGGAAATAAAGGAGAAAATGAATGAAATGATGAAAGTAGCTGGACAAATTATGGAATGTAGACCACCACCTAGGGTGTATGCAATTTTTGTGGTTCCAATTAATGAGAATTTCCAAAAATTTGGACCTTGACATTCATTCTGCTAAAGAGTTTTATCATGCCTATCAGACAACACCCAATTGGTTAAGAAATTATTTGTGTATTTTATTTGCATGGTTTGTTAATACCTTTTGAAACAGAGTGGAATCCGCTTGTTTACACTGGTGACATTCATTTGAGGTCACTTATGTCTTGGATGGCTAATGAGATTAATTATGGGAAGCAATTAGAGGATTATGAAGAAGCTGAAAGGAAAGAACCAATTCCTCTATGACCATAAAGATCAGATCCTCAAATAGTTCTAAGAACTTGGTTCACTATTGCATATGGATTCTATGATCCTGTAGCAAGAATAAAAATATTTGATCTCAGAAAGCAGGTATATGATGAGTTTAAAGGCCAACCATATTTGTTTTGGAAGCTTTCATCTTCCAGAATCAAAACAAGATGGGAGAAACTGATGGTTGGTCTGAGAAAATCTGAGCCACATAGCCCTCTGAATTTTAGAGCAGCCATCAGAAAATCAGAAACGTATATACAGCTGGGTCTCCAGGAAAGATTTGAATTATGTTTGCCATTGACATTTCGACCTCCTATTTTGATGTGGCCCGTGTACCATTTTTTGGCTACAAATTTTAATGAAGACACAAAAGCTCGTAGATATGAAAGATGGCAGAATTATAGAGGCTTCTACTACAAGTTTGGAACTTCAATGCAAGGCCATGCTACTCCAACCAATTTCAAGGAAACAACCAAGAAGATTAATGCTCAAGGACTAGCATTAGCATAAGTAGGGGGGAAATGATGAGCCCAAAATATGCTCATAATTTGAATTTTATGATGTATTTTTAAATACCCTTACTCTTTTGTTAATGGTTGTTTTAAACTCTTTGATTATAAAATTTTATCTAAAATCGTGTAGTATCTTGTGGCAACGCATTCCTATATTCCTACAGCTTAATATCTCTGTATGTCTATATTTAGTGCCCTGTTTGACCTCCCAATTGACTGATATGATGCATGTGGTTTTTGGATAAATGAGATGAATTTAATGTGTGTGATTAATAAATGAGTATCCTATTATTATATGCATGCTTTCTTTTGCCTCTATCGCCATGTGTTTCACAGGTTGTTGAAGTTAGCATGAATGATTCAATGCATAGTAGATCTCGGTCTTGCAGTGAAGTCCATTTTGAGCATGACATCAAGGAAATTGTTCCAACGAAGACTCTTTGTCTAGGTCGTTGGGAGAAAATCTAAATGTTCATCAATCTAGGAAGAGTGGAATGGTAGATTCTCTCTGAATCGGTTGAACATATATGCTTTCATTTATGGGAAGTTTGTTCCTCAGAATTAGGAAGCATTTATGTCTGCATCTTTCTCTGTTAAGTTAGTTAGTTAGTTGCTTTTCTATAAATAAGTGTTCCTCCTACGTGAGTGAACAAGTAGAGAAGAGATTAGATTAGATTAGAGACAAGAGAACAGAAGAGAGTATGTTCGATTTATGTTCGAGTTAATATTATAATGATAAAAAAAATTGGGTTAGTTTTCTTACAAGCATAACAACCATGTATATGATTCCGAGTTTATAAATAAAAGTTGATAAATTTTTGAGTTCAATTCTTGCATAAATTGGTTGATGCTTGATAAGGGGGCCCACTTAGTAAGTATCTATAGTCAGCTGTTTATTTCTTGTTGTTTATCAATTAGAATTTCATTCTAGGAAGTATCAGGGAAAACTCAGTCTTATATTGTTCCTACAGCATAAGGAATCCATCCCTGTGTCTATTCCTGCAACATAAGACCAGTTCATGGTTTGTTTCTTAGTAATAGTTGTCACAATTTATGCTTTAATTAAGTTATGCTTAAGTTGAGAATACTTTGCCTTACGTTCGTGCATCTGAATTATAATTCCTTTCATACATTTATTTCTAGTAAATTGTGGCTAAAATTGGTTCTTAGTGCACATACAGTGCCGCTTCATTTCAAGTATGCTTTCCCTGGTTTGACAAAGTAAATGAACAACCATAAGAATATGTTAGTCACCTGCTGGAATGTCCAATTCCCAGGTTAGAATTAATGTAATATTAAATGCAAAGAGTAAAATTTCATCCCAAACAACGTCAATTTCATCTCATCTTGCATCTTAAATTCATTCATTTTATTTCATCTCATTTTGCATTATTATCATATGCATTTTAAGTTTCTTAGATTGACATAGATTTTTTATTCTCAGCATCTCAAGTTACATTCATTTCATTACATATTAGTCCACTGCATTGCATACATTACATTATATCATACCCATCTCATTCATCCATAACATTAGTACATATGGATACATACATTATCCAATCCATTGCATTGTCATAACATACATCCAATCATAATCATATGAAAAAAATATCAATCACATTTGTTGAATCAATCACAAGGATTTCTAAACATATCCATTGCAGACATAATTTTTATGTCTCCATGCATACATCACCCCCTACATCACAAATCATTAGAAACTTAATCATAGCATATAAATCATCACATTCTGCATTACAAAGTATTAGGCATAATTCATTTCATCCATATCATCCAGATAAGCATATCACATAAATCATCATAGATGAATACATATATTATAAGCATTTTCATATCTCGTAATAAACCATGTCCATATACAGATACATAAATAAGCACCCATCACATCATTAAAATATAGTGTAAATAAGGGCTATCACATAGTATATAAATGTCAAAATATCAAGTCCATAAAAAATTCCATGATAAATTTCATCATAAATCATAAATACATGTCCATCCATAATCATTGAATAAAATAAAGGTACAAAGTGCTACCCAAATATATGGACCATATCAATAAATAGAATGATGCATGTCTGGTCTACACTATGGAACTTGTGGCCTCTGTCCCTATCCCCTGTCTATACACCCTACACCTATCAAAAATCAGAATCTTGTCACCCCTATCCTCTCTATCATGTTCTGGCTCCATCTAATCTCTACGAGAAGTCTGGAATTGATCCTCTACGTGGGGGAGTCTCTCGATAATTTTTGTACCCTCATTTGTGTGTCCCTCCTGAATGTGATGGTGTTGGCATTTGTGGTACCACTCAGATGTACGGAGGTACACAGTGTGTGGGATCTATCACCTCTTTGAAGTAAGCCACCATGTAGTAGTTGGCCTCTCTCATGTAATCATCCCTCTTTGTTTCTTGTACCCTCATTGTATCTCACTCTACCCTGTACTTGTCTCATAACCCAACCAAGTATCTCCTCTCTTGATCCCATGCATCCTATGCCATCCTCAACTGGCCTATCTATGCATACATCCATGACATCTCCTGCGTTGCTGCATTCCTCTCCCCTTGCAAGGCCTCCACCTGTGCCTTTGCTACCTCTTCTCTCTCTAATATGGCCCCTGTGTCCGCCATCACTACCTCTACATAGTCTGTACTATCTTGGAGCTCATCTCTCTCCCTCCTCATCTCATCTCTCTCCCTCCTCAGCTCATCCATCTTCCACTGCACCTCATCCCTCTCCCTCTACATGGAATTCCTCTCATCTGAAATCCTCGATGCCTCATTTGTGAGGGCCGCATAACCTCTATTTTCCATCCTCTCTACCTCCTATAGCCTCTCTACCTCTATCTAAACTTTGTCCCTATCTACCTCTAACTCCCTAAGCCTATGCTCTATAATCTCGAGTCTTGCAAGAGCTCCTTTTAGTAGTACTGCCAGCTCCTCAAGTGGTGGTCGTACATACGGTACTATCACAAGTCCCACATCCTCCATCTCTACATCCTCCCTGGCTGTCCTCCACTATCGACCTCCTCTCCTACCCCTCCATCGCTGCCCTACTAGCCTCCTCTCATCTTTTGAACCATAGATTAGTGCCCCTACAATCGAGTACACCATCATGATCCACCTTGGACTATGCTTTGTCAACCATGTAGAGTACCACATTGTCATCCTTGCATCTGCCACCCCTACTCTCCTCGGATACGACACAATCTGTACATCCTCCCACATCTACCTTGGAAAGTTTGTCATGATTGGATCCCCCCATAACTTCTCTCGGCTAATCCCATGAAATATCTAAGGCCCTAGCGAGATATCCTATTGTACCCTAAACTATCTTGTCACTTTGTTTGGTTTGTGGATCTTGACGATGTGCGAGTCTCTCCTAATCAGGTAACACACTGTGAAGAAATATCCCTTATGCCTCCTCTCATCCCCTCTTCACTCGGTGAACCATCACTGCTGATAGGGTCTCCATATGATCTGACCCCCCTATAGATCATCCAATATCCTCCTTCATCCCTCCAAATCACTCACATCTAGGTAGTGCAGGTGCCATCCATACTTTCTCCCCATACTAGTATGATATTGGTAGTGTCTCATCCTATGCCCCCACTATCAAAATCCGTGGCCTCCACACTAATGTGCTCCCAGGCCCATACCTAGAGCAAGGTCATGTGTGTGATGCTGAGGGCCCTACTGTAGCAAACCATGTGCATGTCTTGATACAATTGCGCTAGTATGCATGCTCCCCATGGAAAATCCCCCTTTCTCCTCTCCATAATGTGTCTGACAACCTCAATGATCTTGAGGTTACAAAATTTCCCACTCCTATCTAGTAATAGGATCCCACTAATCAGGCCACATAGGTATAAGGGTAGTGCAAGAACCTCCAATCCCAAGCATCCATCCACATCTAACTCTCCCCTTGGATAGGGAGATCTACTCGTCCAAAGACCGCTTCTAGGCTCCTATCTCGCTCTCCTCCCTGGCTCTGTGTCTAGCTAACCAAGTGCCCTCTGATGGGTAGCCATAGTATCCTCCACACATCCTCCAACATTACGGTCATCTCCCCTATTGGGAGATGGAATGTAGAGGTCTCTCAACTCCACCTCTCCATCAGTGTTGTCAATAGTGCTCAATGTGCTATGATCTTGAGGTATCCCAACAAATGTAATAATCCCACCTGTGCCAATGTTGCATGGTCTTGGGCATTCATCGCCCTAGTGGTCACCTCTAGTACCACTAAATTCCTATCTTGAGTCCTCAACGTCTCGATGTTCTATGTCCACATAGAACATTATGTCAGTCTTTCATTAATTTTACCTCTTTTTCTATCATTTTTTCCCCTGCCCATGGTTTTTAGCAAATTCGCCCTTGTTCCAGTCTTTCTTTACAACTTCACCTATTTGTTAGGTGAATTCGCCCTATTTCTCATCTGTCCTAGACTTCACCTATTTATTAGGAAAATTCACCCCCTCTTTTCTTCAATCCATGAATTTGCCCATTTACATAGCAAATTCAACCCTTTGTTTTCCAGCCAACAAATTCACTTTTTTTTGCCGAATTTGCCCTTTTTTTCTTAGCCCGCAAATTCACCTATTTTTTTGGTGAATTCACCCTTTTGTCACTCTCCAGTGAATTCACCCTTTTCCCGCTCTCCAATGAATTCACCTCTTTTCTTGGCTAATTCTCCGTTTTTCTTGGTTGTGCCCAAATTCACCTATTTTATAGGTGAATTCGCCTCTTCCCCCCCTAAATTAGCCAATTTTCCTCTTGTTTAGGTGAATTCACGTCTTATTTAGGTGAATTTTCCTTTGGGTCTTTTTCTCCTTTGTTAGGCGAGTTTACCTTATTCCTCAGCAAAATTGAATTCACCCTTGCTCATCTGGGGTGAGTTCAAAATCTCCCCTTCCTCAAGCAAATTCACCCCTACATGGGGCAAACTCGCCTCTTTCCTAGTCGCCTTCTTCGATAGGAAAATTCACCATACATATGGGTGAATTTTCTGGCCATTGTGAGTCCATACGCTCATCATCCTCAAAAATTGAAATTAAAATACATAAGAAATTGAACAAATACAACTAAAATCACAAAGTTGGGTTTTGAAATCTACCTAGTCAGGTAGTGCATGCTCGTGGTAGAACTCACACACCTCCTTGCCTCAATGGATGACCTCATCATCCATGAATCCCTCATCCTTGCTTGACCCATTAGCCATCCTTGTCACTCTCTTTCTCTCTCTCTCTCTTGCTGAGTCAATTGCCAAGTGTGAAAATGGTAAATAGTAATTTTGAAATTCACTTTATAATTTCTAACTTTTACACCTTTTTAACCTTTTAAATTTTGGGTTATTTTTAACGTTTATTTAACGTCTTTTTATTTCCTCCATCCCTTTTCTTCTACAGGTCACTATTTGCACCCCATTTGTCTATTTTCCTTCGTTCAAAAGCCATTCTTCATGTTTTTTGCACTCTATCATGTGGTACCCTCCATTTCTCCATATCGAGAAGTCACTTGAGGCCCCTTTTTCTTCCCCATCTGCCCTCTTGAGGGGGCATACCTTGTCATTTTTCTCTATTCCTCTATCCTCTCCTCTTTCTTGCGACATCGGGGCATCTCCTTTCATTTTATATGATTAGACAACCTACACCACTTTTCCCATGCTGGGGTATCACCTTTTTAGTCTGTTCTATTGAGTCGTCTATATTTTATTTTTCTTTGAAACACTATTATTCTAACAATATTTTGAAGAGGGGAAAAATGTAGACATCGAAATTGGACCACCCCCATATGGTAAAATTCCTTCCCTTTTATTCTTCTATCCCGCATCCCTCATCTACATTAATTAAATAATTTATTATTTAATTAATATTCCTCTTTCTCTAAGGTCCCTAATGTATTTAATTAAACTTGATTGAATACTTTATCCTTTATCCCCTTTTCTTCTCTAAATTAAATAAATATTCTGATTTGTTTAATTTAATCATTTTGTCCTTATGAATTTAAATTAATTTTTAAATTCAATATTTCTCTCTCCTTGTCCCATCCTTCGTAATTCTCCTCTAATCCAAGTTAATTTAATTAACCTGTGATTAGGATGTGAGCACCCCTTAATCATGATTAGTGTCACATCCTCCATAACCCTTCAGTTGCTCTTAATATGTCATTAATTCATCTAATCTCTTGCTTGCACAACCTAATCACTTAATTAGGTCAACCTAATTGCTATGAAATTTATGGCATGCCTCCAAGTAAACCTTATATTAATTTCTTTCTCCTTTTGGAGAAGGCAACCTCTTCCCCATTTGAATTTTAAATTCACATTTATTCCCCCCTAGGCCTTTTAAGGATTTTTTAATTCCTTAAATGTCTTATCACCCATATGTGGACAAGGACCTCCTTTATGAGGAGATCTTGTCCCACTCCCAAGGTACTATGTAGTACCTCCACCTCATCTCCCCTTTTGACACCTCACTCTCTACATGGAAATATGTGAGGGCCTATGAGTTCTCAATCCATTTTGGCCCTTGATCTTGTCCATGGTGGCTTCATCTTGACCCTCCATGGTTTAGTGGCACTTCCCCTAAAATTAGGGGAATTTTCGCTCATTTGCATTAATTTAATCACTCACTCACTCAATCACAAACACAACCAAGCAATCAATCCTTTAAGAATTCAAGCATCAAAAAACACCATTGTTGCAACACCCTTTGGATCCATATTGTGCATCCATTACAATACCCAATTTTATAATTGCATTCCACACCATCTCATGATCATTTAGAACTAGGTTTTATGCTATTTTCCATAAAAAGGAGCACACAAATCAAATGCTCAACATGGCCAACCAACTCATTAACTTGGAAAACCTTGTAAAAATATTTTCTTTGTCTTTTGTTTTGTTCAAGTTCAATTGGGCTAATCGTTGAGGTTTTGTTTGTGTTTTTCCTTGTTTGCATTTCCTTTCATTTTGTAGTTTTTGACTAGGGAAATTCACCCGCACAAGACACCAACAAGAACACACATTTAAATAAGGAGGAAAAACAAGGTACAAGCATACACTTCCAAACACATAGAGAAGAAACAAAAACAAAAAAACAAAAGGGCTGGATGAAGCCTTGACCATTTGTCTCGCACGATGTAGAATAGATCTAAGCTATTTTTCAAAAAATATTTACAAGTGGAAAGCGATTTCAACTACGCAAACCAATGAAAACTCACAAGGGCTAGTGGAACCTCAAGCCACCCACTAGGTGATCCCCCAGCGAGACACATATGCACATGGTCAGTATGCGCTCATGCAGACAAGCAAGTGGCTATGGAAAATTCACGCCTAACTTCGGCTCCCATACATGTAAAACCATACCAAAGCTATACGTCCTGATAAATTTTATAAGATGACACACAAAAATGAACTTCAAGCTCCATGAGGCAAGCAAAGCTTCATATTCTTGAAACTCGTGAACAAACAAGATGGCTCCATACACAAAAAAATTGTGTTATACCCGGTGTCCATATAATTGAAAAATACAAAAAAATAGTGTAAGGTATGTTCAAAGAAGTCTTTCTTATTTCATGTAGTGTCTTAACGTAGGGAAAACTATGACTAATGTCTCCAAGAGAGGACCAATCGAAGAATAGAAGATTCACAACTTAGGGGATGCAATGTGTTGCATCAAGCCACTAAGAGGAATATAATATGCTAAAAGAGATCATGCTCTTGAAGGACATCACACCCAATGTCACCACAAAGAGAAAGATGCATTGCATGAAGTAATAATAATACACAATGAAACATGAGATGCAAAAGAATAATGCCAATGTATGCCACAACTTTAAAGAAATTTCTAAACACCATGCTATGAGCAATTACTTTAAAGTATCAAATGATAAATTCTACCAATAAAGAGGACATGAGAGCTTATTTGGAAATCCCTATGCCAAGTAATATATTTCCTAATGAAGCTACATCATGAAATTGGGTTTCCCCCACAATGAAATCCCAAAATCACATAAGGGATCCATGGATTTGGGGTCACTATGTATTTCCTACAATGTTTTTATAGAGCTCGAAACTGTCATCATTCCCCAAACACTAATAGAATAGGAAGAATTTTGCAAAGAGAATGAAAAAAAAGAAAAGAGCCTTTGGGTCAACATGGAAGAGACATAAATGTCTCGATGCCTTGCATCATCCCCAAAAGGAAAAAAAATGAAAAATGAAAAAGGTAAATTTTTACGACATAGAGAAGAATATAGATACAAATAGAGGAATGTCAGAAAGAGAGATGTACACCAAAAATAACAATATGGGGGATCACATTACACACATGTAATCACACACAACATAAAATAGAAAATAAAGGCAAGAATAGTAAGGCACATGCAAGTCAACCTCTAACAGGTCATCCACATCCCAATCTTGTTGATCATATATAGAAGGCAGGCACCTACCCAAAGGGAGATCGACAAATGAGTTACTAGGACAAGGCTATCCAATTCTTTCCTTCACTCCGTGTAAGACAAGAATGAGCCGAGATAGGCGATAAGAAAGAGCTCATTGCATTTTGAAATGATTTGTATCAAATGTAAAGCATGTAATAGTGAGACTTTTGTGATCCTACAATTATTACATGGCAAGGTGTGGAAGGAAATGCTTTAAGGGATTATTTTTATGATATCAAACTTTTTAAATAGTTGTTTTAAAGCATGACACTCATCAATACTATGTCAAGAAATTCTATGATATCGACAATGTGATGTGTTTGTGTTCTTAGGATTTGGAAATTGGTTTTCTTGCATGGGTGGTAATGTAATAAGTCCTTAGCTTAGAATTATATGTAAAGTTATTCCAAACCGTTAGGTTCACTAAAATGAAACATAGAAAATTGCCACTCTATGTTTTAGGAGATAGAACCACCAGTTTCACACAAGTTTCATTCAAGGATACCTTAGAGATCTTAATCAAGGGATGAAATGAGGGAAATATATTTGCAATAAGGTGTCCAAGGGTATGATTAAAGGTAAAAATGGGGTTCACCACCAAGAAAAGGCTTGGAAGACAAGTAACATACAAAACCTAGTGATATGACCTAGAAATTGAGCTCAAATCAGAATAAAAAATTGAGAAGTATAGAGGTGTACCTGGAAAAATGAAGAAGATTGAAACAAGGTCTGAAATCTTAGAAATCTAAATTTTAATGCAAACTAGGACTCATAGGCCAGTAGGAGTGATTAAGTCCCAGATTAGGGTTTTTGATAGAAACTAGAATTTAGAACTAGCAAATCAGGATCTGCTAGAAACATTGTTTGAAATCAAGTATACTGGGACTCATACGCCACAAGTGGTGATTTAGTCCCAATATTGGGGTTGATCTAAGACTCTGATATCTTCTAATGTTCTCCCATAACTTCTCTCTTTCCAAATCTTCTATCAAATCTTTGAGTCTGAAACACTGAATTGCAACCTATAGATGCCTTTTCGTGATCTTGCAAGTAAGGTGACAACTTTGGCAACTTAACAAATTTTATTTAATCTTTCTCTTCAATGGGTCTTCAACCTAGATCTGTAAATCACACATCAAAGAGGGAAAAATGTTGTTTTGTTAGTAGATACGGGTTTTCCTTGGTCAAGCCCCATTTTTGTAATCAAACTTTAAAATGAATAGAAATAGGATGACGAAATGATGAATGAACAAATAAGCTATGTTGCAACTCACAAAACCCTTGGAATAAAGGCTAAAATCTTGTAAGTAATGGCTACCATGAATACAATTCTTGACTCTTGATTGAATGTTATGGATCTTGACTCGAATGCTTTCTTGAGTCATACAAACCTACATCACCAATGTAAGCTCAAAGGAAAACATGATGCATGATGACTTTGACATGATGCTTGAATCTTGAAAGTAGCTCTAAAATGATTGATGATCATCTCTTGAATGCTCTTGAATTTCTAGAACGCTTTAATTCTTAGATCACAATTGCTCATGAAAATTGCTAGGAGAAATTATGTTAAATAACTTTGTATTTATACTTGTTTATGTCAAATTTCCCAAAATTACAACTCTACAAGCCGACATTAGATCTAGGAGAATAAAATTCCACCAAGAATTGAATTCAAAATTAGGTCCAAGATAAGCGAGAATCATACACTAGTTGGGGTGCATATGAGTCCTAGTAGGCTAATCCTGGGACACAAATTTCAAGAAATATTATGTTTAATGCCAAATTTAGATCCAAGCCCTGAAACTTAGGTGGGATCCATACACCCAAGGAGGCATATGAGTCCCAAATCACTAAATCTTGGTCATACAATCCAAAATCATTAAATTATGATTGGTCATTTGATATATGTTGGGATTATCCTTAGAAAGATGCATTAAATAATGCTTGTGGATGCAAAATAGGACCAAATAAGGCATAAAGAAGCCCAATTTTAGTAGGGGGGGCACAAACAAGTGTGAAGCTGTAAACGGATACATTTTCCTACACTAAAAATAGTATTACTATTCAATTATTCAATTTACATATATCATTACTATTTATAATAATAATATCATTCCTTTCAATAATATAATCTTATGACTCACTCCATCCAAATATCCATTTCATTGGTTAATTGTATCTAATTACAATAAATTATTATTATTTTATTGTCTTTCCACATGTTTTCACTTTTGACTTGATTCATAACACTGTTATTCAAGTTTTCTTGCTATTTTCTAACTCTAGCAATAAAACATACTATTTTGATAGTTGTTATAGTTCTCTTTAACTTTTATCATCACTCATTAATTGCAAAATTTCTTAGGTAAATTTATAGTTTCACTTTTAAATTCTAGGTAGAAATTTGATTTTGACCACTTTTCTAAATTGAACATACAATACAGAGAAAAACTTTAATCATTATTTGATGTCATTACTCATGCAATTTTACTACTAACAAAAAGTCTATTGGCTTTGAGATTTCAAACCTTTAATATAAGGATTCTATCTTATGTGAATCCATGATTTTGTATTAGAGGGAAGGTCTAGGGAGGTTTACATGTTATCAATGTTTGAGTTCTAGATTGATTCTAACCAATTATCATCTTCCATTTAATTATCATTACGTAGGACCAATATTTTGTTGGAGTGAAAAGACACTGAAAGGGGGGGGTGAATCAGCGTTATTAACTTCTTTACCAATCTTAACTAAACCTGAAATAAACTAGATGTATGCTCTCATTTATCAATGATAAACTCATTCATGTATTGAACGTAATCACATAAACTGAAATGAGAATATTTAACCATATCAATTTAAAGCATTAAAGAACTTAATCAAATGAACCAAAGATACTCAAATAGACACAAGATATGCCTAGTGGAAAACCCTCCTAGGGTAGAAAAACCACTCCTGAACCTATTGCCTTTTTCAGGCTTTCATTTCAATAATCATTTTTGACAATGCCTCATAGGCTGATTTCTGAGCACCAACTCAAGGAGCACCAATCTCAAGGAGCACCAACCCCTTTTTTATTTTTCAATAGAACATACAATGATACAAAGGATCTCTCTGTTTCCCTTATTTTTGTCAAGTGCCTCTTGACAGACAATGTGTAGAATTCTCAAATGTCAATAGTGACACTTCAGAGTTCCACCCATTATCAAGCCTTAAGACAGCTTGAGGAAAATATTGTTACAGTCTCAATACAACTTCTCATCAAAATTTATTACCAGTGGTGTGTACAACTTTCTTTTTCTCACACTGTATTTCATACATTTTTCATGATATAGTTCAAAAATAGTTAACAGACTGTATTTTTCAAATTTTCAGCTCAAAGGATGAAACCCTATATCTCATTCAAAAAAACTTATATTTTGCACTCCTGTTATCTTTTGTCTTTTCAGTATTTTCGATAATGATCAAGCCCTAATCTCTTTGTTTTCCTCTTTTTACATTTTACATCATTACATCCCATGAAGGGTTACAATAGTTCCTCATTTTTCAATTTCAAATAATTACTCAAAGGTGATTATCAGGTTACCATGCTACTTGTGAGCAACAGTTCCAGATGTTACCATGATCATGAGGGAAGGATCAATCTGAATAAGGTCTTCTGACAGGAATACTCATGTATTGTGCAAATTTAGAAGGCAGACTGAAAAAGTGTCCTCTCAAGCAACCTGCACAAACAGTGCTTTAACCACATAGCATCAAGGCATGCATGAAATTTTCAAATAATGGCCACTCAAAAAACTACTGCAAAAAGAAGTACCTAAAAGAACAATGCTTCCATAACCGAAATCATGCATTTAAGAGCAATTACCAAATATTCTAGGAATGATCTGAAGAGATTCAAACATATTATGATTACCCACAAACAAACATCACAAACCCTTTTAAAACTGATAAGTTAACCTTCAATAGAAATGCAGTCACGTTTTGGAGTGATCATTTTAGATATAATCATGAAAGTAATAGACTGATTTCACCTTTCCTCTTGCAAAGAAAACTTAACTTGAAATAACCTTGCCTGAAAAGTAACGGATCTGTAAAGAAAACTAAAAGAATACCTAAGAATAAAGATGGAGTTGCTATCACAAAAGAGTTTAGCAGATTTGCAGCTAAGCTGAGCAACTCGTGCCTCATTTCTATTTTGAGCTTTCACCTGGCGCCAAGAACCTGACAAGAGAAATGACCATGGTGATGGTCTTTCACACTTCCCCATTCATTGTCCAAGAGTTGTAGAAAACCAGTCAATTACACAATGAAACGAATATGAGTACGATACCATGGTGGCAGCCAAAATAGGGTTCCAAACCCTTCATGCAAGAGAAGCAAAAATATGACCTAAAATTTCAAAACAATCAATCAAATTCCTTTACACAAAATGATAATCATTTGGAGTCCGAAAGGACAGAGATTAATAAATCAAAAATTCATTATACCATTTGACATCCACTTCCTTACTGCTTAACCATGGGCTCCCTTCTAACTACCTACAGTATAGTGGTAGCTGCCTTGTAAAATGCTAACCGCTTCCACTGCACTACCGTAGTTACCCTTCTGACTACCCGTGGTATAGTGGTAGCTACCTTGCATGCCGCTAACTTCTTTCACCGCACTACTGCAGTTACCCTTCTGACTTCCCACATTATAGCGATAGCTGCTTTGCATGCCGCTAACCGCTTTCACTACACTACTGCGTTTATCGGCTTAACTGTTAGTGGTACCGCGGTAAGCTTTATACCTATTTTCGGCTTTTAAGCCTTGTGCATTTACCATCATTAACCTGAATGCAATATAATATGCATTCCTATAGTGTGCCAAACATATTTTCAATGCCAAAAGATATCCAAAAATATCAAAGTTGATTGCCACCTTGTTATATTAAATGCTATATAATGTGCCAATGCCAAATAATGTCCAATGACTTATGAGGTATAGTGAAGACTAATTTAGCATGTTAAATTCACAATGCCATTTCACATAACATAATCCGATAGCCATTAGCTGATTAAGGAAACCCGATAGGATTTTCTTAAAACTGAAAAGCAACCTGCATCTCTTAAACCCAAGCATCAAGAACCAGAGATCATTACCTGATTAATAGAACAAAGAACCTATAACCAGAATACCTCAACCAATATCTGTACATCGAGTCAAGATATTAGTGCCACCACATATAGTATCAAAAGTGAAGTAAATATGACAATCAGAAAAGCAGATCAACTGAGTAAACTATCACCAAGATGCCAAACTATAATACAAATTTTCATCAAGGAAAAATTGGCACAATAGAGATTCAACAAACTCCCCCTTTGTCTTTGATGGCAAAAAAACTGAGTTACCAAGCCAAAATATAGTATTGGAATTGAATGCTCATAATTCTCCCCCTTTTTGTCACAAGGATAAAGGGAAGTCAACAAAGATAAACCATAATCAACAGTGGAATTCCATGAAGCTGCAGATGTAACAATTGAGTAGCAAAGTATGAGTTGCAAGAAGAGCTAACCAGCTCCCCCTATCGCCAGGATAGACTGATTAAGATAACAGAGATTGAGAGACAACTCCCAATCTAGACCTAAGTCTTTCAAAAAAATCTTTAGCCAACGGTTTTGTAAAAATGTTAGCAACATGTGCTTGTGTAGGAACATATTGCATAAAAACCTCGTTATCCAACACCTTTTCATTAAGAAAATGAAACTTAATAGCAATGTGTTTAGTGCGAGAGTGCATTACAATATTTTTCGAGATATTGATTGCACTAGTATTATCACACATAATAGAAATAGGTTTAGGGATTTCAATACCCATGTCAGATAATGTCTGTGACATCCATATTACTTGAGTATAGCAAGAAGTGGTAGCAATATATTCTCCTTCAGCAATAGAGAGTGAAACAGATTCTTGTTTTGTTGTTGTGCCAAGCCACTAAACGGTCATCAAGAAAGAAAGCAACACCACTGGTGCTTTTCCTATCATCCAGACAACTAGCCTAGTCAGAATCAGTATATTCCAATAATGAAAATTCATTGTTTCTAGGATACCAGAGTCCATAGTCAATTGTGCCTTGTACATATTTAAGAATCCTTCTGACAACATTAATGTGAGATTCTTTAGGAGATGACTGAAATTGAGCAACCATGCAAACAACTTGCATTATGTCAGTTCTTGAGGCAGTTAGATATAATAGGCTACCTATCATTGACCTATAGTCAGTTGGGTTGATAGTAGGAGAATCATCAACCTTGCTGAGTTTACAGCCGGTAGCCATTGGAGTGCTAACTGGATGACATTCATCCATTTGAAATTTCTTTAACATTTCTCTAGCATATCTTGTTTGAGAGAGAAAGATACCTAATTCAAGTTGAGAGATTTGAAGACCTAAGAAGAAGGACAATTCTCCCAGCATAGACATTTCAAACTCAGATTCCATAATTTGTGAGAAGTTTTTACTCAAAGCAATGTTGTTGCAGCCAAAGATAGTATCATCAACATAAATTTCAACAACTAGAATATCAGACCCTTCAATTTTAACATAAAGATTGTTGTCGACTCCTCCTCTAATGAAACCTTTTGATAGTAAGTGACTATCCAATCTGGAGTACCAAGCTCTAGGAGCTTTTTTTAGGCCATATATAGCCTTTTTCAGCCTGTAGACATGATTGGGTTTGTTTTTACAAGTAAACCCTTCAAGTTGTTCTACGTAAACTTCTTCATCCAAATACCCATTCAAAAAGGCCGTTTTAACATCCATTTGATATACAGTAAAGTTCTTGAAAACAAAATATGCAAAGAAAATTATAATTGATTCAAGTCTAGCTACTGGTGCAAAGGTTTCACTGAAGTCAATACCTTCTTTTTGAGCATATCCCTTGTAGAAATATCTAGCCTTGTTGCGAACAACATGGCCATTTTCATCATGTTTATTTCTGAAGATCCATTTACCTCCTATGACATTTTTGTCATCTGATCTTAGGATTAGCTCCCAAGTCTGATTTTTCTCCATTTCATCAATTTCATCTTGCATTGCATTAAGCCAGGATTCATCAGTTAGAGCTTCATCAAATTTTTTGTTCTCAAACTAAGTGATTAAACGAAAGGCAGTAAGCTCAGCCATGTGAGATTTTTTATCATAGTTAACTATTCTTTTCCTTGTTTGAACTCCTGTTGATTTATCTCCTATAATCAGATCTTTAGGATGGTTTCTAGTAGGAGATTTTGAAGGAGTTTTAGTTACACATTTTTTCAGAGTTGGTTTCAACATCCTCATATTTTGCTTCAGCTATTTTAGGACTTGCTGATTTTGTTTCAGAATTTGAAGTTTCAAAGCCTTCAAAATTTATATCATGTTCAAATTCTTCCTCCTCATCATCCTACATAGGTTCAACATCTAAAAGAAGATTTTCATCAAATTTGACATTGACAGATTCAAAAAATTTATTCAGCCTATTGTTAAAGCATTTAAAGTCTTTGCTATGAGTAGAGTATCCTAAAAAGATACCTTCATCTGTATTAGATTGAAAACTCCCTAAGTTATCATCGTCTCTCTTGATAAAACATTTGCAGCCAAATATTCTAAAATATTTAATTGAGGAAGATTTACCATACCACAGTTCATATGGAGTGAAATTTGATTTCACTCTGATCTGGACTCTATTCAAAGTGTAGATAGCTATATGAACAACTTCTTTCCAATACATGTATGGCAGATTTGCTTCATTCAGCATAGTCCTCACCATCTCTTTTACAGTCCTGTTCTTTCTCTCAACTACCCTATTCTGTTGAGGTGAATTTACCACCTTTGTCAGATCTTAGACATTTCAATTTTAAATCTGACTCTCTTTCTACCATTTTTCTAAAAACTTTAAAACGTTCAAAAGCTTCTGATTTATTCTTGAGAAAGGTAACCCGTACCATACGAGAGTAGTCATCAATAAATAACATGAAATATTTTTCACCATTGATAGATCTAGTCCTTGTAGGACCACATAAGTCAGTATGAAAAAATTGTAGAGGTTTAGTAGATGAATTTTCTTTGGATTTAAAGCTTACCTTAGTTTTATTTCCTTTGAGACATTCTTTACATACTATATTATCAGGCTTTTTCAGAATAGGCAAACCTCTTACATTCTGATTTTTACTAATTCTGACCATATTGTCAAAATTAATATGACCTAGTCTCTTGTGCCACAACCAACTTTCTTCAACATGACTCATTAAGCACATACCTTGATTTTTTTCATTTCTAGAAGTGTCAAGTAAATTGTAGACATTTCCCTTAGTCCTTCTTCCAGCAGCAATAGCTTTTCCAATCTTAATTTTGATTTCACACCCTTGTGAAGTGAACAAGACTTGATAGCCACTCTCACAGATTTGACTGACACTCAGAAGGTTATGTTTTAATCCTTCTACAAAATACACATTGTAAATAGGAGTGTCTTCATTTAGAAAAATAGAACCTCTACCTTTGATTTGAATTCCAGAGTTGTCTCCAAACTTTACATATCCACCTACGTAGTCTTCTAGATTAGTAATTTTTTCTTTGTCACCAGTCATCTAGTTTGAATAGCCACTGTCCAGGACCCATAATTCCTTTTTCTTGGAGTGCAAGGCAATTTGAACTAGCATGGTCTGCTCTATGTTGTTGACAACTTTGGGTTTTCAGACCCGTATAGATTTATGCTATTTATTCAGTTGATCAGAATTACATTGCTTGGTAGAATGACCCAAAGACTTGCATGTGAAACATCTAATCTTTCTTGCAAGGCTATGATTCTACCTAACATCAAATCTGGGAGTTCTAGGACTTATAAATTTGCAAGAATTCACCTTATGACCAAATTTGTTGGAGAAGTAACAATATCCATAAAAGAAAGGGTAGGAATTATAAGCCATTTTGTTGCTCCTAAAAGGATGAACATGATCCTTATCAAATTCAGGATGTTTGAGTTTAGGACTTTTGTTTCTAGCAACAACATTGTCCTTAGCACTATTATTTAAACATTCACCTTTCACAAAACCAATACCAATTTTGTTGTTATTCAATTTCTGTTTACTGAGCATGTCATTCAGTTTAAGTGTGCTCTCATATTTCTCAATGGTCTTTCTAAGATCTACAATCTCATGTTCAATTTTTTGAATTTCTTGATCTTTAAAGCTTATGCCAATACGAAGACAGTCTTCAACTCTCTTGGATTCTTCAAGTTGAGTTTTTAATGAGACTATCTCAAGATTTATGATTTGCTCCTGTGAATCTTGAGCAGTATTTTGTTCTTGAGTACGTGTTTGTTTTTTAAGTTTCCTTAGCTCTTTTAGAGCACATTTCAGTTTCCCTTCATAATCCACTTTGCCATCTTCAACATCATTTCTGTTAATTTCATCTTGCTGAATGATTTCAGCCATGAATAGATTTTCATCCTCTTCATCTAATGAATCTTCAGATTCAGAGTTTGTTCCATTTTTGCTAAACAAACTTTTCTTCTTTTTGAAATTGAATTTATGTTTGGGTCTATAAGCCTTTTTCTTGGCCAGTTTTTTATATTTTTCGATATCACTACTTGTGTCACCATAGGGGCACTTTGCAGAAAAGTGGCCTATTTTTCCATAGTTAAAGCATTTGAAGGGACGTTTTCCCTTATACTTTCCAAAACCCTTTTTGAGTTTCCTCACAAAGTGGGATTCTTTGGAATTAGAAAGTTCTGATTCAGTGGGCTCATCCTTATCTTTCCTTTCAGTATTGAAAGTATTTTCTTTTGTAGAAGTATTGTTTCTGTTGATCCTCATTTCATAGGCAGTCAGGGTGCCTTGTAGGTTGTCAAGGGTAAGTTTGGAAAAATGTTTCTTCTCTTCTAGAGTAGCAACCTTAGCTTCAAATTTTGTTGGCAAGGTTTTGATGACCTTAGTTACAACATCAAATTCCTTAACTTCTTCTCCTAGACCCTTCATGGAATTTACTATTTCATCAACTCTCAAAAAGTAGTCAGCAACTTTCTCATCATTCCTCATTTTTAGATCTTCAAACTGGTGTTTTAAAGTGAGGACTTTAGACTGTTTTAGATTTTCATTTCCTTGATAGATAGTTTCCATTTTAACCTAGATTTCCCTAGTAGAGCTGCAGTGCATGAATTTTATAAAAATATCTTTAGTCAGTGCACACAAAAGAGCATGTTTTTCTCTTACATTGGTTTCATATCTTTTCTTTTCATCAGAAGTAGTAGGCAGATTAGCTGGTATAGTGTATCCAGACAATGCTATGCTCCAGACATCGAGGTCAATAGAAGTTAAATAAGTCTCCATTCTGATTTTCTAGAATACATAATTAGTTCCATCAAATAATGGAGCTCTAGTCATGGAAGTACCTTCATGAGCTTGAGACATTTTGAATAGACTCCAAGGCCAGAATCAATCCTAGGTTGGAAAGACCTATCAGAGGACCCTAGGCTTTGCTACCAATTGTTGGAGTGAAAAGACACTGAGAGGGGGGGGGGTGAATCAGTGTTATTAACTTCTTTACCAATTTTAACTGAACCTAAAATAAACTAGATGAATTCTCTCATTTATTAATGATAAACTCATTCATGTATTGAATGCAATCACATAAATTGAAATGAGAATAGTTAACCATATCAATTTAAAGCATTAAAGTACTGAATCAAATGAACCACAGATACTCAAATAGACACAAGATATGCCGAGTGGAAAACCCTCCTGGGGTAGAAAAACCACTCCTGAACCCGTTGCCTTTTTCAGGCTTTCATTTCAATAATCATTTTTGACAATGCCTCATAGGCTGATTTTTGAGCACCAACTCAACGAGCACCAACCCCTCTTTTTAGAGACACCAATCTCAAGGAGCACCAACCCATTTTCTATTTTTCAATAGAACATACAATGATACAGAGGATCTCTCTGTTTCCCTAATTTCTGTCAAGTGCCTCTTGACAGAAAATGTGTAGAATTTTTAAATGTCAATAGTGACACTTCAGAGTTCCACCCATTATCAAGCCTTAAGACAACTTGAGGAAAATATTTTTACAGTCTCAATACAACTCCTCATCAAACTGTATTACCAGTGGTGTGTACAAATTTCTTTTTCTCACACTGTATTTCATACATTTTTCATGATACAATTCAAAAATAGTTAACACATTGTATTTTTCAAATTTTCAGCTCAAAGGATGAAATGCTATATCTCATTAAAAAAAACTTATATTTTGCACTCCTGTTATCTTTTGTCTTTTCAGGATTTTCAATAATGATCAAGCCCTAATTTCTCTATTTTCCTCTTTTTACATTTTACATCATTACATCCCATGAGGGGTTACAATAGTTGCTCATTTTTCATTTTCAAAGAATTACTCAAAGATGATTATCAGGTTACCATGCTACTTGAGAGAAACAATGCTAGATGTTACCGTGATCATGAGGGAAGGATCAATCTAAATAAGGTCTTCTGACAGGAATACTCAAGTATTGTGCAAATTTAGAAGGAAGACTAAAAAATTGTCCTCTCAAGTAGCCTACACAAACAGTGCTTTAACCAAACAACATCAAGGCATGCATGTAATTTTCAAATAATGGCCACTGAAAAAATTGTTGCAAAAAGAAGTAACTAAAAGAATAATGCTTCCATAACTAAAATCATCCATTTAAGAGAAGTTACCAAAGATTCCAGGAAGGATCTGAAGAGATTCCAACATATTATGATTACCCACAAACAGACATCACAAACCCTTTAAAAACTGACAAGTTAACCTTCAATAGAAATGCAATCACATTTTGGAGTGATCATTTCAGATATAATGATAAAAGTAATAGACTGATTTCACCTTTCCTTTTGCAAAGAAAACTTAACTTGAAATAACCTTGCCTGAAAAGTAACGAATCTGTAAAGAAAATTGAAAGAATACCTGAGAATAAAGATGGAGTTGCTGTCACAAAAGAGTTTACCAGATTTGCAGCTAAGCTGAGCAACCCGTGCCTCATTTCTATTTCGAGCTTTCACCTAACACCAAGAACCTAAAAAGAGAAATGACCATGGTGATGGTCTTTCAAGCTTCCCCATTTGCTGTCCAAGAGTTGTAGAAAACCAGTCGATTACACAGAGAAATGGATGTGAGTAAGATACCATGGTGGCAACCAGAATAGGGTTCAAAACCCTTCATGCAAGAGAAGCAAAAATATGACCTAAACTTTCAAAATAATCAATCGAATTCCTTTACACAAAATGATAATCATTTAGAGTCCAAAAGGACATAGATTAATAAATCAAAAATTCATTATACCATTTGACATCTGCTTCCTTACCACTCAACCATGGGCTCCCTTTTGACTACCCATGGTATAACAATAGCTACCTTGCAAGCCGCTAACCGCTTCCACCGCACTATCGCGATTATCCTTCTGACTACCCGCAGTATAGTGGTAGTTGCCTTGCATGCCGCTAACTGCTTTCACTACATTACTGCAATTATCCTTCTGATGTCTTGCAGTATAGCGGTAGCTGCCTTGCATGCCGCTAAGTGCTTTCACCGCACTACCGCGGTTACCGGCTTAACTGTAAGCGGTACCGTGGTAAGCTTTATACTTTCTATCGGCTTTTAAGCCTTGTACATTTTCCATCATTAACCTGAATGCAATATAATGTGCATTCCTATAGTGTGCCAAACATATTTTCAATGCCAAAAGATATCCAAAAATATCAAAGCCGATTGCCACCTTGTTATATTTAATGCTATATAATGTGCCAATGCCAAATAATGTCCAATGACTTATGAGGTATAGTGAGGAATAATTTATGACCATTTTGGTGAGGGTAGGTTTGAACATTGCCTAGGGTTTGTAGTTTTGGAAAAAATGTGATAACTTTATTTTTACACCATTGGATCTTCATAAAAATTGGAATGGAGGTCTGTAATTATATTATATTAAATCTAACTGAAGTGATTGGATTTATTATTTGTTTTGTAGAAGTTATTAATGACTGTTCATTGCATTAAATTGTGGGCTACCATGGTTATGTTTCTAATGTGATCTAGAATGCACTTAATAATTCTTTGAGATGAGTAATTTTATGAAAGTTGTGAAGTAAATGGAATGTTGAGTTGTGAATCCTTTTCTCTGCATCATAGTGGTATCAAAGCCTGAAGATGCTCTGGGAAAGTTGTTTGTGACTGTGGTTGTTTGCAGGTTGACGAAGGAACCTAATTGCCTAGGAGAGGCAAGGTGAAGTGGAAGCAAGGAGAGACTTGCTTGTGAAGATGGAATTTTTGAGAAGATGTTGGCAGGCTGAGGATTCACGAAGGAAGAAGGAAAGAGAGGAAAAGGAAATGAGAAAAAAGGAAAGAAAGAAAGCAAGAAAAATAGAGTTTGAGAAAGCCATGGAAGATATAAGCCAAAGGTTGGAAAGATTAGACAAAGAACACCAACTTCTTAAGGAAGCACAAAGGAGTTGGAATATACCAATGCCAAAGAGGTTAAGATGGCCTCTAAAGAAGATTATGTAGAAGCAAAGACAACAGAAGAAGTCAACAAATTCAGTCAAAGATGAAGAAGATGATTTGTGGAAAAAGTTTGCATCCATTGAAGAAGAATGGGATAGTAAGATTGGTAATGGACAAGTCAAGCAAGAGGAAGAGGAACTCATCAAAGTAGAAGAATATAAGGACATTGAGGTTACAAGTGAATTGATTTTGAAGGGGAATGATATTGATAAGTTGGTCATGGGTGAAGAGGAGTTTAAAGAAAAAGAAGACAAGGAGGAGACCTCAAGGTCTCAATATTTTATTTCTGATTTTTCATTGGATTATGTATGTGCAGGTCATGAAGGACAAAGTGAAGTGTATGATGAATTCATAGAGTTTTGGGAACTCCAAGTTGTAAGGATGATTGATAGAAGAAGACATAAGAAGAATAAAAGGGAGAAAGGAACAAATATGATTTCAAAGACAAAGGAAAAAGTGCAAAGTAATTGGAAGACAAGGAAGAAGACAATTCAAAGGGGCTTGAATTCTTTTGCCCTTGGGAGTTTGGTGCAGGAGCACCTATTTGCTTTCAAGCCTCCATGAGGCCATATTGTATAAATTAATTAAATTAGGTGTTTTAATATTTTAATAAGGTTGAATGAGCCATTTTATATATGTTTGAAGTCATTTGGAGTCATTGATGAAGGTTTGGTGTCATGTAGTTGAAAAAATGTAAACATTGTCAAAAGTTGTCAAATGTTGTCATACCAACTTTTCTTGTTAAATGGCAGCTTCTTAAAAAGTTTGTTAAAATTTGTTAAATGGTAGTTGTAGGTTGGTTGGAGAATAACTTGATTGTACAAGAATAAAAATGGGCCTCCAAGTCGAATGGGGGTGGGGAAGGTAGTTTGGAACAAGAATTTATGAAGGAAGGCATGAATTTTTCTGCAATTTCCAATGTTTTTCCCTGTTTTTTTACATGGTGCAGATTTTTATGAACTTTTACAGACTTTAAATTGATTTTTATTGATACAAGGATGAACTATCTTTCATTTGAAATTGGTTTGGTGTTCTTTCATTGAGTTTGGAGAAAGTTATGATCATTTTACCATTGGCAACCCTATGGGATTGTTTTCTCTAAAAGTTGCAGGATGTTGCAGAGAATGGTACATATTGTAAAGATAAAATGAAGACTTAAGAAATCTTGGAAATGTTAGATATTTGAATCTAGTTTCATTTTCTTCAAGTCTCATCAAATTTCAGTAAGATTTGAATAATTTATGACCATTTTGGTGAGGGCAGGTTTGAACATTGCCTAGGGTTTGCAGTTTTGGAAAAAATGTGATAACTTTATTTTACACCATTGGATTTTCATAAAAATTGGAAGGGAGGTCTGTAATTATGTTATATTAAATCTAACCGAAGTGATTGGATTTATTATTTTTTTTGTAGAAGTTATTAATGACTATTCATTGCATTAAATTGTGGGCTACCATGGTTATGTTTCTAATGTGATCTAGAATGCACTTAATAATTCTTTGAGATGAGTAATTTTATGAAAGTTGTGAAGTAAATGGAATGTTGAGTTGTGAATCCTTTGCTCTGCATCAATACTCATAGATACTAAGGCACTTTATATTATTCCCCTAACTCATTAGGCTCCTATCAAACATATTTAACATTAATAATTTTTTTTTTCTTTTTTTTTTAAAGTTTAAGATGGGGAGTGTCAAATGGTTATGGATTTCTCCTAATAACTCTTATTAATTGAACTATCACCCTTTTACCAATATTCACATTGTCTTTAAGAATATGATGCTTTAGTTGGTTTGTTCTTCACATGATATTATTTCTTCTGGTTAATCATTACTAATTAGATATTACTAGCTATTCAACCCTTAAGATTAAATTTTGACTAACAATATCTTTAAAATTTTCAAAGTAAGATGGTTAATGGTAATTCACTTTCAATGTTTCAATATAAGATAGACTCACAAAATTTAGTAATTTTCCTCTCAAATTTGAAGGTTTAATTGTTACAAAGAGTTTCAAATGTTGCCAACACACACAATAACTAAGACCCATCTTATTCCCAGGGTACCCAATGTTGCAACCTAGGCTTTGATACCAAATATCATGCCCACATTTTAATGTGGATCTAACACAAATGTCATTTTTTTTTTGTTTAAACAAGGATTTACATCTTAACGTGCTTCCAACAAGCCACCATGTTGTGCAACACAACTACCAAGGTCTAATATTGATTTATGTACAAAGAAAACTTAATTAGTTATAGTCCCATCTTGGATGACTCTCGTAGTCATGTTTTAAATTGATAGTAAACTTTAAAATCTTTCATTTATCTTAAGAAAATAGCATTGTTACTAAGATCATTCCAATTAACTTATTCTTCAACTTAATTCTTAGTACTTGATTTTTTTCTTAAGATGCATTCATTAAGTTGATTTTTCTGCTCTCCCAAAGATAAGAGATTTTTCCCTCATGAATCTAATTGCATAAGCATGCTTAGAATACATACAATATTTTTATTTATCATAACCTTGATAAACTTTAATTATTTGACTTATTTGGTATTCAAATTGAATGCCAAGGTTTTATTACTCCTGATAACATAGTGCTAGCATGTGAAAACTATTATGGAAGAGTCATCAATAATGTTATGATTCCAATAGTTAATAAATGAACTACTTAATCGATCCACCCTTTTTATTTGTCACTAAAAGATTCTTTCTTCGCTAGTTAACTAGGCATGGTTAATTAAAATTGATCAACTTCTCCCCTCATATATGTTAGATTTTCCACCTTTAAATTATCATTTTATTCAATATTTAAAATCACTATTACATTATTTATATAGTTCTATATATAATAATATTTGTGTGAAATTAATCATTGTAGTCTTAATTTTTTTTCTTAACCTAATGCAACTAGATAAAAAAAATCATATAACTTGCCTTTTTAACTTATCTTAGTCATCCTAATTGTCGGTTAGAGTTATTCCAATTTACCATCGACAATTTTAGAAATTTATTCCACTGAATTTCTTCACAATCTACAAGTGTCATGTTTCATCCCCCAAGCATTACCCATTTCCACAAAACATAAAACATATTAGTGAATAACTTGTAATAAAATATATTTAATTATTTTTCTCACATCAATTTAAATTTGGTTATCTTCTGATGTTTGTAAGAAATCTAAATTTCATACACTTCTCATACTATCCTAATGAACTGTTGAATCACATTTAGCAAGACACATTTACTAAAATCGTCCTTTAACTAAGTCTTGAAAAACTTAAAACATTAAGCATGTAGTTGAGTGCGATAATTGGTGTTTTCTTATACTTTAAAACTTGAATATATAATTCTCTTACTTACATAAAACTCATTTAGTTACAATATTCCAAGATAGTAAAAAGTAGAGATTAAATCATTTTATTTGTCAATGTTTTCAATATTATATTATGTTGAAACAATTTTGATCAAGGTGTCAAATAAATTCATTTATAAAGCATAATTGAATTTATTAAAAGGTCACAATAGTCATACACGAGGTTGGGCCTCACACATTTTAACTTGGTGGCATAGGCTTATATGAAGCCTACCTCTTCAATCAATATTCCCATGCATTTTTCAACAAAAATGTGAGGCTTCAAGAAAAAACCAAGGTTGGCAAAGAAGTGTGACACACTATATACAAACACTTGTGAGGAATCTTCTAGATTATGATGGTCGTGTTCTCCTTTGTCAGAACCCTAGTAGATTGACTTTATGGTATTGAGTGAATGATCCAAAGTCATCAAGAAAGTATAGAAATGAGTTAGAGTATTGTAGTCTAAATAATGCTCTTGTAAATTCTCTATCAATAAAACCCTAGCACACTCTTTGATAGATGATTTTAAAATGAATGAATAAATGAATATCATTAAATATCAACACAACATGCAAATCCACACAAACATGTACAAGGTCGAGTCATAGTGATTATAAGTGAGGGAAATATGAGCTCATTTTATGAAATTAAATTCAAAAATTCAAAGTTTTGATCCACAACTATGAAAGTAACCTAAGTCAAATTTCCACATGAATTTGATTAATGGTGATGATTAGAAGATCTAATAATGAAGAATATAAATCTAATAATTAACAATATATAAAATTAAAATACAAGAATATTATCAACCAATTTAACACTAAACACGTGATTTCTAAATTAATTATTAATTTTACAATGAATTAATCAAAAAATCAAACGTAGATGAAAAATGAGATAAATAAACCATTTTCAAAATTACAATATCTAAATCTTACTATCAAATAATATACATACCTTTTAGAATTTACTTTCTCACCATATTTCTAGAGACTTCTTAAACTACAATCTTATATTTGTAATCTGCATTCCAGAAAAGCAGTACGTCACGTGAATGTAGAATCTATGGACAAAATACAAAATATGACACGACAGAAAGATAAAGATCCACGGAAGGCTGCAACTGATTGTCAACCACGGGTATAGTTGAAATCTACCAGTCGCGAAACAACGTTCGCCACAATTAGAGTTGATAAGGTGTTAAGCTATTCGTTAGAAATCTTGTTGGAGAGAACGCTGAGTCGCACTATGGAAGAAGAACGAAAAGGGCAGCTTCATGTGCTTATGTTTCCCTGGCTCGCACAGGGGCACATCGGGCCTTTCTTCGATCTTTCCAAAAGGCTTGCTAATCATGGACTGAAAGTAACCTTCCTCTCCACCCCGCGCAATATTGCAAAACTTAGGCCGTTATTGTTAGAAGAGAGTTGGAAGATCGATCTGGTGGAATTGCCGTTGCCGTCGGTGGAGGGGCTGCCAGAAGGCGCAGAGAGCACCGCCGACGTCCCCAACGAAATGGAAGGCGTCTTAAAGAAGGCGCTGGACGGCCTGGCGCAGCCGTTTGAAGACCTCCTTCAGCGGCTCTTACCCCATTACGTCGTCCAGGACTTTTCACAGTACTGGGCTGCAACTGTTGCTGCCAAGTTTGGTATTCCGGCTATTTTCTTCCCCATTTTTACCGCTGCAGCGTGTAGTTACGCGCTGCATCCCAGCTGAGACAAGGAGGAAGAAACCACCTTGGAGGACTTGACCGTGCCACCGCCAGATTTTCCATCTACTCAAGTTGTTTGGCGGCCCTTCGAAGCTCGGAATATTGTTGGTGCTTTCAATCACAGCAACGAACAGATCTCAGCCATTCAGCGATTCTTTAAATCAATCAATGGATGTTCTTTTATTATCATCAGATCGTGTTTAGAAATGGAAGGCAAGTTTATACAATATCTCGAGACAGCCACCGGGAAGGCAGTAGTTCCCATCGGTCCCCTGTCACCGGATCTTCAACAGAAGAGGCTTTCGGAGCCGGAATCATTGTGTCTGAGATGGTTGGACAAGCAGCCGGCATCGTCTGTTGTGTATGTATCGTTTGGAAGTGAATGCTTTCTATCCAGAGAGCAGACCTGTGCGCTGGCACTTGGCTTGCAGGCGACGGGCCTGCCGTTTCTGTGGGTGCTGAGATTTCCTCGCTTCGCCAAGGAGGGATGCAGCGCGTCGGCCTTTTTACCGAAGGGCTTTCAGTCTCGAACGCAAGACTGAGGGCTTGTTTACAGCGAGTGGGCGCCGCAGCTTCAGATTCTTGCGCATCCATCGGTAGGCGTGTACCTGAGCCACTCGGGGTGGAGCTCTGTGATGGAGGCAGTGAAGTGTGGAGTGAAACTTGTACTTCTCCCCATGAATTTGGACCAGGGTCTTAGTGCCAGGCTTGTAGGAGGCGAACTAAAGCTGGGCTTGGAAGTCGAAAGACAAGAGGATGGCAGTTTCACGGAGGATTACATTCGAACTGCTGTGCTCAAAGTGGTGAAGGAAGACAGCGAGGAGGGAAAAACTGTGAAATCGAGAATAAGTGAAATGAGAGAGAGCATATTTGGCAACAGCGGATGCGAAGAAAAATACATCAACCAGTTTATCAAACGCCTGGAACTCTCTAATCCACCAAATTAGTCTGTTTTAGGACAGTCCTCTCTTTGTTCTCCTCGCTTCCATTTTAATAAGGGTTGAAATAGTAACTATCACCCCTGTAAGTGTTGGTCGAAGGTATGTCTATTTCTAGAAGGGGACTCGATTTATTTTCATAGAATGTTTATTTTCAAGTCTATTTTATAATATTTTTATTATTACAAATTTAATGTACTTTTGAATTTCTACATGTTTTTGGCTCTTTCAAGATTGCTATTTTATTAATTTATAAAAGAAAATGGTGTTTCTATTTTATAATATTTTGAATTTAGTAAAGTATTTTAAATTTTTAAAATTAGCAATTTACATAATTTTTTAAAATCAATAATTATTTTAAAAGATACATTTTGAGAAATGTAAAAAAAAAATTCAATCCAGGTATTTATTTTAAGATGAAAGTGTTATTAAACAAATATTTTATGTTGCTTACATATTTATTGTAACTTTGTTATCTAGTGCAAAAGGAATAGAGTGAAATTCAAATAAAAGATCATGCACTTATTTTTTGGAATAGTCATGTTTGTATAATTAAATTCGTTGTCATTGTCACATAATCTTTGAATATATTTAGATGTCATAATGTTACTTTAACAAAATAACATCTTAATAGATCAATCAATTTATCCTATTTTAGATGTCATGATGAATTCTAATTTGCTATATTTATTAAAATAATTTAATAAAATCTTACTATTAATTTCATGTTAGTCATATCTTGCCATTTTAATAAACTAAAAGAACATATTTTGCAATGTTAATTTCATGCTAGTTATATGCTAACAAAACTATCAATGTTATGAATATATTACCTTTCTCTATCCTATTTTTGTTGAAAACCTATTACATTGTGAATCATCTAAATTATAAATATAAAGATAAATTGATAGAGAAAATACCTTGTATTATTTTAGGAATGTATATCATTCAAAGAAGGTTTGAAATGGTATTAAATAAATAAATAAATTTTAACCCTTGGTATTAAACCTTACAAATTTAAATTATTATTTGCTTTTCATCATGCCACCTTCTCTCGTTGATCCTTTTTTCCCTTTACTTCGACAAATATTTAATCTAGCTCCACTAGACAATGGATTTATACATAAAATTGACACATTATTTGTAATGAATGATTTATTACACATATAGATAGTCTGCTACATATACTAAGTTTAAAAAATAATAAAAATAGATTTTGAAATGACCATCCATGAAGTAGCTTAATTTTTTTTGTCTTATATTATTTTTTCTATCAATTAAATTGTTTAAAAATCTAAAAAATAACTTAAGTTTTTAGTAACTTATAAATTAAATTCGTACATCCTTATTGTCTTGTTCACTACCAACAAAAACATCCTTCTTATTCCAACAAATTCATTTTCTATACTTTTTAATAGACAAAATAGAACACCTTTTAAAGTTTGTGACTCTCTAGTGGATTATGTTGGGATGTGAAGTCCCGTATAACCACCTGAAGTTGTTTTGCTTCCAAACAAAAACTGGTACAAATGAATGGTGTAGGTTTGGAAATTTGTTGGTACAAATGAACAGTGTAGGTTTGGAAATTTGTTGGTACAAACTTAGCATACAGTTGCAGCAGAGTCCATTATATATTGGACTACTTATAATTGCAAAAATGGAGTGTGTTGTGATTAATAAAAAGAATTCTCCTGCTTTCCCCCTGGATGTAGGCATATTGTCGAGCCACGTAAAATTTCTTGTTTTCTCTCTGTTCAATTTTACATTCTTTAAATCTGTTTTGTTATTAATCAGGAAATGATGTGAATGCTTTGATATTCTAACAATTGGTATCAGAGCTTCTGAGATCCAGGGAGAGCAGGGAGGAGAAAGGCGTCGTAGAAGGAAAGCAAAGGCTGTGTGGTTGAGAAGTAGCCAGAGTTCTTACTTTTGGTTTGTTTATTCTTTCCATCTGTCATAATCGAATCAAGCCCATGTGGAATTAACCTCTCCACAATATGATCACTTTGGTATTGGCTGTCTTTTCTTGTATCTATGATTTGAGAAGCCCTTGTTATTAAGCTCAAACTTGTGTGAGAGGGATCTCCGTGATCGAGAGAGTTGGTTACGCAGGATCTTAATGTTGTGAGCCATTCACAGTTTGTAGAGGCCACATTCGTTCCTTCGGATGGTCAAAGATATCATATTGGGTGAAGGGTGTGTCACATTTTGAAGCCCGTGTTCAACAACATTTTGAAGCTTGTGTGCTGAGATCCTATTTTCTCGATATGGTTGAGATCGTGTTCCATATTTCTTGTTGCATTAAGGGAGATCTGCGGTTGTTGTTCATTGGCCCGAGACATTGATTTGACCGTGCAAAATCTATTTGAGAAACTTCTGCATGGTTCTATAAGCATCATACTCTACATTGGGGCTTATAGCAATTTCATCAATCTAAATATGGTTGTTGCTGATGTTGAATTCTGGTGTTTTGTTGGTGGCCTTTCTTGGTCCACGGATGATAGGAGCTTGAAAGATGCCTTCAGGGTTTCTGGCGAAGTCATGGATTCTAAGGTTGTGAGCGGTCGAGAGACTAGAAGATCCCGAGGGTTTGGATTTGTAACATTTATGGATGAGCAGTCGATGAGAGATGCTATTGTGGGAATGTGGGCCAATCGAAGGGAGTTGACCAGACCTACTATAACATGCAGGGAGAGTAGGAGCAACCTTCTTTCCTACAAAGCGCAGTTTTTTCGTTCTCTTCGGGCCAAATCTTATTATGGAGATTTGGAGTCAACAACTTCGGGAAAAGTTACAAGTTCAACTTCAGGAACTGTTTTGCCATCTATCGATATAGTGTGGTTTCTATTTTGGAGGAATTTTTTTTTTTTTCATTAGTTGTTTCATTGCTTGGTCGATTATTATCTCTTCATCGAGAGTTTTGGAGGCGTTATTTTTTTTTTGCCTTCGATCAGTGCGTGGAGATCTCTGTGCTTTGTTCTTTGTCACTTTTTTTTGGTAAATCTCCTTCCAAAGGATGTTGTCCGATCACGTGTTTATCTAAGTGCATTCTAGGTTGAGTCCTCCGTATTGGTGAGGAGCACCTTTATTAGTAGAGATTTTAGATTTGGTGGCTTTCTCAACGGCATAATCATTCTTTGTACATAGGCATCATTCTCTGGCCCGATTACTTCCTGATCTGGAACGAGGCTGCCTATCAACAGTACACTTGGCATTTGCCTCCGGACCCAGATGTGTATTCTGTGTTTATACCCAAAGAAAAATTGTATCTGGAGATGCTAGATCATGGTGTCATGTTGTGTTCTCAAGTTATGCAGACGTGTAGTGGGAGTTTTGACAGTGGTCTTGTTGCTGCTCTTGGTATTGAGTACTTTGGTCATTTGCTTGGAGAGCTTCATGATGGTGCAGTGTTGTTTTTTGGAGCTTAGCATGGATTGATCATGGAGGTACTTTTTTTTTTTTTTGGATACTTGGAAATCTTGGATGAGGCTGGAGTTATTTTGGGGTTAGAGAAAATTTGTTGATACAGTCATTGTTGTAGAGAAGATGGCTATAGTCGTGGCCTATGGTTGAGTCACTCTTGTTAGAGAAGTTTGGGGTGCCACTTGTGATGGTGCCTTGTTGGCTGGAATGTTAACGAAGTGACGCGAGTAATGCACTCATTCCAAGTATGCATTCATCCGGACATTGGTCATGCGGTGAGAGTATTGAGAAATCCAACGGATGCATTGAAGAAGAAAGTATAATGGGAGAAGTTCATGCATGTGTGCAGCTGGAATGTTAACGAAGCGACACGGTGAATGCGCTCATTCTTGTTGTGATGGAGGTCTTGGTGTTTTGGCTTTCAAGATGAAGTTGGATTTCTCTTGGTATTTTCAAGATGTGACAATGGGAGAGAAGTAGGAGAATGTCTGATTTGTTCACAGCTTAGTTTGGACTTCAAGTGGGAGATTGTTGGGATGTGAAGTCCTGTATAACCACCTGAAGTTTTTTTGCTTCCAAACAAAAATTGGTACAAATGAATGGTGTAGGTTTGGAAATTTGTTGGTACAAACTTAGCATACAGTTGCAGCAGAGTCCATTATATATTGGACTACTTTTAATTGCAAAAATAGAGTGTGTTGTGATTAATAAAAAGAATTCTCCTGCTTTCCCCATGGATGTAGGCATATTGCCGAACCACGTACAATTTCTAGTTTTCTCTCTCTGTTCAATTTTGCAATCTTTAAATCTATTTTGTTATTAATCAAAAAATGATGTGAATGCTTAGATATTCTAATAGATTACTTCTAGTGGACTTTTTTCTCTCCATTCTTATTGATATATTATTGATTATCTATTTTGAATTAAAAAGTGAGTGTACATATCAGCTGAATGTTTGAGCAGTCTCTATTTAATGTGTCAACCTTGTATGTAGTACAAACATAAATTCTTTATAGATTCTTAGATTCATTATTGTGTTAATCCCATATTTAACTTAGAGACAAACATTACTTTCAATATTCAAAAGAAAAAGTATATAAGATTTGAAGAGAAGACACAGTACACATCACATAGGTGCTGAGCAGAACAATCTTTACTGAGTGTCTTAGATTTGTGTGTGGAGATAGAGAAACTATTTCGTTACTATACTAGCTACCCTCGTGAATATAGTCATAATCAAAATTGCCTAATTGTGATTCTCGGCCAATCCTACACAAAAGGCAGTGAGAATGCCATCAACTTAGAGCACACACTAAGCCTTTGACTGTAGGTGGCTCTTATTGCACCCATTCAATGCGTTGCCTGCTTTCATTCCCTTAAACTATCCCGTAAACCATCATAGTGAGCAATCAAATCACCGTTGCAACAGCCAAACCGCATTCAACTGACTGTTGCCACATTGTGGAAGTTTGAATGGATTAATACATATAGAGTCTCTGTGATTATTGCAGTGAATGGAAGGCATGAATATCTTCAAGAGGTAGTTGCACTGTGGCACAATATGCAACATGCAGGTTTCCAACCAGATCAGCTTACATTTTCTAACGTACTTCTAGCCTGTGCTGAAATGGGAGCTTAGGAATGTAAAAAACAGACCGAGAAATCAAAACACAATAGAACAATAGTAATAAACTAATAAAATAGGGTGAAACAGAGTTGGATAACTCAGAAAAATATATTTATTTAGCATGAAAACATTACACTCAATCTAGATGTTATCTACAACAACTGTCCGCAATCACATATATATATGCCTGGAAGCTTCTAGCTTTCTAGAAAAATCTAAAACCTGGAAGCTTTTTTTTTGCAACAGCTCTTACAATGTTCTTTTCTAGAACAACTCCAGGAATATTCTAGCTCATGGAAGACTCTACAAACATTATATCATTTTCTAGACAATCTTAATTATCCCTAACATCCCCCCTTAAGATTGGCCCTTAAGATTGGCTAGAGTAATACAAAGAAAATACAAAGGAGAGGGGAACATTATATTACTACCCCCCCTTAATGTTCACCTCAATCATGCCTAACATACCCCATAGTTTCAGAAATTTGGCCTCAAGCATACTCTTAATAAATATATTCCTTTCTTGGTCTTCACTTGGACAAAATCAGAGATTAACAAAATTGGCTTGAACAAGATCCCAGATATAATGAACATCAATCTCAATGTGTTTTGTTTTAGCATGGAAAACATGATTTTTTGCAACTTGTATAGCACTTTGATTATCACAATACAAAGTAGTAGCTGAAATTTTGTGCAAAATCAAGCTCAAATAGAAGATTTTTGAATCCAAACTACTTCCTTCCTTGCTTCTTTTACTGCTCTATATTCTACTTCACATGAAGACAATGAGGTAGTTGTTTGTTTTCTATTGCTCCATGTAATTGGTCTTGAACCAAGCTGAAAAATATAACCACCTGTAGATTTCTTGTCATCTATATCACCTCCCCAATCTGAGTCGGTAAATCCAACCAAAGAAATTTAAGATTTATAGTCATAGAAGATGCCAAAATGTATGGTTTTATGAATGTATTGTAAAATTATCTTAGCAGCCAACCAATGACTTTCTTGAGGTGCCTGCATAAATCTAGATACTAGATTAAGTGCAAAACAAATATATGGTCTAGTATGAGTTAGATAAACCAAGCTACCAACAAGTTATCTATATAAAGTGGCATCTACACTTTTTGGAAGTACATTCTTTAGTAATCTTGACTCTAGATTGAAATGGGGTAGGTGCTAGCTTGCATTCAAACATGTTAAATTTTTCGAAAAGGTCCAAGACATATTTTGATTGTGAGATGAACAATCCATAATGTAATATGCAAACATGTAATCCAAGAAAATAATTTAGTTCACCCAAATCACTCATATGGAATTCCCTTTTAGGATTTGATTTTAAATCATTGATTAGACAATATTCGGTATAGCAATGAGTAAAACATCTACATAAAATGCAACAAGAAGAATATCATCTTGAACTTTATTCACATAAGGATTTGGATTGGACTTACATATTTTAAATCCATGAAGCTGAAAATACCTATCAATCTTCTCATTCCACGCTCGTGGTGCTTGTTTAAGACCATAAAATGACTTCTTTAATCTGCAAACAAGATTAGGATGTTTCTGATCTACAAAACCTAGTGGTTGATCAATATATATTTCTTCATATAAATCTCCATTTAAGAAATCATTTTAGACGTCCATTTTCTGCACATGCCACCCAAGACTTACAACCAAAGAAAGAATAATTCTAATTGTATTCATTTTAATGATATGAGCAAATTTTTCTTCATAATCAACACCCTCTTTTTGATTGAACCCCTTAGAAACCAATCTAGCCTTAAATTTTTCTATAGCACCGTCTCATTTAAATTTTGTTTAAATGGATACCCATTTGCAACCAATAACATTCTTACCCTAGGGACGGGGCACAAGTTCCAAGGTTTTAATATTAATCTTTCATGGCTTGATCCCATTATTTATTCCCTCTATCTTGCTCATATGAGGTTGGATCATTTACTTGTATTACTTTGGCCATGAGAGCACTACCATTCCTTCTTTGGATCTTTGGGCCTTGCCTATATATTTCTTCAACACTCCTTGTCTTTTGTCTAGCTGAAAATTCATCTTCTTCATCATCACTACCTGTATAATATGGCTGATTACAAGCATTAAGTGTTTCTTTTTTAATAGTATTAATAGTGCACACGTCGTCCTCATCAATGTAGTCTCCATTTCTTTCTAAAATATTAGAAAAATGAGAAGCATTTGTTGTTGTAGAGTGAGAGGAAGTGGTTGTAAGTTGTGAATGCTCATCAAACTTTACATCTCTACTAACAAATACCTTTTTTTTGTCAAATCATATAACTTGTAAGCCTTTGATTCTTCATTGTAACCCATAAAAAAAAACTTATTACTCTTTGGTTCTAACTTTTCCCTCTTCTCATTAGGAATGTGTGCCCAATCAATACACCCAAATACTTTAAAATACCCATTGTAGGGCTCTCTACCACTCCAAGATTCTTTAGGGGTGATATTTGTGAGGGATTTGGTGGGGATTCTATTCACAATATATGCAACACAATAAATAGCTTGGGGCTTTCTACTAATTTGTATTGTGATAATCAAATTTCTATACAAGTTGCAAACAATCCTATTTTCCATGCTAAAACAAAGCACATTGATATTGATGTTCATTACATCCGAGATCTTGTTCAAGCCAATTTTGTTAATCTCCAATTTTTTCCAAGTGAATACTAAGCAACAAATATATTTACTAAGAGTATGCTTGAGGCCAAATTTATTAAATTACGGGGTATGTTGGGCATGATTGAGGTGAACATTAAGGCGAGATAGTAATATAATGTTCCCCTCTCCTTTGTATTTTATTTTGTTAAGGTTCTCCAATCTTTGTATTCACTATACTCCATAGAGATTTTTCTCTCAAAGAATTCTTGACTTTAATATTCAAATCTATGAAACCACTTCATTAAATATTGGAAACACTTCATTCGTGGAGCCCATGTTACCCAAAAAAAAACTAGTCTTCAAACAAATATTACTCAAGAAATATAATATCCCTGCTAACAAATATCACTTCACCAATATATTAGCCCTACAAACAAACCACTTCTAGCAATATATCTACCTTGCAAACAAACACTCTAGCAATATATTTCTAGTTGAACCTCACTCTGATTCCATGTAAAAAAAAAACACAAAAATCAAAACACAATAGAAGAGTAGTAATAAACTGATAAAATAGAGCAAAACAGAGTTGGATAACTTAAAAAAATACTTTATTTAGCATGAATGCATTACACTCAATCTAGATGCTATCAAAAACAATATCCAAAATCACATATAGAGAGCTATAAGATCTTTGAAGCCTGGAAGCTTCTAGATTTCTAGAAAACTCTAAGACCTGGAAGCTTCTTTTTTGCAACAATTATTAGAATTTTCATTTCTAGAATAGCTCCAGGAATGTTCTAGCTTATGGAAGACTCTAGAAAAATTCTATCATTTTATAAACAATCTTAATTATCCCTAACAAGGAATAGGGTATAGGTATCCATCCAAGGATAAAGGATAGGGGAATTTTGTCATATGTTGTAGTTGGAAATGCTCGAGTAAACATGTATCCAAAATGTGGAAGCATAGACAAGGCACGTGAAATTTTTGACCGAATGCCTTAAAGAAATATGGTCTGATGGAATCCCATGATTATAGGATACACAAAATTTAATTGTTGAAATGCTTCAGGAACTTCAAAGAAAATGCAATTGGAAGGTTGAAAGCTAGACTTCACAACCTTTTGCTACAGCCTCCCTGCCCGTGCCAAAATGGGAGCTTTGGAAAAGGGTATGGAATCTATCCCAAGATAAAAGATGAGGAATTTTTTCAGATATTATAGTTGCAACTAACCTAGTAGAAGTTATAGACAAGGGGCATGAATTATTGGATAGAATACATTAAAGAAATATGGCCTCATGGTTTGCAATGATTTTAGGATGCATAGAATGTATAAACAAGTTTAATAGAATACCTCAAATAAACCCATTCCCATGGAATGCCCTGATTGTAGATTATTGACAAAGTTGATTTTTATAAAAGGCTTCAGGAAATTTCAAGCAAATGCAACTGGAAGATGTAAAGATAAACTCTACAACCTTTGCTTGCATCCTCCTAGCCTCTATCGAAATGGGAGATTTGGAATAGGGTATGGACATCCATCAAAGCATAAAGGATGAAGTAATTTTGTTAGATGTTGTACTTGCAACTTCCTTGGTAGACATGTATGCAACATGTGGAAGCACAAACAATATCTGTGAATTACTTTGAAACCACATTCCTTCCTTATTTACAAGGAATTCTACATTCTTGCACGCTTTTTTTTCCATTTTTCAACAATTTTAACATTATTTTGTTATGTATCCTTACTTTTTCCTAAAAACTTGCATGTAATAATGGCATGCTTACACTCTACAAGTGTGCCAAAATTCTTATATAAATTTGAACTTTCTTCCTCTTATTAACAATCTGAGTTTTTTCAGTAGGACCTTTTTATCATTTTTCATCAGCTAGTTTATCTAGTTTCCATCTTTCATTCTTATTTTCTTTTAAATGTCTTCAAACAATATTGTCATTCATAAATTTAAATACTGGTAAATCAATCAATTTCTTCTTTTTGTTATCATTTCCAAATTGAACCCCATTTAAAGTAAGAATTTATTTTAAGAAAGCCATGTTAAGAAATCTAACTAGAAAGTAAAATAACGTGTTATAACCAATCTAAGAATTTCTTCAATGGGCTCCCTTATTTAAAAATATTCTTGTTGTAGTGTTTTTCCTTTTTTAATACTTTTCAATACCTAAATATCTCAAACTATATAAGTTTCTAAGTGTTAGGGGTGATTGTGTCTATTTCTAGCCTTCTTGGGTTTATAGATGTTCTGTTGCTCGTATTTTTTTCCTCCATTCCTTGAAACCCAACATTTCCATTTTTGTTTCCAAGACTTTTGATTATTTTAGTCTTTTAGACTTCTCATTACCTGGGTAAATTATCATGGTTTTCCCCATGCTTCCATTACCTATATCTTTTCCTTTGGCCTAAAATTTTAGGTCTTCATATAATCATATACTTCTTAAGCTATAAGACTACTCCATGAACCTCAATTCTCCTCCTCTTACTGTTTTACATGCTTCCTTTAGCATCAAGTATTCAACATCCCCAATTCCTAATTTGACGATTCACTTTCCTTGAAGTCTCAAAATCTAGGTCTTTAAGAATTTTCTCTACTCATTTCCCTCATTTGACTTCCCATCTCCCTTCCTCCTTATGGGACCAATACTTTTAGGATTACTCATACCATTGAATACGAAAAAGGTATAAGGTATGTAGTAAAACCAATATTTGAACCTTGAAAGTCTTCCACTCCATTTCCCTTGATCTTTTTTCTTCTAGCACTAGGCACACCAAATTAATAATCCCTAGCCCATTTCTCTTAAGTCATATAATTTTGGACTTCTATATTTTCCTTTACCAAAAAGTAAATCTGGAACTCTCTATCCATGATCCTCAATCCCTTTCCTTTACCATTTTGTCCATATTATTTAGTGGTATTGGATTTTCCCTCACCCTAATACCAATTCTTCCATCACTATTACGTATCCCTTTCCCTAATCAAGTCACTCCTCTCTACATTCTTTCCTTTTAAAATCCTAAGATTCTTTATACAACCTTCCCTAAAATTAAGGTAGAATGTGGTAGTCCTAAACCCTAGTTCACAACTAGTCAATGCAAACTTATAATTCTATAGATTGTACCAACTAATTAAAACCCACCACAAGATAATCCTTTAATGACCAAGCTAATGCCATATACTAATAGTGATATTTATTGCATGTCACCTAGTCACTTTATTTGACCAATCAAAACATGAAACATCTATTACATGCACATAACCACCAAAAGTAAGTGAGAAAGTGCATTTTTATGTGATTAAATTTGAAAACCTCCCCATCTAAGAAATGATTTCCCTTTGGATGTGCATCTAAAATTCAAAAGAGTGAGAAATCAAAAGGCCTCCATATCCAAGCAACCTCTATCCATATCCAAGAAAAATATATGCCTTTTCACACCTCTAGAACACAAATATCTTTAGGGTTAGCACTAAAGATGACTAGACCCAATTATATGATTTTTTGGAGAACCTCAATGATGAGGCACTAAAATGGTGCATTAAATATTCTCTTTAAGCATGATAAAACATGGAAATAATTGAGTGAATTATTTTTGAAAAAATTCCACTCACCTAATGTATGAGCCAAAAACATAAATAAAATATGGAATATGAGAAAATTAAGGAGTATGTAAAATATGACGGAAAATGATTTAAATTTTTTGTCTACAAAACTAGAATAACCCTTTAGATAAGAGAGAAAAATTGAGTTGTTTATTTTAGGGCTAACCCCTCACATTATAGTAGAAGTAAATGAAAGTTTTTCCTCTTCATATAATTATGTGGTAGAATCGATCACCATAGTAGAATCCCAGTCAAAGGCATGGGAGAACAATTAAGTAGGAAATGATGAAATTCATAATTTCAAATTAGAGTTGGAAAATGTAATATTGAAGTAAGGAATTGAAATGAAAGGTGAGAAGGATAAGACTTCCCCCAACCTAGAACAATTAAATTTTGGTTTAAAAATTAAAGTAGGGAAAACATCTAAGGAATGAATGATAATCAAAAGAATCAAGAGGGCTACCAAACTAAGAGGGGAACATAAGAAATCCCCTAGAAATACAGTGAGTATATACTATAAAATATAAAGTGGGACAAACATGACACAAATAGGTGTCCAATGTTACTTCATGAAGAATATGAAAATGAAACAATGGTTCATGGATTGAATAGGGAAGAATTTTTGGATGTGTATGGATGAAGCATAGGGTTTATCTATAAGAATATATTAAATTTTTATTTGGCACATTGATAGTGGGAGATTCAATTAAGAGAAAGTATAGGAACATTTAATACTATACACTGTGTGGTACAACAAATGCAAGATGTGGGACCCTCCACGAGTTGCCATCATAATTATAGAGAAGGATGTGGTATGGGAGGCCACCACTTGATAAGAATAGAGGTATTAAAGTAAGAGGAAGGACCAAAAGGTCAAAATGTTATAAATATGTTAAAAGTTTGGAAATTACACTAATGAGCACAAAAGGAAAAAAGGAGGAAAATCTGCATGTGGCTTTTTAGGTGATAAATCACATGCTATTTGTAGTTGTCCCAAATTTAGTAGTTCTATAAGAAAGTGTTAGAACTATGATAATAAATTGAATAATTGTCTAGTATAAATATAATCTATGTTGCTAAAGTAGTAATTAATAACTAAAGTAGAGGAGAAAATGTTAAACAATGTAATAAATAAAAAATAGAAAAAAATGTAGAATAGGAGAATCCTCATTGACAAAGAGAAATTGGAAAATACTAAAAAGGGAAAAAGAAAAAACATAAGATAAAGGCCATGTAGAAACATAAAAAAAAATAACTTCAATAATTATTTGGGGTTGGATTAGGGTATGTGCAGGACCATCATGGAAAAAATAGGCCCTTAAGTGGTGATGAAAATTCAGAAAATCAAAGTTAGGCAACTTGACGTAAAAAATTAAATTATAAGTTATCTATATTATTTCAAAAATATGTAAGAATAGAATATGTAGCAAATTGAATGTAGTTTCTAAACTACTAGGTTTATTTTTATTTTTAAATCTATTTGGTGAAAATTTGAAATTTCAATGGAGTAGTACTTAAATTTCAAGGAAAATATAAGAAGTAGGCATTTATCTTATCACCCTAACCACAAAGAAATGATAATATTTTTTTACAAGATTTTAGATATAAGTAGAGGACTCATGTCCCGATGTGATGCATATTTTTTGTAATTTTTTCCAAGTAAATAATTAATTATGAATTTTTATTACAACTGTTAAAAAATATAAAAAGTCATATGTCTGACCACCTTAACTTGGTCAAAAATTCATGAAATTCATTTTTTCTTTAAAATCCTATAGTATGCAACGCATATAGTCTGACACATGTTTCGGATTCAAAAAAATCTGATATCGTTTGAAAGCTATAGTTGTTTTTCAATCAACATATCAATCAGGGCTTTAGTCATAATTCAAATAGAAAATAAAAATAATTATTTATTAAATTCAAAGTAAAACATAATTTATATTGGTGGAAAGATGAGAATCTCCTTTAAAAACTCTTTTCATTTCATCAATTTTGGGTAAAAAAAAGTCATCAACCACATGGGCCATCATATCACTTACATATCGCCACTTTTTGGCCCATCATGATCCTGCACATACCCATGAATAGGAGCATATCTTAGGATAATCCTATGAAAGAGAAGAACAAAAAAAATATTTAGGTGAGGGGGAACATGATTTGGTGATAAGGAAGTCCAAAGAACTAGTTAAGAAAAAAAGGAGAGGATGATAGTAAGGCATGTTTCATAGAAAAATAGGTCTATAGATTGAAAAAATTAGAAAATTTGGTAGATTAGGAAGAGGTTAGGGTTTAAGGGTTGGAAATGAAGAAGTTGGATAAGGTTATTGGAAAGAAACTCATGAAAGACGGATTTTGAGGGCTTTTTAGCTTCATCCAATTAGAGTTAGCTTGTGAACAAAGGGAGATAGTAATTATAGATGAGGAGTAACAAAATTTTTGTTAGTTTAGTTAATTATTTGATAATGGTTGGGTTAAGGAGAAAATTATAAGTTATTGTTGTTCTTCTTTGTAGAATTGCCGATTTCTTGAGAAGAGGATGCAGCTAATGAAATAGAGGCATCATAGGTCAAAGAGGAGATGGCCTTAAAATTATCTATCACCTACATGTATAATCATAAAAGGTGGTACAAAGTTGAACAATAGGAAAATGGATTCTTTATAACCTAGGTCATAGAACACCACTTTTCTCCTATTGACATTCAATAAGGTTCTAGGAATCCTAATTGGATTGACTATCAACCTCAAATGTGAGTCAATTCTTAAAAATGAAGACCTAGGAAGGGGGTTCTTTAAGCTTTGAGGGGTTTACCAACAAGCAAATTCTTGGAAAAGACAAGTAAGCATTCAACTCACAAAACCTAATAATGCAAGATAAATGAAGGATGCAAATAATGAAATAATACAAAAAATTATGTGTGTACCTAGGAAGTATTGAAATGTAATGAGGATTCTGGAAATGCAAAGTAGTTGTCAAAATTTTCTATGGAGGAATAAGATGCCCTTACTATTAACTTAGTCCTGTTGCTATTTTTTTGGGGCAAATGTGAAATCTTTGGATGTTGGAACTAGATCTGAAATAATCTCTTCAAAATATCTTCAGAAGGACTAAGATGACCTAGGTGGTGACTTAGTCCTATTTGGAATTTTAGAAATCTCTGAATGTGGTCCTAAAGCTCAATGTCTGCACTTCCTAATCTCAGATCTCAGGTCTTGAAAATTCTAGATCAGACCTATAGGTGAGTTTATGTTAAGATAACAACTTTGAAATGAAAATTTGCATCTTTGCAACTTTGCACTTCAAATGATCTTCAAGTCTTCAACCTAAATTTGCAATCACAAACACATAAGAGAGGAAAAACTTGTTGATTGTTATTAAATGGGGGTTTTCCTTTGTCAAACCCCTTGTTGGTAACTAAACATTGAAATAGAATGAAATGTGAATAGATAATGATGAAGTCCAACAACATGCAATGTTACAACTCACCAAAACCTTGCTATGAAGTCTGTGAACTTGTGTGAAATGGCTAGCTTAGATATAGATCTTGAATCAAAGGAATGCTTGATAGATATGGAATTGAATTGCTTGCTTGAATAAAAACCCTACATCATAAATGTTAGCTCAAAAACACACATGATGTAATAATATCTTTGATATGATGCTTGAATCTTGATGATGGCTCCAAATGCTTGATAAAGTTCTCTTTTTTGCATAAAATTGTCTTAGGAATGAATACTTGAATGCTTGTTAGCTCTTATCAATTATTACATATGAAAATGAGTGAATGAACCTTGTATTTATACTTATCCATGGTTAATATCCTGAAATTACACCACAAAGCCGACATATAAATTCATTAATTAAAGGAGGCTAAATCTTGCCAAGATTTGAGATTAAATCTCCAAAATAACTTAAGGGGGACTAAGATGCCCTAGGTGGTGTCTTAGTACCAAGGCTTGAAACTGGAGGCACATACTCCAAAAAGGAGCCCATTTAAGGTGCCTTTGAAATTAGGGTCCCAAGACCTTTGGGGGATAAAGAAACTCTAGGTGGTGTCTTAGTCTCGACCCAAAAATTAGGGACACATAGCCAAAATCATTAAATTATCATTTATCCATTGATGTTTGTCGAGATTAGCCATAAAAATATATAGTTGATTGGGCTTGTTAATGCAAAATTAGACCAATTAAGACATAAATAGGGATAGATAAAGCAAGGCGGGCCCAAACAAGTGTGAAAATGCAAGGGTATGCATTTTCCTACGCTACATTTAGCCCCCACTTTAGTGAGAGGGTGAACTTGCTTCAAACTCACACTAAAGTAGCCAACCACACATTCAAGAGGGGTTCAAATGTACAAATACTGGTAAGATAAGATGGAAATAACCAAGAGGTGGCCAAGCCCCCAGGATAAGGATCCTATGGAAAACTAACATAGGTACAAAGGAACACACATGTAGATGATATATATGAAGCTATAACCAGATTGCAAATATACACCATCAAAGATGGAAAAAGGGAAAATAAAAAATAATAAAATGCAACGAATCAAGCTTCGACTGGCCATCCAATTCCTTTTGGATCGGGTCTAGGCTATTTGCCCAACAAGTTTTACAAGTGGAATGTGTTGTCCACTATGCAAACAAAACACATGCTCACAAGGGCTAGTGAAGCTAGTTGTCCACTAGGTGAGCCCCAAGAGGTCCATATAAACGTCATACCCCCATGACTATGATAAGGAAAAAAATAAAATGCATGCTCACAAGGGCTAGTGAAGCTAGTTGTTCACTAAGTGAGCCCCAGGAAACCATATCAAAGCCATACCTCCATAAATTTAATAAGGTACAAAAATGCAATGCAACAAGAAAGAGGGATGTTCAAAGGGGTTTTTCTTAGTTTGTGCAAGGTCTCTTCTTAGGGAACATTGTGCTTAATATTTCCAAGAGAGGACAAGTCAAAGAAATATCATGCTCTCAAAGGAAATCAAACCTGATGACACCACCAAGAAAGGAACACATCACAGGAAGAAAGAAAACCGCATAGTGAAACATGAGTGTCAATGTATGTCCCCACTTTAAAGCAGTTGCTAACACCATTGTTGTGAGAAACTACTTTAAAGTAGAAGAAGACATGAGAGCTTACTCAGAAATCCCTATGCCAAATCATATATTTCCAATAAGCTATGTCATGAGAAGGGAAGGGGTTGCCCCCAAAATGTATAACTCAATATGTAACATGTGAGCCAACTTAAGGTATGTCATCCATATCTCAATATTGCTCATACACATACATGGAAGGCTGTCAACTAGCTAGAAGAGACAATGACAAGTGACCTACAAGGAGACAGATACCTAACCCCTTGCCCTCACTTAGTGCAAGGCAAGGGTGAGCCAAAATGATTGATGAGAAACATGGTAGAGTTAAAAGCAGTATCAATTAGAGGAATTAGGTGACCCCACATAGGAAAGGGCACCAAAATCCCGAAGATGTTGAATTTTATCACTTAAAGCCTTACATTCATTAGTAGATTGATCATGAACTCTATGATATGCACATAATGATTGTTTGTAGTAGAATTTATTTTGTGTTCCTGGAGGGAGGGATATCAAACGATCTCAGAGGAGTCTCAACAAGATACTATCTTGATCAAAAGTAGGAGATGTTACTTTATTTTGCAACAAATATATCTCTTGCTTAGTACAAGATGTCATACTTATGCAAGAATTTTTAGATTGTGATATTTTGTTCTCTCCTTTGCAGGAGGGTGTAAAA